>JAAVTW010000006.1:703334-1303334 GCA_012295335.1 Brettanomyces custersianus | reverse complement strand
AAACTTTTTTTTGCTTATCAGTACATCGTTGCCGAATAGTGCATATCTGGTTGCACAATCGTTTTTAATTATCAATTCCTCAAATAGACATTCTTAGCGGCAATCTGTAAGGAACTTTGTTTAAGCTTATCAATATTAATTGTAGGTCATGTGGTGGTGTAGAGTGGAATGTAAATCGAGTATGTTAACAAATAGATCGACGCAATGGAAACTCAATTCACTGTTGGCTTTCATGAACCCATTTCTCCATCCCAATTAGTTACTCTTGGTGATTACATCCTTACATATGGAAGGTGAAAAATTCTCTGATGGAAAAACGAACAAAAAAAAAAAAAAAAAAAAATAGGAAAAAACCTGAAAAATTCAGATCGTGAAAATTTATTTGTAATGAAAAATTGGATAATTGTAGGCAGGTCGTATGGTATAACTGTACAATTGAAAGGTTTCACACCAATTAATCATGCCAGAACCAACTGAATTTGACGAAAAGAGTGTTGATCTCAGCAAATTGGACTTGTCCGATTTGAAGAAGAAATACCACGTTTCGCCGCCAGTGAACTTCCTCGATAAGTTCATCGTTTGTGATGGTACACCAGTCGCTCCAGAATCGAAAGCTCTCATCTTGAAGAAGGTTTTGTTCAAACTGTTCAGTTCATGTGGAAAAGTTGTCAGATTGGATGTTCCTGTTAAGGATGGTAAGACATCAGGATATGTGTTTGTTGAATTCCAAGAACCTCAAATGGCCGCACAGGCAATCAAACGTTTGAATGGAAGAAAGTTGGATGTCAGACATAGACTTCTGATCAACAAGATCACCGATATTGAGAAATATGTTTTGTCGGGTAAAGTGAAAGATGAATTCAAAGGTCCAAAGATTCCAGAGTATAAGAGCCATGGATTCCTTAGATCCTACTTGCAAGATCCAGCTGGAAGAGATCAGTACATGCTCCATTCTAAAGACACTGTGGGACTCTATTGGTTCAAGAAGAATTTACAACCAGAACCAGTTATTGATCCAAGATCTCAGTGGACTTCTGGATTTATGAAATGGTCGCCAAGTGGTAAGTATCTATTTTCGCTTTTCCCTAACGGTGTTCAATGCTGGGGAGGTCCTAAATTTGATCGAATCAGTCGTTTCTATCACCCAAGTGTGGCCTTGATTGACTGCTCACCAAATGAGAAATACCTGGTGACTCTATCTCCACAGCCAATTGCTATGCCTGCCAAAGATGACCCTAACAGAGCTACTTTCCCATTCAAGCCGGAAAGTGTCGGCCATAAATTGGTGATCTGGGATATTGAAACCGGCCTAGCAGTGAAGACTTTTGCACTACCACCAAATTTGGAAAATAGGCCTAATATGCCATGGCCACTTATCAAATGGTCATTCGATAGTAAATATTGCGCTCGTATGGGACCTAATGCCATTGCCGTTTATGATGTTGAAAAGAGTTTCAGTCTTTTGGATAAGAAGTTGGTTAAGATCCCAGGTGTCATGGGTTTCGAATTTGCACCAGGTGGAGTTAAATTGGCTGCAAATAGACGTAATGCACCACCAGAAGTGATCCTATCTTATTGGTCACCAGAAGAAGGTAACAGATCAGCAAAAGTAGCTGTCATGCAAATCCCATCGAGAGATGTGTTGAGAACGATCAACTTGGTTCAGGTGACGGATTGTCAGATGCATTGGCAAGCACAAGGTAAATATATGTGCTGTTGTGTGAACAGACACACCAAATCTAAGAAGACTATGTTTACCAATCTTCAGATCTTCCAACTTGAAGAGAGAGATATTCCTGTCGAAACTATAGATTTACATGATTTGGTTATTACTATGGCTTGGGAACCAACTGGTAAGAGATTCTGTACGATTTCTATGACGGGACAGGCCGGTGCTTCTATGGCATTGGCTACTAGTACTGTCACATTCTATGATACCGAGAAGCAACCAAAGACGAAGAACGTTTTGGTTCCAATCAAGAGATGGATTGCATTTGATACCGAACAGGATAGAATGGCAAACTACATTAGTTTCAGTCCTAAGGGAAGATTTGTGGCTATTGCTACGATGGCTACTGCAAAAGGTGCCATTAAATTCTATGACTTGAGTTTCGAAGGTGATAAGCCAAAGACTCAAAGTAAGAAGGTTGCATCAAACGCAAAGTTGCTCAATTCGTGGGATTATCCAGGTGTGACGAATTTGGAATGGGATAATTCAGGAAGATTCCTCGCAGCTTGGTCATCATCTTGGAAGCAAAAGATTGAAAATGGTTACAAGATCTATGATTCTATTGGAAGGGTTCTCAGTGCCGAATCCGTTGATGAATTTAAAGAATTCCAGTGGAGACCAAGACCAAAATCGTTATTGAGTAATTCCGAAAAGAAGAAGGTCAGAAAGAACTTGAGAGAATATTCCGCTCAATTCGAAGAGCAGGATGCTATGGAGGCCAATGCAGAATTGAGAGACCAGATTCTCGAGAGAAAGAAGTTGCTTCAAGAATGGCAGTCATGGCGTAAGAATGTTATACAGAGGTTGGAGAGCTTACATTTAGAAGAGCATCATGATAGCGGTAAGGAAGAAGTTATCGAAGAAGTTAAGGAGGTTGTTATTGAAGAGAAAGAAGAAGTCATTCAGTAATCGGAGGTTTTTTGTTGTTGTTTGTATTTTCCAATAAATAATATCATTAACGTATACATATGTAGTCTATCAGTTTATTCACTAACCTGTTTAGTCTTGAGCCTTAGTCCGTGCCATTTAGCAATCTCATCTTTCAATGCCTTATTCACCATTCTGTGTTGCTTGACCATCGAGAGTCCGTTAAACATGGAGCTTTCAATGGATATGGCAAACATGGCACCTTCTCCTGATGACATATCGGTAACTTCCAAATGATTTGGTTTGAAAGTACTATCCAGTATCCGATAGATCTTGTCTTCAGCGGCACTCATCTTGGGTATAACTTTCCCGCTGTTCCAGCGGCGGGAAACAAGTAATCTTTTAGAAGATGCCAGAATCTGCGGTGCAGATTTGTTCAAAGTACTGAAGAACATGGCTAATCCTTATTAGTGTACAGAAGGTAGTGTGATCATTAAGCCAGGCAAACCAAATATCTGAAATATCTGAAAATTTTACTCACTACAACTCAATAATTTTTTTTTTTTTTTTTAAGGTATCATTTTTTAAAAAAACTGGTACAATCATGCCAGCACCATTAGACAACACGAACATGTATCGCCATATGGAGAACTGGACTTACGTATAAGATTCTAACCAAAACCAAAGAACATTTAGAAAAAAAGAGAAAAGGATTCACACCCGTGGCCTAATAACAAGCTTAGTAAATACCCCAGTACTGCTCAACATTCTTGGAGCCTGGGTTCTTCCACAAGTCGTTGTAGGCGTTGAATGCAACGACAGAGTCACCGCAAGTATCAGCGATAGAGCTCAAAGCAGTCTGTTGGTTTTCCTTAGATGGAACACAGACA
Organism: Brettanomyces custersianus; assembly: GCA_012295335.1. Lineage (NCBI taxonomy): Eukaryota > Fungi > Ascomycota > Pichiomycetes > Pichiales > Pichiaceae > Brettanomyces > Brettanomyces custersianus. Next base: position 1,299,848 of record JAAVTW010000006.1, on the reverse strand, counting down.
CCATTGGCATCACCTTGAGTAGGCCATCCACTCTCAACGCAGAGAGTCTTCTTACCACCGCAAGCGGAAGAAACAGCCTGAAGGTTGCCCAATAACCATTTACCGGCGTTTGAAGGCTGGCAGTTACCATCCCAGTAAGAGTGAGCATTGAAGGCAATGTAGTCAGAAATGTCACAGAGACCTGGGTTGTTAAGAATAGCAACATGGGTATCAACAGAGACGACAGGTCCGGAGTAACCGGCAGATTGCAAAGCAGATCTGGCAGTCTTGACGTAACCAGCAACTTGGTCGACGGTAGCTTCACCGGAGTTGACCAACTCGTTACCAACAGAAACGGTATCAACATCATCCCAAGAACCGTACTGAGAGACGGCACTAGAAATGGCCTGAACACCACCGGCAATGTCGGACATATCAAAGATACCAAGGAACAATTTCTGACCCTTGGCCTTACCCTGGAAAACGTTGGCAACTTGGTTGCAGTCAACACCGTACAATCTGATCAAATCGTAACCGGAAAGTTTAGAAAGATCGGATGCAACATCAGAAGTTGACTTACAAGTACCATCGTTGTTGTAAGGGGAGTAAGTGATACCCTTAGTACCGATAGTGTCGTCGGATCTCTTGTGCTGATGGTGCATGTGCTGAGGAAGAGGACTTGCGACAGCAGAGGCGGCCAAGAGAGAGATGGCAATAGCCTTAATATTGGAGAACATCATATTTGAATAACGAAAGAAATAAGTTAGTCTTATATTTCAAACACACACAAGTTTATGAAGGAGTGAATAAAGTTGGTTGACGAAGAAAGACTTGAAGAAAGGAAAAGGGAAGTGTCAAGTATTAAAAATGACATGAAAGCTACAAAATTGCGAAACGATGGGATATAAGCACTAACTTGGGAGAAAATTCTTTTCCAATTTGGAATAGTTTCAAGATTCCTTTTTATTGGACTATATTTCAAAGTAAATAATGAAACACGCGATTCATCACATTATTTTACCTCGGGAAAGGTTGGAACCAATGAAATATCAATTTCGGTAAACAAAAACAATGCGAAGTAGCAAATGTCATTGTAAAAAGCAATTGTTTGATCAATGATTGGAATGCACATATTGGGTTAAATCAAAATAAATTAACAATGACTACGGCTTTCAAATCTCATAATTTATATTTTTATTTCTGTTGCTTAATTGTTCGGCCCACTACTTTTTCACTCAAGGACAATATTAAAATTGGAAATCAATGCAGATCCGCCGATTCCACCCAAATCCGGTAACGCGAACTGATCTTCTTGGGTTATTCTACAAATTCTAAAGGGGTGCTTTTACGTGTTCATTTTCGTTTAATGAACTACCTGGTAATCCAGTGGCTTGTAGCTCCGCGCCCACCTCTAAATTCCTGTGCTTTTTACCGCGCATTCCTCCCATCTCCACTCGTACCAAGATAATTCTGATTTATTTTCCCACTCTGAGCCTCTATCTCTCACCTGGGATTGCGATGTACGATTTCTCGTACTAATGGTAAACATTTTTTTATGTTGTTGTTTTTTGTGTAAAATTTAACGAGCTATGACATTTTATGCATATTTACACATTTCCTTTTATGTTCGTTGCATAATTGCTTGGTATAAGGATTATTTATTAGTAAGATCTTTTGACAGTAGCAAAAGGTCATATGTAAGTAAAGTATTAAAAAAGTAAGATATGTTCACGATATCGTCTCATCATAAAATAAAAATCAATGCAAGAAAGTACGACTTCTTCTCCACACGGTTTCCAATAGTTTACGTCTAGGTAAGAGATGTGGGAAGACCAAGATCATCTTGAGTCTCTTACCTTTATTTTTACCTAAACCTGATGTGGCACCGGCACTAGAAGAATCTAGGCTTGATTTTAAAGCACCGGCCAAAGCTGAGCCTTGGCCATGATGATACATTTTACCATGCCTGAAATCACCGTAACCTAAACTCTTATTTTTCTCTGGATTGAGTCCACTCGTTTGAACTTCGTTACCGTTACCTGTATTATCCACCGTAATTAGCGCAAGGTAGTATAATACACGGAATCCAACGAATCCTTCATTAATTATCAAATCCTTCACGTATTCCATTGGAACGAATTGTCTACTCAATATTAATCGTTCGGAGCCTCGTAATGACTCATCCAGTCGAACCAAACGACTCATCTGTTTCCTTTGAACCCTCAACCTGTTTCTATCTCCATCATTATTACCTTTGATTCTATTCTGGCATGCACTGACTGCCATACATGCTTTTTCAACGATTAGACGTACAACAGCTAGTAAGCATCTAAACAACAATTTACCCAGTGATTTCTTTAGTATCACCGAATCGCATTGAACTCCCAAATTGGGCACTATAAGCAACGATTCTTCAATATCACTATCAAGTTGCCATGACAGCCATTCCGTTATCTTGGCAGATAACATGAAATATGCAAGATCCAATAATCGAAGCATCCCTGACCGTGCAGCACCAGCATTGACGAGCCCAACCTTCCCTAGGCTCAAAAATACACTTCTAATAAAGCTCTGCTGCTGTTGATCATCCAAATTTTGAATGTTGGAATCGTCTCCACAGATATACCTGTAAATTCCAACGGCAATCTTCCTACCGGGATCCACCTCTGATAGTGTATGGAAAAGTATTATAGTAAGAACTAATCCAAGAAGCAGCTTGCCTAGCGTGTTAACGTTCAAAATCGTAGATGGATATCTTTTCTTGACCGTAAACCTAATATATTTCTCCTTCCCACGACTGATCTTGGGTATGAGTGTATCATTCTGTGTCTTCTCCAAGTTATCTTCTCGCTGATAGATTGTACTAGGATATCTCGATTCTGAGGATTCAACCTCAAGTATGTAATCTTTCTGCATCTATAAAATATGCAGTCCACAATCGATTATAATGTTTTCCTTCCGATCACTGGATTGGATAGAGTGATGGAATAGTACCTTGGATATGTATGTGTTTTCTTTTCTATGATTTAGCGCCTGGCGATAATCCAAGCCTATGTACGTTTCGTCAATAACAAAATAGATATTTGATTTTCAATTGAATCTATCGTTTAGCTTTCAGTTGATAGTGTAATAGATCGTATGAAAATCACCTTTGCAGAACAGTATTGCTCATCAAAGCTGTTATCTATAACTGATCTTTATTAATTTTCTTTTTCTTTTTTTTTTTTATACGATGGCGGATTGGATGAGTCCACATAATATCTATTGCGCCTCTACTCGGCATTACTAGAATGCCTCGGATTATCACATGAAATTTCCAGGGATTCTAGATCTGCACGCGAGCGTTAAGTAACCTACCTTAATATATATATCGTATTTCTACGTAGCAAATTTACATATTTACATATTCCCAGCCTATTTCTTCTTGTCGATGGTTCCAACGACTTCTTCGTTCTTTCTGAATTCCATAAGAACTGCCTTTCTTGAACGTGCCGTCACATTGGCGGTTATTTGCTGTTGTTCAGCCTGATGTAGATCTTCCACTCTGGCCTGTTCTTTGGCTGCAGCAAGTTTCTCAAGTTGTTTATCATGCTTATTCCTCAGCTCTTTAAGTTCGTTGTTATATTCTTGCAAGCTCTTGAATTTCTTGCATGCCCTACCGGCATATTCCGTAATGTCGACCGGCAGTTTCCTAACCAATGCAAATTCAACCAAATGTGGATGTTTCCTCTCTTCCAAGTTGAATTTAGATTTGACTTGTCTTCTTGTACGATAGGGGAATAGCTTGGCTATCAGACCGAAGTCTGTGCCCCAAGTAGATAGTGCCCTATAGAATTCGGCCGTTTCTTGTGGAGACCACTTATCAACATATCTTCTCTTTGAATACGTTGATGAATTAACCAAATTCTCGTAGGGATTCTCAATAATCCTTTCCTTATCCAAAGTCTCTGTAGTACCTGAATGCCGATCAACATATGTAGACTCATGACTATACGTCACCGTACCATCTTCATTTGTAACTAACTTGGGAACCATCCGCTGCGTTCCTGATTCATCCACTTCTTTGTCGAGCATCTTTCTCACTTTTTCTCTTCTCTCTTTAGCTCTCTTAGCTTCTTCGTCTCCTTCCAGTTTACTAACGGGTATCCTCAATTTCCTAGCCTTAAGTCTTTTTTCCTTCCGTTTTAATGCCTTTTCCTTTCTGGATTTGTCACCTGCAATGGCTCTTTCGTAATCCCTGGAAACGCGTCCAATGGGGATAAATGGCTTACAAAGGTCGTGTAGGCTCATTTCCTTGTCATCTATCACAAACTTCTCCAAAAGCTTGTAGTCATCTTTATGTGTCAATCCTCGAAGTTGGTGTGCATTCTTTATTACAATCTGGTCGTCTCCACCTTCCAATTCTGGTGCCAAACTATCCACTTTATTGAGCTCCACTTTCCGCAGCCTGTTATGTGACTTATCCAAGTAGTATTTCCTACCCGCTTTCAATTCTTGTGGTGTAAGTGCAATCTCTTTCTTTCGTTTTATTTCTGCAGCTTCCAATTTGGGACCTTTCCGTTTCTCCTGCTTCGGTGTCTGTCCTTCCTTCTCATTTAGTTTCATCTCCATCTGAGATGCTGAAATCTTCACCTGGGGAGTACCAATACTTCCAGGACGAACCGTAGAACTACGCCGACGCCTTCTAACTGTTGTAGCAGATGGAATCGATATCGTGATTGCTTTACCCGGCTTTTCTCCCTCACCAGCTTCTACACTTGTTTCTTCGACTATCGAAGATGCCCCGACCGAAGGTCGACGTCCATTCAAGAAAATAGGCGGTAGAACATTGGCACTTCCCCTTCTCCTGGCAACTTTCCTTATTTTCACGGTCGAACCCGTCCCTATCTTCAACGAGGAAAGCCGCTGACTTCCGCCACCTGTACCGGCAGCCACAGTCACCTCAGCCATACTAGGTCTTCTACTTTGACTCATACTCGTTGAATTGCGATGCGAAACTTGTGGAAGATTGATAGATATCGAGCTTCTTCGGGATGTAGTGACGGTTGTTTTCTTCTTAGAAGGCTCTGGTTCCTTTACTGGTTGATTAGACTCTTGCTTATTTGTATCTCGTTCACTTTTTGCTATATTTGCTGTTTCATCTTCACTGCCAGACTGATGCTCCTCAGACATCTCAATTGTTCTTGCTGATGGCTTGGGAACCTGAGAACGCGTCACATGTCGTCTCAAAGTTCGGTGCCGCCCGATCTTCGGGGTGAATCTCGTTCCAGATTTATTGATGGAACTCATAGGTGTGTTTTTCCGGTTCGGGAACGCGCTATTTGAGTATATTAGTTGATGATAAAGATGACATATCAATATAAGCAACCAATTGAACAATTCTTATTATTATTATTATTATTTTTTTTTTTTTTTTTTCTATTCTGAAAAATAATTCTCAGATCTCACTCAATCACTCAGTAAGATCTATTTGATTACTCCACATCACCGACATGGATGCATCCCTCCTACAATCCTATAATCTTTCAGATTGGGTTCTCTCGCTCCAGCATTGTGGTCATCATGGTTTAATTGCGGGACTTTCCAATGGTAATTTGGCCATCTGTTCTCCAGAGAAATCCTCCAAGCCTCTAACTAAGAAAGCACATGATGGTGCTATCAATAAGATCCGATCTTTCAATTCTCATACGGTATGTACGTGTTCCAATGATGCCACAGTCAAATTGTGGGATCTTCGACAGAAGGAATGTGCAAGTGAGTCCAAGAACCAATATGGTGCACCGTTTGTCTCTTTAGATACAGGAGGAGATCATCTAATTGCATCAGGTACGGAATTGAAAAATCATGATTCGTATCTTTATATCTGGGATGGGAGAAAAATGGAAAAGCCAATGAGAATACTATCCAAGAGTCATTTTGATGATATAACGGAGGTTCGATTCCATCCAACTAGAAAGAATATCATGTTGAGTGGGTCGACGGACGGATATGTTAACGTTTACGATTTGAATATTACAAAAGAGGATGACGCAATCTTACAGACATTCAACTATGCATCCATTCATTCGGCTAATTTCATCACTCCTTCAAGAATATATGCATTGTCACATATGGAAACATTGGCGGTGACTTCGATGGTGGACACAACTACAGAGGAATCGGTAGAGCCAGAGCCGGAGGATTATGGAGATGTGAGGAAATTGTGGGACTGCCAGTATACGGTAGACGTATACGGACCAGGTTACATATGCTGTGGTAACAGTGAGAAGCAACAGTTGAATATATATCGATTTGATCCGGCGAGGGAAAACTTCCGTGAACCAGACCAGTGTATTAGTCTTCCTGGAGCGCATGGAAACGAATTGGTTAGAGATGTATGTGTAAGGAAGGGAATGATATATACAGGTGGAGAGGATGGATACGTTAAGATATGGAAGGCACCTACGGATGTAAAAGATTCCAGTGATAAATTCTTTGGACTTGGAGCCGTGCATATACATCATAAGCATCATCATCTTCATTTACACAAGCATCATATTAATTCGAAGCTTCCTGGTGATAGGAAAAGGTAATGAACGATATATAGATAGAAAAAATAGAACGAATTTGGAATTTCAACTCAATTGAATTATTTTTATTTGTATTTTTTTTTTCGCTCTCTCAGCCTTTCCACCGTTCAGCACTAACGCAGTTGCATAGTCTTCATCGGCAAACAGGCTGAGCGTGTTGCAGTTTTCGTTCCTTATTCGCGGTATCCATACCCACAACCCTTGGTAGACCATGAAAGCCCCACCATCCGCATACCCGTCAGGTACGGCGCTTACCGTGGGTAGTCACCATATTACTATAGACAAATACGTTTCTAGAGGAGGTTTTGCAGACATCTACACGTGTCAGATTTCGCCGCCTTGGAATGGCCAAACCTTGGCTTGTTTAAAGAGAGTGGCAGTTCCAACGAAGCCACAGCTTGGCAAGCTCAGACAAGAGGTGGATGCCATGCGACGATTGAATAATAGAACATACATCGTATCCTATATAGACTCCCATGCCCGCCATGCCAGTGATGGGAACGGATATGTCGTTTTCCTATTGATGGAATATTGTTCTAAGAAGGGGCTCATCGATTTGATGAACGCCCATTTGGTAGACAAGCTCAGTGAGTCTGTTATACTTAAGATCATGTATGATATTACAAATGCTGTAGCATGTATGCATGCACTGGATCCACCTTTAGTTCATAGAGACATCAAGATCGAAAATGTCTTGGTTGCCGGTGATGGTACCTTCAAGCTCTGTGATTTCGGTTCTGCGTCTCCCCCTTTAAATCCACCTCAAAATGTGGAAGAATTCAGAATCCTACAGGACGATATCTTACATAATACTACTCCACAGTATCGAGCACCAGAGATGGTAGACTTATACAAGCACCAACCAATCGGTCAGCCTTCGGATATATGGGCATTGGGAGTGATGCTGTATAAGCTATGCTACTATACAACACCATTTGAAAGAAATGCCATTAACGGTAACGGTAATGGTGGTGGCGGTAACTATGCCATTGCCAATGGAATATTTAGCTTCCCCGCTGCTCCACCTTACAGTTCGAGGCTTAAGAATATCATTAAAAAGACTCTTGCTGTAGATCCGCTGGCCAGACCTAACGTTTTCCAGCTATTGGAAGAGTTGTGCAAGATAAGAGGGCTACCATATCCAAATATCTATCCAGCCAAGCATCCTTCTACCAATTCAACTGGCACCAGAACTATCCATACTGTTAAGAGTGTTCCTGCGCTGCCCGTTGTCAAGCCAGCGGTGAACCCTGTCACCTCGTTTATAGTTCCTAATCAGCAGCAGCAGCAATTCTCGCGTTATGGATACACAGGAAGCTACCTACCGAATGCAGCAACAGGCGTTTCATCCATGTTGTCTAAAGTACAGAATATTCAAGCAGACCCATTTGCAGAGCTTCAGAAATATCGGCCAACAGATGCCTTGAAGCCACCTGCAGGCAAGATCCCTGTGTCTAGAAAATCGATTGAGTATGAGGGTTCCAATAGCAGACCGCTAAGTATGTCTGCAGCTGGGTTCGAGAAGATGGCATCCGATATGCCACATCCAAATAAAGGTGAAGGTGTGTCGCCAATTGAAAGTATCATCACGGGAATGACAGAAGAAGAGACCGTAGAATTGTCACCCAATCATCATACAAATATAGATAGTTCAGTTGCATTTCTTCGAGATCTGTCGAAGAATAGTACTGGGTCATCTACAACTGAATCTAAAAGTGGGAGATCCAGCATGGGCTCACTTAAGGAACTTCTTACCGGTGGAAACCGCCTTTCCAGACATCATAGTATGTTGCATACATCTAGAAAATCGTCATCCAATAGCAACAGACTTGATTTTACACAGTCAAAGAAGCAGCCTCTGGAATCATCGGGACGATCAAAATCTCAGAGTGGTATAGATCGTTCGGTCAGTGATGGTCAGCATCATCACAATCACTATCTCACCCATCATCACACTACAACGGCATCATCGTATGCTGGTCCCAAGCGTGCTAATTCGATTCAGGCTCGTGTGAAGATGCTTTTAAATCGAAAGCATGCACCTGCCCCGCATGTAGCTACCGGATATGGTAAATATACGGATTCATCCACTCAAACAGATGGAAAATCCAGCCTTGTGTCTTCTCCAGTGGACACTTTGCCTATAACGCCTGCTACCATTGAGGAAGCCGATCCATTTGCCGGCCGTGTCCCCCCAGATAGTTCATCATTGAATTCCCCTGTTGATCATGTGGCCACGCCTGTTCGAAAGCACCATAGTCCACCACCAAAGCCTAAGAAGCCGATATATCTACGCAGTGCAAAGGTTAAAAAGCCAACCAGTAGTAACGTGTCGTCACTGTATAGTGAAGATGTTGATGTGTTGGAAAAGCAATTCAAAGCTAGGTATCCACGGGCGATTTAGTATGTGTATGTCATTTATCTTTGCTACATTGTAACCATCTTTAGATTTTCTCGAAATTATAAGTATACAATTGCATTAAACTAATCTATAACGAACGGGTCATCCTCCTCCCCGTTACCGGTAAAGAACACCGGTCCATCATTTTGGTGGTCATTTCTTGGTGGTCCATATGTAGCAGACCTTCTAAGATTCTGTTGGTGTAATTGGCCCTCGTACATCTTCGATGGCTGTGAATTCCAACGTCCATTTCCGTAATATGCATCCTGTGACTGATGCATCAATATATCTCTAAGTCGAATTCTCTGTGCTGGTGGATACACAGATGGAGGGGGTGGTGGCGTAACATATCTCTTTTGTTGTTGGATCCCCACCCTCACGGGTATCCCCATCTGCTGTGCAAAGTATCCCCGGTAAGGATCATCCGGTCCCAAAGCTGTGTCCATAGCCCTATCCAATTCTCTGGATTCATCACTCCAGTTATCTGTCTCCTCCGCGTCATTAACTTCGACGTCCGTATCAGAACTGGTTTCATTGGCATTTTCCTCTATGGTTTTATCTGCAAGATTCTCTGTAGTTTCCTCCTTTTCGGAAACTTTCTCCCCATTATTCTCAGTGGTCTCATCTTTATCATTCACCTCGCTGGTCTCATCTTTATCGTTCACCTCCCCCTCCTTCTTAACAGTCACCTCCTCTTCACTCGTCATGTCATCCAAATCTATCTCCACCACTTTACTCTCCTCTATCTCCTTGGTCTCCTCCTCTATGATCGGGCTCCATGTACCATCCTTCGATATTCGAACTTTCTCGACATTCCCATGCCCAGTCTGATCCAAGTCAAATAGTAAATCAACGAGATCACCGACAACATAAACATCACCAGGATCTTTAATGTTGAATTCGAGCCGGCAGATCGGACATTTAAAGAAGAGTAAGTTATTGTTGTACTTCCTCTGTTCTAAATTGTGCTTATACCTAGTTTTATACCCGAAATCCGGCGTCATTTTGTTATGAATCTCTGGATTCAATGGACGTCTTTGGGTATCTCTAAAAATTGCTGCAACGTTGGGCTTTCCATTTGGTAGTGGCCTTTCTCGTCTAATCCCCACTTTAAAAGGGCGGAGGTTGTTCAATTCCAGGAACGATTCCATGTCGAAGCACTGAAGATGTGAACAGAATCTCGTCCTTAATGGTGTAATAAGCCGGTGACCTGATATTGGATCCAGAAGTGACATCACCATTGACTCTTCCACCAAGTCATCGTCAGAGCCATCTCTGTTGGTGTTATCTAAACTGTCAAACGTCGTCAAGCCATCCACCGGAATTGGGAAGTGATACCGTTGATATGGAAGCTTCGGTTTCTTTGGTCTGCCTCTTTTCCGTTTTGGCGTGTGTTTAGGAGTTTGGGTCTTCTTTTCAACAGTTTGCTTTGGCTCCGAAACCGGAATTGTGGGCACGTTCGGTAAATGACCGAAATCGTTGTCTTTAATCACATCGTATAAGCTTAAAAAGTATCCATGCATTCTATGAACGAATTCTCGCATAATACTAAGAGGCATCTTTGTAATATTTTCTATCAAGCATTCATGAGTTTTGCCAAGCTCTTTCTTCAATACTTCTGGCAGTGGCGATCCTTCTAAAAGCATATTTAGTGCCACAACTAACAGTCTGATCCTACGTTCAAGCATTTTGCGACTGTAATTCGCCAACGTTTTCATTTCGGCGTGCTGGGGTCTCTTGAATAACTTCACTATTCCAGTAAAACGTAAGGTAATACTGGTATTGGGTGTACTAGGTCTCATCACCTGTACGCTTCTCCCTCTGCCATATACACGTCGTTGGTTCTCATGTCTTGCTTTATTGTGGGACATTTCCTCAGCATTTCTATGACCTTGTTCTACTATCGCGTCGAGCTGTGATCCATCTAAAGTGTCTGAAAATTCATCTTCACTAGGTTGTGTTTCATGTTGTAACTTGCCATTGTTTTCTAGTTCCTCCTGTTGCAACCCCTCATTTTGTAATTTCTTCGACATAATTTTCACTCTGAAATAGTCTTTACCCTTTCGTGTCGTGACCCAAAACCCACTTCTGGTCTTCTTAGTGGCATCATCATGATTCATATTATGTAGATGAAGTGTCAACTTCATATGCGTGTTATCTTCGCGATCAGCCGTCTGAATAGATCCATCTATGGTGCTCATTGCTTTATTCCGCATCATCTGGCATTCTAACTAGTGGTAAAATAAGCAACTCCAAGAATATTAATATTAGGAGCTATCGCATAACACGAGAAGCTCTTATCGGCATTATTTTTCACCACCATTCTTTTTTTTTTCTTTTTTTTTCTTTACACCATTAGTCAGTCCCTAATTTACCTAGTAACCTACCATAACAAATAAAGAGGCAGCCAATCAACATGGTATTTGAGGACACTAGAAAGTACATCTTTAATGTAACCAAGTTATATAAGAGTTAAATCAATTGGAAATATAATTTTTTGTTTGTCAGTACAAATCCAAGTCCTTTTGAGGATATACACAATCTGCTAAAGCGGCAATATATTACAAATAGATATATTCTCAACACATCTATAAAATCTTGTTTTATCCTTCCATGTATCTCTGCTGCGAAATCTGATTTTATAAGTGTAGAACTTTGAATCAACATTTGACAACAACATAACTCATATTTATAGTATTGACACACTACAAAAATACTTGACATATCAATTTCCTGTCGATAATTTATCGCCCAATCCATTATTTTAACTAGTTTTCTATCAAATTCATTTGGCTATATATAGTAAAGTCAATATTTAAAAACAAAACTGTATTACACACTAATCTTTATCTAAGATCATCACATGATACATAATTACTGCCTCTATCTATTATATGAAATTGGCATACGGCTGATTTGTAAATCTTAGATTTTGATATGATTTATTCTACTTTTCCCATTGTTCCACACAATTTTTTTTTTATCTTTCCCATTTATTGCCGATTAATGCCAGGAACAACCATTTTTCCCATTTGGCCCCTTACATTCGTTAATTTAATTAAATACATCCCCTGTGGATCCACACCTGCTCAGAGATGCAACCTTCGCTTTCATCCTTATTATCAGCCCCTTTAATCATCTATAAACTAATGAAATATACTTTTGAATGGTAAGTGCGACATTATATTATAATAACTATAGGAAATCCCTTTTCACCCTTTCTCAGCTTATTATTAACATTAAATTAGGCCTTCAATACATGCCAATGAAGTATACCTTTCTGGTAGCTTCGATGGATGGCAGAACAAGTATAAGTTGCAAAAAGATGATGTCACATCATCTTTTAAAGTCACTATGGATATCCCACGGGAAAAGTTGTATTATAAGTTCATTGTGGATGGAAACTGGTTGACATCAGATATGAGCCATAAGGAAAATGATTCTTCTGGATTTCAGAACAATGTGCTCTATCCGGAAGAATATGCAGGTGCTTCTGAAGATGATAAATCATCACAATTTTCGGAAATTTCATATCCTTCTCATTACGAGGAAATCCATACCCCTATCTCACCTGCAGACGGAGGATGCCAATCACATGACAATGGAACATCGATCCAAGGAACTATAGGCGATGAAGATAATTCGATAACAACTACTACAAATAATTTCTCTACCCCTAGTCTAACAAATACCTTGACCAATACTCCAAAGGGGATCTTAGCTAGACTGAGGTCATTCTTCGTGACTTGAGTGGTATAATTTTCAAAGCCTTTGATTTCTCCTTCCGATTGCCAACCATCATCATTATCATGTTGTGTGTACGACGTATATTCTTTAATTTAATTGAAATCATATGGCTTAAAAACAATCAAGCCTCATAAAATTTGCTCATTGAGCCTTTTATTCGTTTCCTTGTTCCCTTAACCAAGTTGTATATCTCCTTCTACGAGCATTCCAATCAACAAAGTCTGATCGGTTATCCAAATAGTCAAATGGGGTAAAACCCTCGGTTTCGAATACGGACATTGCCCTTTCCACATTAACTTCCTTTAAGGGTGAACTAGTCAACAAATCAATATTTGCATTAGAAAGAGGTGTTATAGGTCCTAATTCCCGATTTTTATTTGCTCTTGCATCAAATATTGCTCCTAAGATAACCAATATGGTACCTAAAACAGTTTCAATCTGTAAATCAACCGGTAGTACATAGGATGTAGAATCTAAACCAAGCTGATTAATTTTGTAGGATGAATATCCCGAGTCAATCAACAATACAGTACCCGCTAAATAATATATCTTTGTAATGAATGTCATCTTTAAGCGGGTGGTTCGGATTTGGAATCTCGGTTTCCAATGCTTCTTACTGGTCTTTACATATATCGGGGAGGTAAGAAAATATCCTTTCTATGTTGCGTCGCCAAAGACCGATCGACGTGCCCGATGAACCGGGGGCGGAAAAAATATCAAATTTACTCGCCGTTAGTGAAATTCTCAATTCCTATTATGCAGTCCAGGATTCTTCTTTTTTTTCTTCAGCCATCTCAGATATTGGTTCCATGTATGAATGCCATGGTTACCATAAATATTATCAACTGCGAAAGAGACATATATATTCCTAAATGTAAGATCAGGCCAAACAATTTATATCTACAAAATTTATCGGTGTTAATCGCACATAGGATTCGGTCTTAATCTACCAAATAAAAAGAAATGATTAATTACGTAATAGGAATGATCCTCTCCGATATTATGGTCATTCTTCCGTTGAATGCAGATGCGGGTTTATTCAGATCCCGTATTAATTTTACAAGTTTGAAGATTCAACATGATGGCATTTGCCCTCCATACTGTTTATGGTATATAGATTTCAATAATTATAGTTCAAATATGAAGATTCTTCGATAAACGCCGGTTAATAAACCCAATATGAATAAATTTGCTCTTCTCAAGTCCCCATTCGCTGTAACCCGCCAAGATCTGAAAGCTTTCTTCCAACTTGGTTTACAAATAAAACAATAAACCTTCACAAGAATAATAATAGGTCATTCAATAAAAGATCATATCGGGAAAAGAAATCTGAAGCGAAAACCGTTTTATTCATATTTCTGCTAAGCCGGATTATTTCTATTATTATCATTTTTATCTGAAAGCCCATCTCAAATGCACCTATTACTATCTGTAATATACTCATTATGAGGTATTTTCCCCCTCATAACCAAATTCAATGACCGAACATACGGCACGTTGTACCCTTTTTAGCAAGTAGTAAGGGGTGAGCCATTGTTCAAACACACCCCCTTGTTCATTTTTAATCACTCATATACCCGAACTGGTTTAAACCACACATCGTAAATTCGGCAATTGCACTTATGACTTTAATAGGGGTTCTACAATATCAAATTAAATGCTCGGTTACCTGCTTCCGTGTACCAAATTCCTTATTTGATCGGTAATATGCTCCCGACCTCATGACCAACATCATTTGGTTTGTCCTCATCAAATGTAATATAAAAGGACTGTATCACCCCCTTCTTATCAAACTTGTTAATTAGAGGTCGAATTAATATACTATTTCCAGATTCAAGTCCTTAATATTTCAAAATGCTATCTACATTATCAAAGAGAGAAGCTATCAATGTTTGCATTGGCAGACAAATGCCAACCATTATCATGGGAATTAGATTTGCATCTTCTGCTGCCGCTACAGCACAAAAGTCTCATTCTTCAACTGCTACGATGCCAGCTGATGCTAGATTTATATTCCCAAGTAAGTTGCATGATAATCTTCCAAAGGCCAGAAATACCCACCTGGTCAAAATGAGAGATCCCTCCGAAGTTGTTGAGGGTAAATTCTTGACTAAAGCACCATTCCCACATCCAGGATATGCAAAGGCCGATATGGAAGCAGTTCATTATGAGCATAGAGAATGTAAACATATAATGGATTACGTTACATATGGTTTCATTAGAGGTTTGAGAAGAACCTTTGATTTCTGCACAGGATATATTGAGCCAAAAGATTTACAAGATCAGATCAGAATTGCAAATAGTTCAAGACGTATGACTCCAGAGAAATGGCTTGCCCGTGTTATCGTCTTGGAAAGTGTGGCAGCAATTCCAGGTTCCGTGGCAAGTTTCTTGAGACATTTACAAGCTTTGAGACTTTACAAGAGAGATAAAGGTTTCATTCAAACTCTTTTGGATGAAGCATACAATGAAAAGATGCACTTACTGACATTTTTAAAAGTTGCCAAACCAAGTCTTTGGACTAGGTGTATGCTTTATGTTGGTCAAGGTATATTTGCCAATCTTTTCTTTATTACGTATGTGGTTAGACCTCAAGTTGCCCATAGATTTGTTGGATATCTTGAAGAGGAGGCCACTTTAACATATACCAGATGTCTCCAAGATATGAAACTTGGACTGGATCCAGGCCTTTACCATACTCCAGTTCCAAAGATTGCCAAAGAATACTGGCATATGAAGGATGACTGTACATTCTATGATCTTATTCTTTATATTAGAGCCGATGAGGCTATTCACAGAGAAGTCAACCATACTTATGGTAATTTGAAATTGAGAGGTCGTACCTACGATAGAAATCCATTCGCTGTTCAGGATAAGACTAATCCAAAACCTCAGCCAACTGTGACTCTTAAGAATCATCACGGTAAAGGTTGGGAACGTAAGGATTTGATCTTGTAAGTATCCTGAATTCTTCAACCTATTTATTTATCAGCTTTTAACAACTGTGCAAACTTTTTGCGAGACACACCTTTCTTTCACCAAATTAAAGCAGTCCACCATTACGTCGCTTGGTGGTCAATTAATTAAAAAACCGAGCTAATATGATTAAACGAATCAATTACCCTTTTTTCCTTTCACATATGTATATATTTAATTGATGAAATTTTATGATATGAAAATGGGAGACAATCCTTAAATACAAATACCATCAAATCCGAATAGACAGAAAAATATGCGAAAACATGAAAGGAAATCGAGTAATATGGGAACCAATCACAATGGATAAAAATTTTAATAATAGTCATTGGTACGGCGGTGACTAAAAACTATTGAGATGATTTTCATGTTTTCTTCAATTTTCCAAATTCTTATTTAAATACCACTTAGAATCCGAATACATTACTTATACAATCAATAGTCACACTAGATAACCAATAATCACATAAAATTTAGCTAGTTATGTTTTCTGCAGCAAGACTTACATTTAGAAGGGCATATTCTACAGCTCCCAAGAAGCTCACCATTGGATTGATTCCAGGTGATGGAATTGGTAAGGAAGTCATTCCAGCCGGTAAGAGAATTCTTGAAGCATTGCCATCCAAGTACGGACTTACTTTTGATTTCGTTAATCTTAAGGCAGGCTTTGAAGAATTCCAAAAGAATGGAAAGGCTCTACCAGATGCCACCGTGCAAACACTTAAGGAGAAGTGTGATGGTGCACTTTTTGGTGCTGTTTCTTCACCAACTCATAAGGTTAAAGGTTACTCCTCTCCAATTGTGGCACTCAGAAAGAAGATGGGATTGTATGCCAATGTGAGACCTGTCAAATCAGCAGCAGCAGGTGATAGACCAGTTGATATGGTTATCGTGAGAGAAAATACCGAGGATTTATATATCAAAGAGGAAAGAATCTTTGAGAAGGATGGTCAAAAAGTTGCTGAAGCTATCAAGAGAATTTCAGAAAATGCATCAAAGAAGATCGGAACAATTGCACTTGAGATTGCTTTAAAGAGGCAGGAAGTTAGAGATATGGGCGGAGAATCGATCCATACCAAGCCTTCTATTACTGTGGTTCATAAATCAAATGTTCTTTCTGTTTCTGATGGTTTGTTTAGAGAAACTGTTCACAAAGTGTACAACTCAGATCCTGCTCGCTATGGAAAGATTGAGTATAAGGAACAAATCGTGGATTCCATGGTCTACAAGATGTTTAGAGAACCACAAATCTTTGATGTTGTGGTGGCACCAAACTTATATGGTGATATTCTATCCGATGGTGCTGCAGCACTCGTTGGATCACTCGGTGTTGTTGCTTCTGCCAATGTCGGTGATAATTTTGTCATTGGTGAACCTACACATGGTTCTGCACCTGATATTCAAGGTAAAGGTATCGCCAACCCAGTTGCCACCATCAGATCTACAGCTATGATGCTTCAATTCATGGGCTATCAAGAGCCAGCCGCTAAAATCATGGCCGCAGTCGATGCCAACTTGAAGGAGAATGCTATCACTACTCCAGACCTTGGTGGTAAATCATCTACTAACGAAGTTGTTGATGATATCATCAAGAGAATCTAAGCACCTCCTATTTACATAATAGAATCTAAATTACTCTATAAAATCTAGTTAGTCATCAAAGCCCTTCCATTCACCTTGATCTTCAAACTCTCCGTTATAACTATCACTGTCACTGTTGGAATTGGGCTCAACACGTTTATCATCATCCTCGCCAGCTTTATTATTCACGTTTCTCTTAAACCCAACTGCAAAGAATCCGATACCTCCATCAACTTTTGGCAGGCTTCGGATACATGCACCAGCACAGGCTTCAGGATCAGGATAATCTTTAAACTCCTCTTTGCGGCCTCTTCTTGGCCATGTTGGGATCACTTCTTCTCTATCACAGAGCTGCCAACCACATTTCTTCAAATCGGGGTCCTCAAGTAATCTAATAGCTACCCTTTCATCTTCTTCCGGATATATAGAACATGTAGAATACACCAACTTCCTTAAGTTCGGGAACAACATTGCATGCTTTACTATCGTGAATTGAAATGTAGAAAGTCCTTCAAGACGTTTCTTATTATAAGGATTGGCCGTTTTGTCAGTTTTTTCTTTCGTACCTAAATTCCTCTCATAGGCTCGACCAAATATACCACTACCTGAACAGGATGGGTCCATCAACATCGCCGTCACTTCAGGGAAATTATCAGGCTTCGTTTCCGTAAAATCTCCATGTTGAATTTTAACACAACCTAGTGCTCCTGCTTTACGACACATTTTCTCTAAAGTTTTCACTCTATGATCATCTCTTTCGAATGCTATGATTGAACCTGGGGTATTTTCCATAATTGCTGCCAAATGTGTTGTTTTATTTCCCGGGGCCGCACATGCATCAATGATCTTATCTTTACCAGGATGTGGATTTAAAATAAATGCCGGGAAACATGAAGATCGGTCTTGAATAACGATTCTTCCGTTTTTATATGCATCTGTGGTTGTTATCTTTTCCTTAGGATCAACTCCAAACAAATTAGGAATATATTCATCATGATAAATCGTACCCTTCTTGATGTCTTTAATACCATAAACTCGCTCAAGCTGTCCAAATTCTCGTAAAACAGCGTCTTTAGTTGTCTTAATAGTATTTACACGGAACCATCTGATAGGAGTTTCATCATCTTCAACCAATTCATCAAAGGACTTAACATGCAGCTTCAACTTTAATTTCATCATTTCTGCATGTAAACGAGCCTTGTTCTTCACTATAAGGTCTTTCCATGGATGCTGTCGACTTTGCAACCTACCAGATTTCGTAAATAACAGATCATGAACCAAGAGAATGGCAACATCAGGTGGTATTTGTGACTTTCCGGGCTTTAATAGACGAGAATTCTTTATGATCTCCACTATAAAAGGTTTGTATTTGAGCGTCGATGAAACTAATGCAAACACATGCTTTGGATTGGACCGCATTCGCTTATGCTTGGCTGCGCCGAAGATATGGGTTTGGAGAGATCCATTCTTTGGATTCGTACTAATAAACCTTGCAGCTTCTATGTATAGTAACATGATCTATAGATATGAACGATTAAAATGTACTTATTTATCTATCCCGTTACTTGATCGACCGATGAGATCAAATTTTCACTTTGGGCTCTCTCTTTTTTTAGTTTATTATTATTATTATTATTAATTTTTTTTTTTTTTCACTTTTTAGAAGAGAATCAGATCTGATGGTATCTATAAGTAGCAGAAATACCCCACCGATAAAGGGACCAGGGACCCTATCTTTTACAAGATATATCGTATTCCAGGCTTAGTGATGTTTTACAAATTTAAATTTGTAAATCTTCCACCTTTTATAATAAGCTGTTCTTTAGACCATTGGAATCTTCACGTAATCATTATTGCCGGTGATCATCATATGGGTAAGATTCCTCGTCGACTAATCGTATCATCTCCCATTGTATTATTCGCGATTGTACTTCTGCATTTTTGATTCTTTCTTTTTTTCTTATTTATTTATTTATTTTTCACTTGTTAATTTTTTTTTTATTCTTTTTTGAGTGCTTCCCATTTTACTGTCACTCCTGCTTCATCATCTTCATCTCAGTTTTTATCGTTTCCTTAAATTACTGACTTCATAAATAGGACAAGAGCTTGATCCAAAGATACTTGTCCGAATTATTGAAATCAAGTAAGCAGAAAGGTAATTAAATAGTCATTGTTATTTTCTTCCTTTTTCCCCTCAAAGCCAAAACTTTTCTGACTATTCCTTTAGTGTGCCTTTTAGAATATGGACTCAAAAATGGATGTCGATGGGGTGCCAGATGGTAACAGCGATAAGAAAAGATCACATGATGAATCGGTGAAAACAGATGTGAAAAAAGAACCCATAGATGGTTTCTCCGAAGATTTGACAGTTAACTATACAAGGGATGAAAAGATCGATCCTAAAGATGTTATTGTTTCAACTACAAAACCAAAGTTAGGTTATGTTCCTTTAAAAACAGGTATCTGCTATGATGTCAGGATGCGCTACCACGCCAAGATCTTTCAATCGTATTTGGAATATATCGATCCTCATCCAGAAGATCCTCGGCGTATTTATCGTATCTATAAGATCTTTGCTGAGAATGGTTTAATTGACGATCCAACATTGGCTGGAAGGCATAATTTGGGAAATTTGATGCAAAAGATTCCAGTGAGACCTGCTACCGATGAAGAGATACTGGCTGTGCATACTCCTGAACATCTTAAATTTTTGAAGAGTACTCAAACTATGAATAAAGAACAACTTCTTCATGAAACTGATGTGGGAGATTCCGTTTATTTCAATAACGATTCTTATACAAGTGCCAAATTGGCTGCTGGTGGAGCCATAGAGGCCTGTAAATCTGTCGTCGAAGGAAGAGTGAAAAATGCCTTTGCCATTGTGCGACCTCCTGGTCATCACGCTGAGCCCGATGCACCAGAAGGTTTCTGTATGTTTTCAAATGTTGCCATTGCAGCTACCTATATTCTAAGAAATTACCCCGAGTCTGTCAGGAAAATTGCCATTGTGGATTGGGATGTTCATCATGGAAATGGAACTCAAAAAGTTTTTTTCAATGATCCTCATGTTTTATATATATCTCTTCACAGATATGAACAGGGTAAATTTTATCCAGGAACTCAAGCGGGTGGTGCCGATCAGGTTGGTGAAGGTGCTGGTAAAGGTTTCAATGTCAATATTCCTTGGCCAACTGCTGGTATGGGGGATGCAGAATATATATATGCCTTCAGGAAGGTTATCATGCCAATTCTATATGAATTTGAACCTGATTTCCTTATTGTTTCATCCGGTTTCGATGCTGCTGAAGGTGATCCAATCGGCGGATGCCACGTTTCACCTTCTGGATATAGTCAAATGACTCACTATGTTAAAGCAATTGCACAAGGTAACATCTGTGTTGTACTAGAAGGTGGCTATAACTTACATGCTATCTCAATTAGTGCTCTTCGTGTCGCTAAAGTACTGCTCGGAGAACCTCCTGAAGTGTTACAGAATAACTTACCAAAGCCTCAGGCAGTTGAGGCCGTTTCTGATGTGATCAAAATCCAATCAAGATATTGGAATTCTCTTAAACCTGGATATTACGGAATTGATTTCGCATTCCCACAGATTATGGGAGATTATGATGAATTAATGAAAAAATCTAAAGATCCAACTTTCATGGAAATTGCAAGTAAGTATCCAAGAGTAACGGATTCCGTTAGATCCTCTCAAAAGAGTCAACTATTCGATTCTCATAATTTCGTTTCTTTACCAATAATATCAGATAAGAGAATAGAATCACCATCTCTTAACAACCAAATTCTTTGTTCATCTAATATTGATGAAGCTGATGCTATTCTTATAATTATGCACGATCCTTCTCGTGTTTGGGCAAGAAATGATCCGCTTACTGGTGATTTGGATGCATCCTCAGCTGTTACTGTTGATCAAACATTACGATTTATTGATTGGGGATTAAAACAAAATTACGGTATTATCGATATAAATGTGCCAGTTACTGTTAGTGGTGAAAACGATGCTATTTACAACAATATCAGTAATGCTCAAGATACATTACTTTATTTGTGGGATAACTATATCCATTACTTTAAAGTTCATAAAATTGCATTTGTTGGTGCCGGAGATGCATACAATGGTGTGGTTCATCTATGCGGTCATAGAGAAGTTCGCAGCAGGGTTCGCGCATCGGTTAACTTCGTTGATACAGTCTCTGCATTGAGGGCTGTGGTTTCATCAATTGATGAATCTATAGTTGGATGGTTCCATCATAATTCACTTGTTTTTACTAGTCATCAACATAAATGCTGGGGAAAAGCTGATCAGCGTTCCAACACCAAAAAACCTAGAAAGAAGTATGGTCGTGTGATAAGGGCTGACTGTGAGGGTCTCGATAATATCATTGATGAGAGATTTAATGAAGCATGTGACTTCATTTTAGATTCTATGGAAGATTCCGATAGTGATAGTGGTGCAAATTGATTATTTGCTCTATACAGTTAACCTATTTCTATCTATACTTTGTAACAATAAGCAATAAGACAATTAAGAGTACCGAATATATTTGCTAACACCGCTATCAAGGTGAGAAATGATGAAATCCTTGACAATTTTCTGCTGTTTCTTTTTTTTTTATTTTTTCTTGCACCCCACAAGGCACGGCTGCTAAAACCGGGACTAACTCCGAGGCACTATCAGGCATCGCTATTATCGATTGCAGCTAAAAATAGAACCAGATGACCAGCTAAATGTTACTTAACTTCGCTTTTTTTTAATGTATTACATTAGTACCCTGTAATTTATCAATAAATCTTGGCAAGTTATATACAATACAGTCTATTATGATCACCCCATTTTATTAATTGTAAATAACTGCCCAAGATAGAAGCATTACATTTAGGAATTTCATAGCCGGGTGAAACTACCGATGGTTAAATAAATCATCTATAAATATGATGGGATTGAACCCGTACTTGGTTATGTAAAAATTAGTCTTACTCAACAATCAATTAAAGAACAACCAAAGATGATTAAAACTATGCTATTTATTTTCATGATAATCGAACTTGCATTCGGTAACGAAATATGCGAGAAGGAAACATACTCGATTGATCTATATACCAAATCAAGCAACAAGGATGTCGATGGAAAGGGCATTTGGAATATTCATGAAGGTGCAGGAATTAACTACATGTTCCTCGGCAATGAATCTACTACTATGACTTATAATACTACCTCTGGTTATATTTCGCAACCTTTAACTGAACAATACAAAGAATTTTTCAGTGTTCAAGGAAGTGTTGCAATGATGGGAGTTCTGCAACCAATGCCGGTTTGTATTTATGATGGGAACTTTTTCTTCAATGGAACAACTGAAGGATTCTATGCATGTATGAACACAGGCGATCCTTACCGTTATTCAACAGCTTCATATCAGCTCATGTATAGTCATGAGGGGAAGCCATACAACAATGATAACTGTACTCAAGTGACATTGGTTGTCAAGGAACATTAATTAATTTAATTGTTATGTAACATTACTGCAAAAAAAATACACGATGCATTATATTATACAATAGAGTAAGGTTTATTACTTCCTTTCAAAGGCTACTTCTGCTAAAGCATCCAATGCACTTAAACCATTACTGCTTCGGTCGCTGTTCTGCGGCTTCTGTTGCTGAGACGTTTTGGTAGAAATAATATCTTTACCCGCCTCAACCACTGGATCAAATGGTTTCCTTCGAACTGGTATAGAAGGATTCGAAGAGAGTGGATTATTCATTATGTTTCTGTAAGAGGGTTGAATTGGTGGAAGTACGGTAGCACTACCTTGATTCTTCAATGAAGAACCAAAAGTTCGAATGCCGGTAGTTTCCGAGCCATCATTATTGAGCAGACTCATTATTGTCGGTTTATGATCAGTGGATTTGGCAAAATTCGATGGGTTCGATTTTGAAGATCCAGGATTTAACAGATTGCTCATACTCATAGCTCCTGCCTTTACTGGACCAGAATGTACAAAATATGAGGTGGCAATATCTGTGGATGGTCTGAAAGCTGGCTGAAGAATTTGGTTGGGACCCGGAATAGAGCCAGGCTGGATTGGATGTACATCTGCATTTAACGTTAGCTGCTTCCATCCAGGATTGACCTTGAGTCCACGCTGATAATAATTTCTCACCATGGATGCAGTCTTTGATCCGAGAGTAGTTGCTATAACATCCCAATTTGTACCATACTGTCTCAATAACGTTGGGAATTGCTCTGTTTCTTGAACACTCCAATAGCTTGTGGCATGCTTGGATGCTTTTCTCTCACGCTTAACCTCTCTGTGCTTTTCTGATGAAATATCTCTCGTTCTTTTTCTTCCCCTTCTGCCTCTCTTAGGTACAGTGATTAATTCAGATGGGGCAGCTTTCTTCGATACAAGCAATGCTGCCGCTACACTTTCAATAGTTCCCTCGGTCCTATGCTGCTCGATGGCTGCCTTATCACGAGCTATCGAGTTTGTCACTCTAGGGCTATAAACCGGGGTAGAGGCCACAACACCTCTACTATCATACACGGGGTTTCCTTCAGTATCACTACCAGGCACAGTAGCTGCTTCTGAATCAGATTCAGTAGCGGCATCATTATCTGTTTCCAATGTAGTGTCATTGGAACCCTTACCATTATTATCATTGCTAACCAATGCCGAGTGTTTCAAAAGACTGTCGTCGGCTTCTGAACCTTCAGTTTTAACCACAGAAGACGCATCTTCACTAGTTTCCACCCTAGAGCTTGTCGGAGACTCATAAAACCCATGTGATTGTAACATCTGTCCATGTAATTGTCTTCTCGTATCATCATTAGACGATCCAAATGAAGTTTGTCCTGCAGAAGTTTCTGACCCATGCCTTCCTTCCTTCGATTTGCTCCGTTCTCTTGATTTTCTTCTACCTCTCTCTTTCCTTCTACTTTTACCATGCTTACCTTTCTTACCCTTACTTCCAGACGAATGTTTATAATCCATCTTTTTCTTGGTCACATAGTAATGGAGAACACATGCTTCCGGGCTTCTCAGACCTCCCATATAGTGCGAGATTCTTCCAAACTTCTTTGGATACATAGTAAATCCCTTAGCAAATTTGGCCTGCTCAGCCTCAGTAAAGGTGTCCATCATATCAGTCTTAATCCTATTTGCCCAAGCCTCTTTATCGGTAACACGGTTATTTGTATCCACAAATCTTTCATGAGCACGACTCTTTATAGGATCTAAACTCATATCCGGTATCACGGCGGCACCATATTGTGCCCTTGCCAGTGGATCCTTATCTCTTTCTCTTTGTAAGGATTCCAAGATTTCCATGAATTCAGCTTCTGTTCTCACTGCGTCACCATGATGGCGGGCCTTCTCTGCTCTTTTCCTCTTTTCCTCTTCTTCCTTTCGAGCCTTTTCTCTAGCCAGCCGTGCCCTTTCTTTCTTCTTATTTTTCTTCTCATCTTTTTTATCCTCTTTACTTTTCTTGATATCCTCTTCTAGCTTATCAATAATCTTCACATGCTTATCCATAACAGCATTCCGATCTTGCCATAACCGATTACGGGATAGATATTCTTCCATTAGATTGCCTTTTTTCGCATCTATAATTCCTTTTAGCTTTGCCAGCACACTGATTAACTTTCGAACCTCAACTTGCCTAAACAATGTCAAGTTTGTATCAGTGAAATTGTATTGATCTAAGCTTTCGATATGACCGACTGAAAAGTGCTTCAAATTCTTCCTTCTTTCCTTCTTGCTCTTACATCGTATTTCCCAAACTCGTTGTTGAGGTCTTAGCATAGGAAATATGCAACCGTCTGCTTGTGGCATTTCATCATCTGACCATGTTGGTTCAATATCGGACTCTTTCTTTATTTCCACCCTGGTTGGCGTGGCTTCCTTTTCTGAACCAGTACCGTTAGACTTTACTGGTGGTTTCGATACGCTTAGAGATTCCTTGTGTGAAGATTCACTTGTAGTAGTCTTCGGTTTTGTCATATCTTCTCTATTTCGTAATGATGGTGAAGATGAAGATCTTGCACTGGCCCAGTGATAATCAGATTCCGTGCGTCTTCTTCGACCATAAGAACTTCTAGAACGTGGCTCGGGCCAGTATTCGCTTTTCCCACTACTGGGACCACTTCTGATATCTTCGTTGATTCTTCTTGAAGAACCTGGCCTTTCATCTCGTACACTATGCCTACTATCCAATTTTGAACCTCGAGAGCTCGGCCGTCGTGTGTCTTGTAATCCATGACTATTTACTGAATTAGCATTTGAATTTGACTGATACGAATAACCATATTGATGACGTCGACCATGATAAGAGGACGGTGGATAATATCGTCTGGGGTTCCATTGACTACCATGACTTCCTTCACGTCTTCGGCCCCCACTTGACGAATGTGTATCGCCACTTAATCCTCCACTTCCCCCTCTTGAATATTCATAGGAAGACATATATGAGCTTAAGGTCAAATTAGGTCTACCTTCGCCTTGTTGAAGACTGGGTTTGAAAGGAAAAAGGAACTAATAATATATGCTTCAGAATACGTTCGTCACTGATGCTCCTTTGGTAATTCGATGCGATGATTATGTCGCAATTAATGCCGATTATACTTTCAATTCAAATGTGTGGGTACTAATAAGCTTGTGTATTGTCTTAACATAAGTTCAATGATATGCTTAATTCCTAACATTGAACGGGGAAAGGTTAATGTATATGAGTCCAAAAAAAAAAAATAAAAAAAAAATAAGAAAATAAAAACCGTTATTAATTTCGAGCTATAAACAAACAAGCCCACTAGTTAACATTGACTGAGATAAAGAAAAAAAAAATTTTGTGCATATATACATAAATTACTCATGTTTTTCTCGTGAGTGCTATGCCACTGCAAAATTTAAGATGTGGCTAAGCACATTTTTCAGTACCCTTTTTTTTTTCATTAGCTACGCGTCAGTAATTAAACCCCTTTGGGTACATAAATTTCCTAATTAGGGTTAATTGAATAATTATGTCCCTTAATCGTCCCTTCATGTTAAAAATCATATCAATTCCTTTCCTTAACTCTACATATGTTTCCAAAATATCTTAGACCTTTTGTATTCTGTTAGTGTACTATTAGTCATTCATTCTTTCCTTATTATCAATTATCATTATGTCATTTGCAATCAAACGAAGTTGGACTCATGATCTAGAAGATGCAGACGAAGATGAAGACTGGAATCTTCGTAAAGCATTCATCAAGAAGCAGAGGTTATCCGTATCCGGCCCATTAACAGAAGCCAACCAAACTGGTCTTGTCACTCCACCAGAGACACCAGAGAAAGATCGATTGAAGAACACTCAGATCAGTATCGGTGATAAAGTGATTAGGAAACTACAATTCAACGAAGAAGTACATTCTCCGTATCTTGCAGCCAAGAATCTCTTTATGAGAGGCTGCCAGATGACAGCATCCAACGATTATTATCTTCCAGGTCGTCAAACAGAAGCTCGTATATTAAAGACACTAATTGAAAACTCACTTCGTTCACTTCATTCCACTTCAATATACATTTCAGGCCCTCCTGGAACGGGTAAAACTGCTGAGCTTCACACTCTTTTAAAAGCGTCAACAGAAGATGATAATCAGAATATCGATCCCGATGACAATATATACACTATCTATGTTCCTCAGAAAGGTAGTGAAATCGCACGTAGAGTTCGAATTATTGAGATTAATTGTATGACATTGAATGACACAGAAGGCATATTCAATTTGATGGCAAGAGAGATGCATTTGAAATGCAATAAAAAGTCTAAAATAGATCAGATTAGAAAAGAATTGGCCAACGATAATCACTGTGATATGACGATATTACTCCTCGATGAAATGGATAGCATTATCAGTAAGTACCAACAGGAACTATTTGAACTATTTTCATGGGGTTCTAAGTTTGCATGTGATGTTAATGATCAAAATAGGCCAAGATTAATACTGATCGGAATAGCTAATGCATTGGATTTAACAGATAGATTTCTTCCTCGTTTAAGAAGCAATCGAATTAATCCAAACTTGGTTCAATTTCTTCCATACACTGCAGCACAGATAAAGGAGATTATCACTACAAAACTACAATCCTTGAATAATAATAATAATAAGGGACTACCACCGATGGTGCATCCGGCCGGTATTCTTTTCTGTGCAAAGAAATCAGCAGTCAGTACAGGAGATTTGAGGAAAGCTTTTGATATAATGTATGAAAGCATAGAACAAGTGGAACGGAAAACAATCAAAAGATTAACACCAACTCAATTCAATCAATTAACCATAGAAAATGCTCCTAAAGCTACCATTGCACAGGTTGCCTCTGTTTGCAATTCAATGTTGAGTACCAATTATAAGCAGAAATTGGACAGCTTGAATTTCCAATCAAAGGTATTGTTATGTTGTCTCTTTAAATTTGAAGAGAAGCAGAGGTTAGATAATTTTAATTCATCAAAGAAGACAATCAAGTTGGTACCATCGATCAATGCATTTTTTGAATTTTATAGTCGATTTCTTGAAGAAGTTGATCGAATGCTGTGCACTTTGAAAAGAGCAGAATTTATGGAAGTTTTAAATATGCTTGAGTCCAATTCGTTGGTTTCACTCAATAAGTTACCGGATAATACCAAGAAGTTTGCATCGGTTCAAATCCAAGGTAAAATGAAAAGAAATATTAAGGGAATTCAAAGTCAAATGATTAATTTCGGAAATTACGAAGTTTCAACGAATGTTCCAAAGAAGGAATTCTCCAAGACGATATCTAACATAGAATTATTGGAGAAGTTGATGTCTTCCAAGGTATAATAGTATGTATAAGTATGTAATTCAATGTATAATATAGAAATGTACGGATGTATATTAATTGAGATGCACCTAAAAAGAAAAAGAGAAAAATTTGGTCAAGATTCAAGTTTCGAAATAATTTCACTAGAATATATCGTAGACTCATTGCTTTGTGATTATCAGACAGGGGTACCATCCATATTATAACGCATACTTATTTACTACAATGGTCTCGTTAGCAGAAGTTAAACAAAATAAGCCGGATCCAGCTGAAGTTGAGAAAGTTCTCTCTGATGCCATCAATGATGCAGAAACTGCGGTGAAGAATTCTAACGAGCAAGTGAAAGACCATGCTAAGCAAGTTGCACATGATCTTAAGAAGCAAGATGATGAAGCAAAGGAAGCTCAAAATGTTTCTGATATTGCAGATGCAGTTAAGGATGCTGCTTCAGCTACACTTGCTGCCGAGGAAGCTTCTCAAGTTGGGGACAGCGATATCGACGATGAAGAGAATGCCAAAGAAGAGAAAGAAGAAAATGATGCCAAGGCACTTACAAAGGGTGAAGATGAAGATGAAGATGATTCCGAATCCAGTTCCGACGAGGACAGCGACTATGATGATGAATTCGATCCAGATGAAACGCTGCTTGAGAGAGTTCGTGCACTTAAAGAGATCTTCCCACCAGATCAAAGGGCAGCACTTTCTAATGGAGTCTCCGCTACTAATTCTGCAATCAAATCATTGATTCATAAAGCCGGTACTTCACTTTGGTATTTGACTACTACAGTCATACTTCTAGGTGCACCATTGGCATTGAGTATTTTGCATGAGACCCAATTGACAGAACTCGAAAAGGAGATGAATATGCAACAGTCATCATCTGAAATCCTTACTCCAGGTTCTACCGACGCTGATAAGGAGAAGAAATGATCGAAAAAATGCATAATTTTGTAAATAGCTAGCTAAGGGTGAGTAAAAAAAAATATGTATTGCTACGTAAAACTTGTACTGTACATACAAACCAAACTTTCTTTACTCCGTCTTCTTATTGACCTTAGGATGCTTGATTGAGAGAGCCCAAATATCCAAATAGTTGGTAATATCATAGATGATCTCAAACACAAAAGTACCATAGATGGCAAGTGAGATACCCAAGCCAGTATAAACCACTAATGGTAATATATCCTCGTATTGGAACTTGTAGAATTTCGTAAGGATTTCAATGGCTAGAATTTCACATGATGGAATAATCGTTGGGAAATTCTTTAATGGGAATTCTTGTTCTGTAAGATGTGCCAAAATAATTCTACCAACCATAAATGCAAGTGTAGCACCAATAGTGAACACCATTTGAGTAGCATATGTATAGACGATAGAATTGTTGAAAAGAAGAAGAACCAACACGCTGGTAAAGTATCCAAAGAATGGAACAAGGCCATGATCTGCCTGTTTTCTAACAGCAGGATCATTGATCTTTGCCAACACATTTCTTCTGGCAGAATAAATATTGAACAGAAGAATGATGGCTCCACCAAATAGACATGTATCTAAGAATGTGATAGTATAAGGTTCATCAATTCCCACAGATGAGAGATTCACAGTGAAAAGTTGGAATCCCCAGAGATTTTGTTGACCTTTATAACCAGTTAGACAGCACATGATAACGATAATAATAATACCTTCCACTGGACCACTGAATTCACTGAGGAATAGACAGTGTGTATAGTAAGTTTCCCATGTAGATAGATAGAAGTTAGCTAATGTAGCATACTGTGCAATAAATAGCATCCAATCTTTACCCAATCCACAAACACTGGCAAAGACAAGTAAAGAAAGAGTTGTATTGATGGCGTCACAGCAATGATCAAACAATTCACCAAGAGGGCCAGATTGTCCCGTCTTCCTTGCATGAATTCCATCGCATGCATCAAATGTTTGATACATGAAGATGCAGAAACCATAGAAATAGTATGTCCATGAAGGAGAAGATTGGTCGAAATTTGGATCATAATAAAACACAACAAGAACTGCCACAATATTGAAAACAAGTCCCAATAAGGTAACCATATTTGGTGCCATCCACAGAGGATAGATGTTTTCAAACTTGAGCCAGAAACTCTTCAAAACATACTTGGTAAGAAGAGAGTGATCCTCAGAGTGATATTGATACTCCTTAAGTTTGGGAAGATACTTTTGTGGAATATAGTAACTCATTTTGTAATAAACAGATATCCCTATTCAGTTTATGAGGCACTTGAGATTTCAATCCATACAAATGTCCTGCCCCTCTTCATCTCATAGTTGTATATTTAGGTCGCTCAATATTATTCACTACTTTGATATTTATATTTTTTGGCGTTAAGTGAAAAAAAAAAAAATATGATAACTTGAACCCTTCCCAACGGAGAAATTAACTAAAATTCGTTGGCAGCTTTTCAGATACTCCGAAAGAAATTTAGTCTCAATTTGCACGTGCAAAATTAAAAAGGATTGGTATAATTATACATCTGATCATAATTTAAATATTCAAACCCATTTATCGAGTGCCTTTCTAGCAACCTCGACACCCAAAAATGTTGCAGCATTAGCTGGGAAACTCCGAAGCAATGCCGGTCCTATTCCAGGGAAGAATCCCTTAATACCTGCTTTGGAATAAATTTGTCGAGCTGTTTGAGCAATGGTAATTTTACCAACTGATGACTGTTGAACAGATTTGATTGTATCCACCGGGTATATCGTTACCCACATGGCAACACCTGCAAATCCACCTGCAGTCATAATGGCTCCAATTGATAAGGGCTGATCTTTACCGTTTGCTCCCTTATGTGAAAGTTTCTGTTTCAAATATTCGTAGGTCGCAAAATAAACTGCTGACCCAGGTCCATCTCTTGCTAAGGTAGCCCCTGAACCTTTAAATATTGATCGAACTCCGCCCTCTTTATAAATTTGCTTCACTGTGGAAACAAATGAAACTTTTTGTTTGGAGACTTGCATAACCACTTTAACTCTTTCAAAAGGTCCTGCAATTAAAGTTGTTGGAATGGCACTCAAGAATCCTGCTGCACTAATTTCACTAATCGATAATGGTCTATTTTCTGGTTTCTTTCTGATGGATCGAACAATCCTTTGTCCTGTATCGTAACCCCAGAAGGAAACCGCAAACATCGGAGTAACACCAAGTAAAGGTGAGCTAACTCCCTTATAAAATCCTAGTAATCCATGCTTTTGAAATGTTCCAACAACTGCATGCCATGTTGTATCATACTGCTTGGTTTGTAACAAAACTTTGGTAAGATCAAATGGGTGCCCTGTAAGAACTGCACAGATACCACCAAATCCTCCAGCAATAAAGGATTTTATGCTGTCACCGACAGCAGAAGATAAAGCTGTTTCATCCATAGCCGAAGTTTCATCCATAATTGTATTTGAAATAAATGATTAATAAAGTAGCAGAGACGATTTAAGTAATAACTATTGTAATGATTGCAAGTCGATGAATTTTCCTTTAGAAAGCACCAGAAATAAAGCCTTGGTTACTCCAGTTAGATTAGAACAATGGGAGTTTTCGAGCTTCAACAATGTGGTGTATACTCAATTGAGACTAATACCAAGGTATAATTTTTAAACTAAAAGTATTATTGAATCGTTCTATGTTAAATTTCAAGAAATAGACATAGCTTTTATATGCATCTCAATTGATATATATGTCATTACTTATCATCAATCTATGGATGATTAGCGCGGAGAACCATCGGAGCGGAGGAAGATAGGAAAAATAAGAAAAAGAAAAAAAAATAAAAATCATGATTGAGCAATCATTTCCCCGCAACGATGGATTCTAATGTAAATAACTATTTCTCTTGATCATCTATAGTAGCCTAAAGTACAGTGTATTAAATTAGTATGAATCACTAAGTGATATTCCTAGGAACCGCAAATCCGGGTCATGCTCTATTCTGAGGTCTTTCGCAAAATCGTTAAGACAATCCTCAAACTTGTTGATGATTTCTCCCGTTAGATTCTCCGATAGCCTATCCAATTTATCATCAATGTGATTTAAGTAATCAGCATATTTATCCTCGTTGATATTACCACCTCTTTCGCTCACCTCAGAGATAGAAATCATTTCGACGATGAGACTATTGTATTCTTTATTCAAATCAACAAATTTGTTGATGATATCAATGACCGTTTCAAGTTGATGAATGTATAATTTCTTTGTATGTTTACCACAACTGCTCTTCTTAAGACTCAAGAACTTACATCGACTAATGCTGTAAATGTAATCTTGATGAAGTTTGACCAATTCATCCGTATTGTATCTGCATTCGTTCTGTGATTGGTTTATAGAGCCTGTCGGTTCTGTATTCAATGGCTCCATCTTTAACGTTGGTAGCTGCTCATTTGTCTTTCTTAAATTTCTATTCCGAGCAAACGATTCAAAGCTGCTTACTTTCAAAGACTTAACCTTATTGATGAAGGTTCGGTAATTGGAATCAATAACATCATTATCGAAATATCCCATTAAACAGCTCATAAACTTAACAAATTCATTCCGAAGAACATTTAACCTTTTGAAAGTCCTTAATATCCAAACACGTTTTTTCCTAATTATGGTATATTCATCGCTGGCTTTTTTAGTTTGGATGATAATTGTTCGCATCGACGTTCTTCCAAGACTAGTGGAATCTTGCCAGCCCTCATTAAGTAAGTATGTTAATTTGCGAAGCTTTATCAAGAAATTGAACATTCTTAAGTACTCTTTATGGTCTCCCATAAATATCTTACTTAATGGGAACGTCATCTCATAGTCTAAAGTAAATTTGCTCCAACCAGTTGAACCGTAATCGTTATTATACAATATTCTTGCATCTAGGCGATTCAAAACGTCTCGACCATAGTTTTCCCCGACGCTGGTACTGTCAACTGCGTTTTGTAGCATCGTTAATAGCATATGCGATGATAGAGAATTAGTTGGTTGATTTAAAATGTTGATCCCCTTTTCAATAATGGCATCAATAAAATCTCCCTGTCTCATAAGTAAAAACTTATGCAACCTCGAAAGTTCATCTATAAGTCGGTATTTCTTGCATAACACATCTTCAAAAGTATGGTTCACTACTTCCGTATAGGCGTCTTGGAAATCCCATTCAGCAATATTTGAATTCGATAGTAAAACTTCATATTTGGTTCCAAATTGTTTGCACCAAACTAGTTCACCGCAATCATGTTTCAAAAAAGCTAAGGTTTTACCAATTTGATAAATCAAGTATGCTTGTTCACTTGAAAGGAATAATGGTACCTTCGATTTATGATATGAATAATGAACCAATTGTTTTGACTTAGTGCTTGTAATGAAGAAGTGCTCATTTCTAATGGCTTCAAAATCAAGATCACCATTGAGGACCCAACTTCTAACATATCTCTTAAAAGGCTCACTGCAATAATTGAAGATAGAACAGTCAACTTCTTTCAATTTTGGATTACCTTGCATACTCAATTGATACAAGATTGAAATAAACTTATCAGTAGGATAAGTCTCACAGCACAGTTCCAAATAATTTAAGAATCGTAATTCATCGATCCAATCAAGTAGTAAATAGTGTAATTTCCTTAAAGTAAGGCCATTTTCATCGTCTTCTGGTTGATTTGGATTGAAAATTGTACCAATATATGAAGTATATCGAAACAATTCATTTTGCACAGATGTGAGAAATGAAGACTTGATCTCTCCTGAATCTGATGTTAGATTCGAACATATGTCGGATAGTTTCCTATAGAGCAAGCAAGGTTCAAGAATTTCATATAGTTGGCCTACCTGTCCAAAGCTTAATGACTTCGGTATCACAACAACATTATTATCAAATGGTAGAAGATCAGATGTAGATCCTCCTAGTGTAAACATAAGACTTCTGACAATTTCGGATTCATTCATTTGGTTGATCTTTGAGTTGTATGGTGTAATTCTTTTGTATAATGATGGTTCAGTATTTATATTTGAATTCTCTATATTTGGTGATGTCAAAGGTGTCATGACTAAACTGTCTGCTTGTTGTTCACTACCTGTAGAAGGTGAAACAGTAGAATGTGAGTCCAACGATACGAGATAACTAGCGAGATCGTCCCGGTTTCCAATTTGAAGTAATTCGTATAAGGTTTGTATAATTTGATCAACACTTTCTGATCCAATAATATTTATGTATTTAATCCTGAAGTTCTGTATGTTCCTTCCATTTTGACGTTGACTATGAGGCAGACTCAGTATACCATAGATCTCATCACTTATCGTATTGGATAATTGCTGATCAGTCGTTGAAGGGCACAGCTTTCGTATCAGTCGACTCACGTAGTTTTTGATAACGTAGTCAACTTGTCTCATTTTTTGATCGATGATACCATATAGAATAGTTAGAGAGTCGTTTTACGTTTCGTGTTTCATATTATAAAGCTGTATTTACATTAAGCGCGGACCTTTATGATGAAAAAAAAAAAAAAATAAAAATAAAAAGATACCCGTCTATTTTCCTTTTTCCATTGTTCATTGTTCCAACTGAAGCATATCCTTGAATTTCTCCGATAAGTTATCACTTACTCCAAAATCAGTCAGTTTCTTGGTCTGATGATCATTCTTTATGAAATCATCATACATATACTTATAACCAAACTTCTCCAATGTAGCACGATAATTTTTCAGGTTGTAGTATTTCATGAGACAACGTAGTGAAAATTCATTCTCATAGGAAACTTTTAATCTTTCTTCCAGTGTACCAGTAAAGTAATTGGTGAGCCATTGATCCTGAAGTCCAACTTTATAGAATAGATAAACGAATGATATCATATCCATATTATTTGCACGCCACTTCTTACCACTGAAGGGACTCATTAACTTGATGATCTTTAATATGGGTTTATAGAACTCTGCATTAAACAGCGTCAAATAAAATCTGAGAGTGTCAGTTGGTCTCACTTCCAGAAGTTTATATATCCGTTGAATTTTGAAATGTGATATAATCGAATAAACTTCTTGGAAAAGGTTATTAATGATGAGACAGTATCGATGATTGGGGTTCTTAACGCATATGTTACATTGTGAGTTGAATGGTAAAATAAACGAAAGGACACTCTTATTAGGGCCGGAATCCTTAATATCAAATATCCGACTATATTCATCCTGTTCATTGATTGTTGATGGTGCATCGAAATTCTCTTCACACATCGCTGATAAACTTAATGCCTTCATAAAGAAATTATAATCTTTAAGATTATATAATACTTCATAATCACAATAAACCATTCTATTGTTTATGAGGCTTTCCGGATCCCTAAAATCATATGATTGATCCCAATGTGATGCAACTTTATTACTATCCAGTAATCTGAATGATTGGGAAATAAAGTTGTTATCAAATAGAAGTGATGTAAAATACTCATACTTCATAATATGCGACAACTTGAACCAACGAGAAAGCATCACAATTATGACCGAGGCACTTTTCAGTGTTGATTCCTTCATGCGAAGAACTTCAAGTTTCTGTTTATCAGATGGAGTCAACTTATCTGGAATGTATGGTTTGGGGGTATCTTTATAGACGTCATCAACGGCAATGCCAGATCCATTTAAGTTCGATTGTTGTTTTCTTGCATGATATGCGGCTTTTTTAGCATTATGAGTTGGAATAACATTGGACGAAATAATTTGGATCAAAACGTATGTTAGCGAACTAAGATATGGTAAGCATTCACGATAGAAGTTTTCCACCCTTCTCAAAGACTCAAGATTGATAGAATAATCTGGATTTTCTCGTTCGCCTTTATCCATAAGAATCTTCTCGGTTGAATATTTACGCAGATCGTGATTATTTTCATCTTTCATACCTCTCTGATCCTCAATGAAGCTTTCTAAAACCCTTGTGAATTGTTTGGATGATATTGTATCTCTCACGTGGTGATAGAAAATATTAGCGGCTTGCTTGATACTGTACGGGGTATCGTTATCGTAGGGATATATGTTAGGATAGTCAAATTGAGTGAGTAACATTTTCTTCTTCACATCTTCCGTTATACCTCCAAATCCATTGATATCATCGTCATCTGACATATTACCTGTATGCTGAGGTGTCAAGCTTGGGGAAGGCATGGGCGTGGCTATATGAACATTTGGGGGACTTGCTGGAGCACTCTCAAGATTAGATGCATAATCTGACTCTGATCTAGCATCACCTTGGCTACTAAGCAATGATACAGACCCACTGAAATCAGGTGATGAAAGACTCGTATTCTTTTGTCCATTTCTTAGAGTAAGGTCCAAAATGTGAGAAACATCATATTTCGGTGGAACGAATGTTGGGTATCGAGATGCAATTTCATGACAGTATTTCCTGTAATCAACAGAGCTAATAGTAGCGTGCTGCTCTGTAAAATCAATTGTTGAATCCTCTAGTGTTGTATCATCGAAACAATCCTTCAACAGAGACTTTGTTGAATTGGTATTTTGCAAATCACCAAAGAGAAATAAAATGAGATCCGATAAACATATTACGACATTTCTGAGTTTGAAAGACATGATAATACTTAGTGGTACTTTCTTTCCATCCTCATGATTATCCTCGTTATTATTCTGTTGTTGCTGCTGTTGTTTTTGCTGTAAATCTGCCCCATTTCCATTGGATAACGATTCTATTATACCAGCGGGATCATTTCTTTCAGATTCACAGGAAATCCACCTCCATTTATCAATTGCATGTGTGATGCTTTCAAGAATTCCTATTTGATCTAGCACTTTTGCAAGTGATTTGCGATCTTCCGCACTATGATTGAGTCCCTTCAAAAAAGTTAATATCACAACATGCAATATAGTTAATGAATAGAATAACTGAGCTGACCAGAGCTTCACCCTTCGTAAAGCAGTTTTGGCTTCACAATTTTCAGCATCTGCCAGTTTGTTAGCTCTGGTCTCAATTATTTGTACTATCACTCTAATTAATGATTCGTTCTGAACGAATATTTGTGATGCCTGAACGATCCGATCAACGAGTTCGTCCTTACAGTAGGCCGTACCATAATTCCCCAGTATGATATATACAAGTTTGAGCAAGCATTTTAAGATCTTTGAGTTATTGGAAGAATTTTCTTCCAACTGAAGCAATTCAGTAAGCTGATTATAACACTCCTCCAAAACCAAATCTATGTCTATACTTTCGTCGATGCCACTAAAAGATTTGATTGTATTGAGATTCTTAAGATCATTTGCACTGAACCAATCATTGATCTCTTCCTCGAATGTTCCAAATAAACTATAATTGTAATTCAATCGAGGGTATTCTAAAATGATATTAAAATTAGTAAATCCATCAATCTCTTGATCACCTTCTGTATCAAATGATATTTGACTACTCGGCGACGATAAAATGTCCTGATCATCACTGGTTTCCATCATTTCATTTTTATCTATAATCACGCTTTCACCTTCATCAAGATCTTGATAATCGGCAAGACCATCCTGATTATCCTGATTATCCTGGTTGTGTTCGGAAGTCTGAGGTAAGGTTTCCTCTTCCTCCGGTTCCTCTGCAGGGGAAAGGTCCTTTGTGGGTACCATTATTCAAATTTATATGCGATGCAATTGTAATTGCGGAATAATCCTAATTTATAATGTTTAATTTGATTCTATCATGCAGATCCTTGAAATAAGTAGAAAGGATAGAAGTTAAAACATGACAAGCGGAATGTATAGGTGAAAACCGAAAAATCAAAAATAAAATAAAATCAAAAAAAAAAAAACGGCTGAAAGAAAAAAGATTCTGAAAGACAATTCTGGCTTTATCTTCTAGTGACGTATCTGATCCACATAATCGTTGCTTCCCCTTTCCTTTACCAAGATGTTAAATCTTGAAGACTCTGTGGGAATAAAGTAAGTTATTACATATATAATTTTCAGCCGTTATTACAGAATTACTAACGCCATTTATTAGGGTCAAAATTGTCACCAATGATAATGAGCCAGTCGAAGGAGTAATTCATTCCTACAGTCCTAAATCTGGTATCGTTTCGATCATCGATGATTCAAGTGCTTCTAATAACCAGAGGTCCGGTGGTTATTCGGAAAAAGCCAACCTTGTCGTGATGAAGTCTTCATTCATCAAGTCTGTAACCGCACTAAGCAAAAGCAAGATTGCTTTTCCACAAGGTGCCAAAATTGATGATAAATTCCGTGCAATGTATAATCAGCCGGCAAAGGTTCCAATTCCATCCATCGGCGAAAATTTTAGACACGGAGATTCTAAAGCATCTGCGCATCAAGAGTTGGAATTCAATCGTAGAAGAATATTTGGCGATCGTCATATCAGTGTGGAGGGTAAAGCTGTTTTCGACCAACTCTATGACCTCCTACCTGAAGGAGATGTTACATTCGATAATGCTGATAATATACGAATCTTCGGCAACCATTTGGTGGTTGGAAAACCATATACCCCAGAGAATTGTGGAATACTGAATGGTAATGGAGAAACTGAAGATCAACAGTTGTCTTACATCAGGAAGGTCATTAAGGATATTTGGAATAAACTTGAAACAGAAAGGAAAGGTGGTTGATGCTTGTGTCAGGTATGGTGTATATTATATTAGAGTATTAATAGAGAATTTAAATATGATGGATCAATTTAATGGTCACTTCGGCTGAATCGAGCAATTGCTTTCCCTTAATTTCTTTACCTCGGTATCCATCCATCTTTTCCCATGGAATCGTAATTGTTAACTCGGAATTGACATCCTTTTGTACATACTCTATCGCAGCATTAATCCAAAACCATAACATCAGGGTCGTGGTGAATCTTCCCAGAACAGTAATTTGGAATGAAATATCCATTGTATCTAGGATTATCGGCTCGTTAGGAGTAACCACTAAATCCCCGTTACTTCTATTTATTGTATCCTCAGTAAATATTTTAACCAAAGAAAGTTCAGACCCGTGCTTTGCGAAAGTCTGACATCTAAGATCTAATTGTTGGTGATTAGGGATAGTACCAAAATTGTGAATCACCAATTTTTTAATACACACTTTAAAGTTGGAGCTAAGTATTTGATGGTATTCGTCTTGGAAACTTGTGGAATTCAATAAATTTCCATAGTAACCCAAGTACCTCACTTGTGATGGAACAGAAACCCCATGCCTATATATACGTCTTCTAGTAGTAAATAGTTTGTTTGCAGTATCAAATTCAAGTCCGAATTTATACATCAAGTATCCTACTATGATAGATCCAGTTCTTCCTTTTCCATGTCGGCAGTGAACAACAATGGCATGCTTAGGGTTTTCAGAAAGGAAAGTATCTAGATCCTTGATGGAACCAATGAATTCTTCAAGTGGGATAGCATTGTTATCTAGAAATGGTTTGTAGAAGAATAATCCCTTATGCTTGCTAATGGTATCCGGGTCATATCCAATTTTTTCCGTTCTTAAATTCAGTATCCCCCAATTATTATCACCATGATTCAAAGATAAGACTTCACAAAGTGTATCGAGATTATTCTGATACAGTTTCTTTGTTATCTTATTGGTTGGTGCAGAACATGCAGCCAAATTTGGTAGAATATATGCTAAGTCCAAGTTATAACTTCGGACATTGGAAATATAAGAATCTGGAATTGATGGAATTGAATTCATAATACGATTAATTAGGTGGTCTACTAGTACATCTTAGGCACCCCTGATAAGAGATTCCGGCGATAATAATATCTATTTTTTTTTTTTTTGATTTTTCACTGATCGCATTGTTGTATTCTTCTCTATTTTAAACTATTTTTCTAACTTAGAGGCGTCCATAATTGTCAAACTTGCTCCTGAACTAAACTCCATCAACTATCGGTCAGGGTAGATATCTGATCGAGAAATTTCTTTTTAATCGTTTCTAAATAATGCCGGTTCCAGCACTTCTTTATTGGACCCTCCCCATCGGAATAGGCGTTGGAGCAGGGATTGTCGCTGCTATTATTGTTAACAGAGATGAAGTTCAAGAATGCTTAGAAAATGCTACGCTATCAGCATTAAACGTCATAACGGAAAAACTTGAAAATCGAAAGGCAGAACGAAAGGCAAAGGGTAAGTCTAAAGTCCCGGTGAGAGAAGGCTCGTCTTTATACAATACAGAATCTGTCACAACATCTGTTATGTATGATTTGAACAGTGAAAAACAATCCGGGCTGAGAAAAAGGGCCGATGATGAAAATGAGAGTAAAGACGGTTCGGATAATCCTTCATCTTCAACATCATCATTCGTGGATATCTCTGAACCTATTTCACCGACTTTAAGTAATTAGGATACGGCATTAGCATATCTGCTTCTTTTTTTTATCTATGGTATAATTTAAGGGTCTTTCATGTTCATTACATATTAAACGTACAAAAATTTAATCATCAGTCTAGCTGATGATGGCCAAGA
Organism: Brettanomyces custersianus; assembly: GCA_012295335.1. NCBI lineage: Eukaryota > Fungi > Ascomycota > Pichiomycetes > Pichiales > Pichiaceae > Brettanomyces > Brettanomyces custersianus. Next base: position 1,259,320 of record JAAVTW010000006.1, on the reverse strand, counting down.
CAATAAGTAAGATAATCACTAGTGCTAATAGTAAAACACAACTCCATTTCCGTTTCTTCCGTTGATATTCATCGGCTTTTACAAGTTCATGATGAGCCAGCTGATTGTTTCTAGCATACCCGCTAATACTATCTTCAACAGTATCTATTTGTTCACCCTGTTGATCCGTCACTTCATTAAGATCGTGGAATATCTTATTGATATCCTGTACTCCCTTACTTATATTGGCAATAGCTTCCTCGCGTTCCTGCGCTATATCAGCATGGTATGCAACCTGAGATTCGCTCAATCCTTGAATCTGTTTTTGTAATTGTTGCTTTTGATTATTATCATTACTTTGATACTCATGTTCGTCACCTGCGTCACTCATCAATCCTTGCTTATCGCCATTGGACTGCTTCCCAGAGGTTGATGTGACTTCTGGACTAAGCTGCTGCTTTTCATTATAATTACTAACGGCTATTTGATATCCCTTAAATGATTGTTGAGATTCCTGCCTTAATTTCTTAGCTGCCAAAACGACCTTCGGATCCTTAGACTTGAGGTTCTTACTTGTCAATATATCAAGTTCTTTGTTAATCTTCGTATATAGCCCATCAGATTCCTTAATCAATTGTGTAATTGAGTTTCTTAATTGAATACTATCTCGTTTGGTTCCAACTCTTTTCTGAAGATTCTCTAACTTTAGTTCTTTCGATATGAATGTTGTTAGGTCAGAAGATGCTTGTATTAGTGAAGAGTTTGACTCTTTATTCTCAATCTGTTTGCCAGGAAATTGCTTTTGAGCCTCTATGTCATAATTGGCGAATGACATTATTATCAAATGGTGATTCTCAAAACACTACTGATAATGGTAGGCAGATATCACCGATTTTCAAATATATATTGATAAATAATTTCTCAAATTATATTCTATTTTTTAGGATAATTCAGACTGCTGTTTTCCCTTGATCGAATTGTGACCATAATATAAGGCGACGTAGAACAACCCCATGCACTAACATGATTACATCAATCTTTTGTGGATCTTATATTTCCAGAAATTCCGATACGCTACAATACATCCCTTAAATACTAGTAGTTATCAAAGATAAGTTATTTAAAGGTAGTTGGGCATTTTTATTAGTCCTTTGAATAAAAAAAAAATGGTATTTACCTGGCAAGATCTGATAGAATACCCAAAATAAATTCATGTTAAGGACCTAAATCTCAATTAATTAGTTTTTCGGCAAATTGTTGTAATATAACCTCGAATATTAGTGATATGGTTAATTATGTGAATAGGATACATTATATCATTAATGGTTGCACCGTAAGCTTTTAAACACTACATCCATAATCCCATTACAACAAATATTGTAGATACACTTTATGAATTCTTCATTGTTCGCGCTTCATCACGCTAACGCGTTTCAATATTTTTCACTATCTTGATTTCGTGTTACTCTTTCATCTTCACATAACTAACCCAATTAACCAAATATTGACTCCATATTCCAGATCTTCATTGATAAATGGTGAATTTTAACAAATTTGCCAGGTTAAAGGCAGCCAGGGCAGGTAAAAGTATAGATGAGCTTGAAACTGCCGAAGGTGGAAAGGACGTAGATATATATGATGAGGTTGACGAACAAGAATACAGAAAGCACAAACGAGACCAACTCTTGAATGATGATTTCATTGTTGATGAACACGGTGAGGGATATGCAGAAACGGGTGCGGATGATTGGGATGCCAACGATCACAGATACTCGGACGATGATGATGAACATGATGGATCTGATGAAGCCAATGAATCTCTGGGGGATAAACCAAAAAAGGCAAAGAAAGTCAAAGGAAAAAGAAAGAATAAAGGTATAGCTAAGTTCTTCAAGCCTGAGAATAAGTTGATTCCAAAGAATAAGAAAATTGACACCAGTAACTTGGATGATATCCTTTCTGATTTCACTTCGGTGGCCGTTAAGAAAGCAAAGGAGGATTCCATTTTTGGAAATACTCCAAGAAAGGATATATTTTCATCTGTGAAACCAAAGAGACATCATTTATTAAGCTCATCACCTCATGTAAAGCCATTGGACGTTAAAAGAATGAGGAATGAAGATGTTACGGAATTATCACCAAAGAGACCAAAACTCAATTCTGAACCTGAAGAATTCTATACAGCTTTGGAGCCAAGTGATATCACGGAATCTTCACCCATTAAGAAAGAGAAGGTCACCAAGGAGAGTACTCCAATCAAGGTGACAAACAAAATTGATATCAAAAAGGAAATTACTGATGAGGAAGAAGAAGAGGACGAGGATGATATCGTTGTTTCCCGTAAGAGAACAACTGCATTTGTTGAAAGGGACATCAACATGACCAGCTCCAAGACTAAAACACCACTTAATTCATCGCCATTTAGAAATGCATCTAGTTCATCAATTGCACCCCTATCATCGTCACCTTCGAGATTTACAGATTCAAGTTTTTCGAAACTTGGTGAAGAAGATGTTGTCTTGAAGGATGAACAAGGTGCTGAATCAGTTAAGATGTATTGGATGGATTATGCAGAAGCTGATGGAAGTTTACTTCTTTTCGGTAAGGTGAAAACCCCTAATGGCTCATTTGCATCTGGTGTGCTTCAAGTCAATGGAATTAATAGGGAATTGTATTTCTTACCTAGAAAGACAAGACACTTAGATCAGGATGAAGAAAACGAACTTATGGAGGGCGCAAACAATAAAGAAGGTGATACAATCACCACCCAAGATGTTCACGAGGAGATTGTTCCTTTACTTATGGAGAAATATGGACTTTCATCCATCAAGGATAAGGCAGCCAAGATGAAATATGCATTTGAACTACCCAATATTCCAAAAGAGACTGAATATTTAAAAGTGTTACTTCCATATCAAACAAAGAAATGTCGAAGTGTTACCATTCCTGCAGAATTAGAAGGTGAAACTTTCTATCATGTGTTTAGCGCCAATGCAGACATATTTGAGACATTTGTCCTACAGCGAAATGTGATGGGACCATGTTGGTTGGAGATTAAGAATCCAGATTTTACTGTATTACAGAATTCGACACATTGTAGTGTGGAGATGGCTGTTTCATCTGCAAGTATGGTTACACCAATCGATGATAACATCCCAACTCCTCCTTTGAACGTGTTGTCAATAAATGTGCAATCATTTATGAATACAAAATCAGGAAAACAAGAAGTGGGCTCGGTTTCAGTGGCATACTTCAAAGACTTACCGCAAGATCAACCTGTGGAAAGTGGTCTGAAACCAACCGAAGAAACTACCTTGGTTCGACCATGTGGTGGCTTATTGGCATTACCTCCAGGATTAAAGCAGTTGGCTGCTAAAAAAAAAATACCACTTCGTACTTTCAATAACGAGAGGGCGCTACTTAACTGTCTAGCAGCTATCGTGAAAAAGACCGATCCGGATGTTTTCCTGGGTCATAAATTGGAAGGTGTGACACTCGATATCCTTATGCATAGGATGTACGATCTTAAAGTCAAAACATGGTCATATTTTGGAAGAATCAGTCGGAAACAATTCCCTGTCAAATTTGGAAGAAGATCAGGTAAGAATAATATCTTTTATCTCAGAGAAATCCTTAGAGGTCGACTTCTTTGTGATATTGCCAACGAATTGGGTCAATCTCTTACATTAAAATGTCAATCTTGGGATTTGGCCGAGATGTACGAATTGTACTGTGGTAAGAAATATGTTCCAATGGAGGTTAACTTGGCATCACCCGCATTTGGCCAAGATGCTGCTCGTCTACTGGCTGCTCTAAGTGAAAATAGGATGGCTGTTAAGATGATCAGTGAGGTGGGTTTTGATATTCAAATCCTTTCACTTTCTAAACAGTTGACTAATCTTGCCGGAAATGCATGGTCACACACATTGGAAGGTACCAGGGCTGGACGTAATGAATTCATTTTGATGCATGAATTCACCAGGAATGGATATATTGTTCCCGATAAAGAAACAAGACAACACAGACAGGGTGCACCGAGTAGAGCAACTCGTGGAAAGGCTAAGTATCAAGGTGGTTTGGTGTTTGAACCAGTTAAAGGCCTTATACAAAACTATGTTACTGTCATGGATTTCAATTCGTTATATCCTTCGATTATTCAAGAATTTAATATCTGCTTCACAACTGTTGACAGAAGCAACCTTCAAGATGACGAACTTCCTAAGGTACCATCTCCAGACATTCCAAGAGGTGTTCTTCCCAAACTTTTACATGAGCTTGTCAGTAGAAGACGTGAAGTGAAAAAGCTACTTAAGGATCCTAGAATCACCCCAATGGAAAAAATTCAATACGATATTAAACAGCGTGCTTTGAAATTGACTGCAAACTCTATGTATGGTTGCTTGGGATATGTCAATTCTAGATTCTATGCAAAGCCGTTAGCCATGCTTGTCACTAACAGGGGTAGAGAAATCTTGATGGATACGAGACATTTAGCAGAGAGTCTTGGTGTGAGAGTTGTCTATGGTGATACCGATTCTGTTATGGTTGATACTGGATGTGATTCAATGAAGGAAGCACTTAAATTTGCCGAAGATTTCAGAAAGAGAGTTAATGATCGTTACAAACTTCTTGAGATCGGTATTGATAATGTATTCAAAAAGATGTTGCTTCAAGCTAAGAAGAAGTATGCTGCTGTTAACTGTGTGATTTCTCCTGAAGGTAAAGAGGTGACCAGTCTGGAAATCAAAGGTTTGGATATGAAGAGAAGGGAATATTGCCCGTTATCCAAAGAAGTGTCCATCTTTGTATTGAAGAAAGTTCTTGGTGATGAAGAACCGGAGGAGGCATTAACTGCCATATACAATCATCTTGAAGCGGTGGCCAACAAATTAAAAGAAAATAAGATTCCATTGGTTAAACTGAAGATTAATACTAGACTTTCGAAGGACCCAATGCAGTATCCAAATGGAAAATCGATGCCTGCAGTTCAAGTTGCATTAAGATTGAGAGACCAAGGTAGAATTATCAGACCTGGTAGTATTATGACATATGTTATCACCGATGATGATATTGAAAATAAAGCTACAGTGGCAGAACGTGCACGGGCTATTCAGGAAGTTCTCTCCAAGGTATCTGCATATAAAGCCGATTCTGGATTCTATCTTGAAAAGCAGATCTTTGCACCAATTTCAAGATTGTTGGAAAAGGTGGAAGGTTATGATGTTGTTAGATTGGCTAACTGTTTAGGCCTTGATTCACGAAGATATGAAGCTCGCGCAAGGTCTCTTCAGGAGGAAAGTGGTCTTCAACCTTTAGAATCTACCATTACGGATGCTGAGAGATTCAGGGATTCTAAGGATTTCTATCTGAAGTGTCCAAGTTGTCACGCAGATATCAAATTTGGCGGAATTCAAAGCTCCTCTGACTACAGGGTCACTTTCACCGGTGTGAAATGCAGTTCCTGTGATAGCGTGATACCGATCCTATCAATTAGTGCACAATTAGAACATTTCATCAGGCATGAGATATCATTTTATTATGCTGGTTGGTTGGTCTGCAGTGACTGTGGATTATATACTCGACAGGTGAGTGTATATGGACGTCGTTGTATCGGTGAACAAGGTACTGCAAGAAGCTGTAAAGGTGTCATGAAGTATTGCTACAGTGATAAACAGCTGTATAATGAGCTTCTTTATTTATCGTCCTTATTTGATGTCGATAAGGCAAAGAAACGGGATCTCAAGCCATTGGTTGATCAAACATCTCTATCTGCTCAGGATAAAAAAGATCTTCCTCCAGAGATCAATCAAGGTGAGTTGGATGCCCTTGTAGAGCAGAATCGTAATAATTTCGCCAAGGTCAAGGGTGTTGCTACCAAATATCTCAATGATTGTGGACGGAGATATGTGGATATGACAAGTATCTTTGGGTTTATGAAATAGAACTTGTTAAAGTCTTCAATTAATAAATATAAATCTACATGTATTCAATAGTGCCTTTTTATTTACCTAGCAGCTTTAGAATTGATTCTCTAGTCTCCTTCACCTTTTCAGTGATAGCAGGCTCAATCTTTTCATACTTGCTCTTTACTTCATCATTACCTTTCTTAACCTGTGCCACTATATCATCCTGATGCTTCTTAACATCAGGGAAATGTTCGGCCTCAAATTCACCAGTCTTCTTACCACAGTTGCTGAATGATTTAGGCATCACAATTCCAAAAGTAACAAGACCCAGTAATGTTGGTGCCAACATTCTTGTGATAAGGGATCTTCTTCTGGTCATGATGGAACCTGCAAGTGCTGCAGTAATCACGTAGAGTGACTGTGGTAATAATGGCTCTACTATCACCTTATGATACTCGTCACTGGCATGCTCGATCTTACTGACGCCAAGGGATTTATAATCATTGAATACTTTGAGCCATTCAGCACCTTTTGCTGTTGTCCAGGTTCTAGCCTTTTGTGTATATGATTCAAGGGCCGGTGGTGCATCAATGTGCTTTCCATCAATCAGGATAGAATTTGGGGATTCCGATTTCGTCTTTTGCTTCTCTCCAATTGGCAATGGCGACGTATCGCTTTTATCCGTATAGAATGTTCTTTCAGTCATCTTTGGTGAATAGTAAATGAGATATATGGATGGGTACAATCTTGAGATCTCATTTATTATGTTAGGATCATTCAGTCGATCTGTCCCATCTTTTTCCTAATTTTATTTATTTAATTTTTTTTTCTCTCTTTCATTTTTCATTTTTCATTACAGAAGGGAAGATCCTTGATGTTGGATCTTTGATGCACTATCCAGCGTATATCAGGGCACTTCCAATAAGGCGATTAAGTTTACAAGTATAAATATATGATTTAAAATTCTATAATAACAACCAGAAAGAATATGCGAGAAAAACATAAGTATAATGCAATGAAATCGTACTAATCTAATAGGATCTGATAGGTTGTATAGCAAAGTGCAATAGATCCTAAGACTATGATAGAAATATCCAATATCTTTGAGCCAGTAGTTTTTGCACATGATTTTAGATGTAATAAAGGTGGATACATGTACACCAATGGAATACATGCAAAGCATCCCACAAAGGAAACGAAATGATCCAAATCAGCGGATCCATAGTATGCAATAACTGTAGTCAATGCAACACTGAAAATACGGAAAGCATTCTTCTCCCATTTGGTAACGGGATCTGTTTTTCCTGATCTTCTTTTAAAGATTCTTCTCTCCACAATCCTAATTGCAGGAAGAAGTTGCAAGGGCACAGAAAACATAATGGCAATTGGATAAAACAATTGAATCAATATCACATAGAATGAGTCCTGTGGCAAACTCAAGATGATAACCGTTTTAACATCATCACCATAAGTGACATAACCTAATGCTCCAATACCAATAAATAAGACCACACATGCGGCAACCACAGCAAATAAAACCTTGGGGAAATCTTCTGGCTTACGCATAGCTTCTTGAATAGGAATGATAAGGCCAATACCTTCGAATGCAAATATGGCCACTCCGATGAATAATGTCCATTTATCTCCATTGATCATTTGGATATCTGCAACATGACCTGCAGTAATTAAATCAGATGCTGCATAGTAGACAATAGTACAGATTCCAATCAATATAAAGATATTAGCCAATAGTGCAGCCAGTGATAACTTTGTAATGTTTCGCACTAGAGACATGGGAACATAGAAAAATGATTCTAACCCAACAAGCAAGCCGACTCCAACATCAAATCCAAAAGCATTGTAGAGGAATGCATGAATATTTTCTGCGGTGAAGACGATATAGGTAGCCACGAATCCTAACTGGGATAATATTAATGAGGCTAAGATAATGAATTTCGTCTGCTTACCATATAAGACACCACCAATATCACCGAATGATGAAACACCAGTCTTCACTTTGGACTGAACCAAAATTAAATAGCAGAAATACGAAAGAACTGCAAAGAATAAAAGAAGTCCCGTTGAAAGCAAGAGTCCACCATTGGAAAAACCTTTAGGAAGGAAAAGCACACCCGTTCCAACAAATGATTTGAAAAGGAGGAAGAATGATTTCAAAGTCGATGCTTTACCAGCAGAGGAAGGCTTGGAAATGCGCGTGCGCATTCTAGCACTATATTGACTAGAAGTTTCATCGATCAATGGCATTTCTTCATCATGCTTGTCTATTGTATCATAATCACAAGCTAAGAAGTCTTCATCTTCAAGATCTTCACCAGCAAAATGACCATATATAGATAAGAACTCTAGGAAATTTCTTGTGATGACTTTCGGTTGATTGAGTGTATAACCATACTTCGTTCTTCTATGTGCCATAACGAAGTCTCTTCTAAATCCACCTGGAATCCTCAACTGTGAAACCGAAGAATCACGGCGCTCACTTATTGCATCGGTACCAGCCAATGTTTTAGTTCTTCGAAGTTGTTGACTTTTAGCTTCAATTGTATATAAATCTCTAGTAATATCACCACCTTGAAGTCTCAGTGAGTGATCAGAATCGGTAGCTAAATGCTTCCCCACATTTTTCAGAATTGTAGCATCGTCAAGAACGGATCCATATGATGAAGAAACTGGACCATTTAATTGCGGCTTAGGATTCATTGATGACGACGTAGTAGATGAACCCTCCTCGTCGGATTCCAGGACAGCAGAATCCGATCTTTTAGCAAACCGATTCATCCTTGATGCAGGTGACGATCCAATATGTTCATAACTATTCATAGGCCCTGAAGAATTAGAACTGTGATTATTTCTTAGTGGGTTGACGAAGTGTGATGAAGAAGCTTGATTTATACTGATAGGAGATGATTTCAACTTTGCCATAGAGGATCTTCGTGGTATATCCTTCATGGCTTTACCGGTATTATGAATAGGCATAGACAGTGAAAGACGTCTAGTAGGTTGATCCATATCGAAGTGATGATGGTGCGGTGTTGCCCCTCCCGGATTTGAAATAGGTATTTCCCTAGCCATAATTATGATGATTATTAAAGGAGAAATGTGATGTTGAGAAGAGGTATATGCGCCAAAATAATTATAATAATTATTATTATAATTATAATTATGTGGCTAATTATACAGATTTGCAAACGGCAACACTAATAGATAACCCACAATTCTATTGACATTGACAGCGATAAACAGAGATTGGATTTGAAATAAGAAAATCCAGAGATAAAAAAAAAAAGAAAAAAAAAAGAGATACCGTTAGAAAAATTCCGATCGGGAGTTGGCATTATATATGTGAGCCATTCGAAGGTGTGGACAGAATGTGTACATATGATGTTAAGAGGAAAACAAACCATTTAACCATTTTGTTTGTACGTGCAAAGCACGTTCAGATGTTATAATTGAGTTATATTCATGTAAAAAGAGGTTTTGCGCCATAGTTCCGACTTTATCGATCCTAAAATCGCAACTACTAGATTAGGTAATCGACGTTTCGGGTAGTTAGACAAAATATGTATAGCAGAACCGAGTTTGCCGATTAGTGGGGATCATAAAGTACCGTTGAATATACCAGCTAGGAAATGATATTAAAGCTACCCGTATCGATTCTTGAGTATATCATTACGCATGATGTAAGGTATTAGATTAGAGAAGGTGGAAGCATAAATGCATAAAATGCCTTAATCGTTTAAAAAAATATTTCACCTTGAATTTCGGAATTTCACCCGGTGATAGATGAATGGAAAAATGTAATCAATCTCCGAAAGATCATAGTGATGATTGTATAAGGGATAACACTTCATATATATACAAAATTTTAGTATGGGTTGGTGGCCATTTGGCGGAAACGATTCAAATCAACAAGGGAAGGTTAAAACTTCCTCAGAAAGCCCCAGCACTACCGGAGAAAATAAGAAACAACAAGTGTTTCTTGAAGATGTACCCCCTAAATTCACAGAAGAACAACTTCTAAAGGCAGAAGATGCGAAAAAGAGACAAGCTGCACGATTGCCAGAATCTGGAAAGCCATATTCTACTGCTGGAGAAGTCAAAAGATATGTAAAGACATTATCATGGGATGATTTCAAACCTTCCAACTTACTTCAAATCCCATGCTTTAGGGATGCCGGTTTATCTGGATTCAGTTGTATGTTTGTATTTGCTAGTGTTCTTTTTTTATACCATAGAGATATAAGGAAATGTGTGAATTGGGGTTATGGAGGTTTACTGTTGGGAAGTGTTTTCGGATGGGAACATTGTAATCGTATACGGAAACATTCTCAACAGGTTGTTAAACTGGCACAAGAAAGGTACCAAGAAAAGCAGAAGAAGAAGAATGCCGCTGCAATAGAAAGTACGAAGAAGTCAAATTAATCGATTCATTCCTGTATATAAATTAATGATATCCGTTACATGTTTAATCCTGATAGTATACATAAAAGCCATATCCTTATCTCAATAACCAATCGGGTGCATATTTTCGATTGATCTTGATTGTACTAACATCAAATGCTTCAATGAGTAATTCCACCAGAATTCTTCCACCTTTAGGACCGGTAAAGCGTCGATATTCTTCACTTACACTGGCCAAGTTCCAACCTTGAAGTTTTCGAAGACATCCAATAACCGTACCTGTTCTATGTCTGCCCATTCCACAGCAAACCAAAAGTGGATGATGACGTTTATCTGCTATGATTTCAAGAGCCTGCTTGATGGAAGATTCAGAAAGACCATCCCACGCATTGGAATCCATTGAATCGTATCCTAAATTACAGAAAAAGTTGATTTTGTTATCTTCAATAAACTTCAGGAAGTTGTCTTGTGGATCTTCGATGGCCAACCATATAATCGATTTTAAATGGAGTTGTTCAAGGAATGAATGATTCAATGCCGATGGCTGACCCGATCTATACAGGTTCTTTTCCACAGGACAGAAATTTAAAGGTGGCACAACACGGACTGCCGGTGCATGGGTAATAGCCATAGAATTTCTGGCATCATTTTCTTGAGAATGATCCGGTAATTGATCAATTGTGATGGCACCCTTAGGTGGAGCTCTTTCTTTATCTTTCTTCTTCTTCTTCTTTTTCTTAGAGTCCTTCCCGCTATTTGGTTCTTTATAATTGATACCTTCCAGCCTCTCGTCCAGCGAAAGTTCCGTATCCTTTGGTGCCAAACTCATATGAATTATGTATATATGTATCGACTATAAGTTAGTTCCATATGATCGGTTCTGAGCAGATTGAAATATTCTTTCCAAAAAAAATAAAAATAAAAGGATATTGAAAAATATGAGAAAAAAAAACCAATCAATTCAGATACGTAACCCAGATAGTATCACTTGTACATTTCGTAAGTAGATTATTCACAATGAAGGGAAAAGTCAGATCTGCTGCGGCACAAAAGGTTTCTACGGACAAATCCTTCCACCAGGATCTTCTTCATTCAATCAAAGTGGCATATGCTGACTACATCAAAGGTGTTGAGAACAACCAGAAGCTTCGACTCATCGATACATTTCTAGCATTCCTTGTTGTTATTGGACTGCTACAATTTGCATTCTGTATAATTGTGGGAAATTTCCCATTTAATGGATTCTTAGGTGGCTTCATATCGGCGGTGGGCCAATTTGTTCTTACCGTGAGTCTTAGATTGCAATGCTTGGAATCGAACCATGATCATTTCATTGGTATCTTCCCAGAACGTGCACTTGGTGATTATATCTTTGCTAGCTTATTGCTCCATTTCGTCGTTATCCACTTCATCAATTGATGAATGAATTACCATGTACTACTAAATAAAAATATCTTTTCGAACAAAAACTCGTCATAAATATTACTTTACTAAATTAATCTTTCACTATACTCATCATGCTACCACCTGCACTTCCTCGTGAAGCTATTGTCTCTTCATCCTTCCCTAATTTATGATCGGACGCTCCTGATTCTTCGTCAACTTTCATTTTCCCATCTTCACTTGAAGCGTCTTCGATTTCTGTTACCTGTTCTTGCTTTTCCTCTGTATCATCTTTCTTTTTGTCTTCAATTTTAGGCATTCCAAACTCACAACGCTTATATTCTTCCATATCTTCTGCAGTTTGTGGATGCTGACGTAACCATCTCATTCTACATCCACCGGGAGTCTTCTCGTTTAATTTGAAACCAAATAATTTCAATTCAAATTGAGCTTTGGTTCTCTTACTGCATTTCCGCCGTATTTCAGGGAACATTTTCATAAACATCCCAGCAAATGAAGTACCAAAGAATGCACCGTCTATATTAAGATACCTTGATGATGATGGAAGGTATATATCATTACAGTTTGGACAATATAGCCGCACAGTTTCAATACCAGGTTGATCATATCGACCAATGGGGAGAAGATGCATACCTTGACAATAATATCTAGGACAAGTTCCAAAACAATTCTCTTGATATTTTTCTGCCATTGCTCTTAAGCCTGGCTTGGTAAGAATATATCTAGCATGTATCAAACCATAAAGTAATTCGGCAGCATGCTCAACAAGTGGAATATTTGCTGATTTTATGGGTACCTCAGGCTCCAAATCAAGAATAGCATCCAGTGCATCCCGGAAAAATGGTACAATTGAGCTTAACCCAGTTAAGTTGAAATTATCCTCTATAAATTCTGGTGCTACTTCCACAAAGTAGTCGTGGCCAAACATCGAACAGAAGATCGATATCCAACTATCGACATCTTCTCCCGAAGATTCTGCATCGTTAAACGATGACATTATGTATTATTGATTAATGAATGATAAATTGTATGTATTTGATTGGTAGTGATAGAATGTTGTTTGTACAATATGTATATGTTGGAGTATCGTTGATCATCGTAGATTCAAATGGAAGATTGGAAAAAAAATAAAAATAAAAAATAAAAAGTGAAAAAAAGTGATCTATCTGTGCGTGGCTGGATGAGGATTTGAAATTTAATAACCTATATGATGCCTTCAACTTTATGAGCATCTGCTTTTCCAACGCTGAAAAATGAATATACCACATGATTTATAACTTTTATTGGATTTCGTTTACTGCTTCATATCCTTGGTGATGAAAGGCCGATGATTTAATCAACTATTCAGCCCTCGGTTCTAAGCATCCATACACCAGTCCATGTCATCACCTGTCTCGTACTTGATATTTGATTTTTACATTTGAGGTGCTACTAGATTGCTCATCATATAATCAAGTAACTATTTATCTATATCATGTACTCACTCAAGAATTCTACTATATTCTTTCTCGTGACTATTCTGACTATTGTCACAGCCATAATTAAGGCTATAGGCAAAGACAAAATTAGAAATTATGTGTACAGGCTGTCACTGCGTACCAGATCAGGAAAGAAAGAACTTGAATCCGTTCACGATTTAAAGAAAGAGCAGTTAGAAGTTAATAGGGAAAGACAGTCAATAAGTGCACAGGATAATTATGCCAAATGGACGAAGCTAAATCGGAAATTCAATAAACTATCTGATGAGATCAAAGATCGGGAGCAATCAATGTCTAAAACCAAAGCACAATTAGATTTGAAAGTTGATAAAGTTATAACATTCTTCACGGTTGTTCCAAATAATTTGCTGAGACTGTGGTATAGCCGAGTGGCACTTCTCTATTTACCTAATGGGTTACTACCATTTTTCATTGATGCTTTCGTTATCAATTTCCCATTTCTTCCTCGAGGTTCAGTCGGTGTTGTGTTTTGGTCACTCTGCTTAGGGAAAGTAGTTGATGTATTGATTGGAACGTTAAAATACTTCTTTTTCACTCGACCTGCCACAGATCCGGCTCTTGCGAAGAAGATAGCCTAATATATCCCATTGTTTTACAACTTGTACAATATATAGCAATCTGTATTAATAATATCATTATAGTCAAAGCAAAGTTAAAAATAAGAAGAACTCTTCTTAATTCAGTTCATGAAACCACAGTGCAAATTGTTCAGCACCATTAAAGTCTTGTAAAGATTTAGATGTCTTCTTCTTTTTCAAATGATGGTTGGTAGCACCATTATATTCTGTAGGATCGAGTATCTTATAAGCTTCCATAATTTTATGGTAGCATTTATGCTCCTTATTACCACCCGATCTAGTTTTCAAGGGTTTTAAACCTTTGTGATTTATGATTCGATCAAGTAAGTAATGGATCCATAGCAAGTTTGTTCGTGGACAACCAACGGACCAATCAATAGGCTTATCATCATTTCTGATTTCAACCCTTGTTAAATTATTGCTTTGTGTAGTAATAGATTCCATTGGATCCAGCTTGTTTCTTTGACATTCCATTATCATATTTCTCATCATCCTGTATGTAGTGAACTGATAGTCACCACGACCGCGAAAGAAGTTAGGATTATCCAGACCTGTAAAAAGAATATGAGTGCCAACTCTTGCTCTTGAAAGAGAAAAATCAATTAGGCTGACACCGATATGATTATTATCTCCAGTTTTATTTATCAAAACATTTCCCCAATGTAAGTCCCGATGTTCAAAGGATGCTTTATTTTCTCCGGTAGCTAAAGAATCGGCAACTTGGAGTAATATATCATACGCTTCTTTCCAGCTGGTTATCTTGTAATGTTCTAAATCCTGACCCCCATGTTCCATCCGAATAATAAGGTATTTCTGTGCATTTGGTGATGAACTTCTTTTACCAACTTGTATGTTAGAATTCTCATTCCAAGCATCTAGAAGCTTTTTCGGATATGGACCTTTAACAACTTTGGCCAGCTTAATTTTAATGTAGCCGGATATTGATGACATCGCCATAGTAATCGAAAGTTCTTGAATGACTTCTTTCAATTGCATCTGCTCTGTGTGGATATCACCAAATGGGATAATCTTGAAAGCACTGACCGGTTTGGTTGAATTATTTTTGAATTCTGCATACACATCACTGAAAAGGGTGTGTGATATACATTTAAACCGACTATTTTGGTTACAGATCCTATCGTATAGTCGTTGGAATGAATAAACTTTCCTTTGGTTGCAAAGTTTCAATAATAACCTTTGGTTCAGTCCTTCCACTTCACACATTTTCATTGGTGTGATTTTTTTATGATCTAATGCAATCAATCTACTGTTACCTGAACTAACCCCAGTAGAACGTCTTGGTCTATTTTTAGCACCTTGATTGGAAGACACAAATGATGATATAGATAGAATAGATGATGAATTGCGTAGTTTATGGTTCAATTTTTCTCTAGTATCATGCTGTGGCACAGGCAATGAAATGTCACATTTAGAAAGATCGATTGATGCCCTTCTACTGGCATTAGTGGTTTTCGATAGTGGACGCAGTAAACGGCCGATATCACTTAGACTGATTCTATGATTCATCAATATACTTCTTCTCTTGTTACTGTTCCTATTGTTCGAGGGTTCCTTTTCACGATCAGAATGACTGTTGATCGTAGAGAGTGTTTTCAATGATATGGAATGTCTTAGATGAAATTTGGAACTTTTCTTTTTAAGTGAACTGCTTTGATTTGAAGTTTGGTCATTAAATTCAGACTGCGGTTTGCTACTTGTAGCAGTTTCATCCGATGAAGTGTTCTTACTAATAGCAGTAGTCGTAGAAGAGGATGTTGTATAAGCGGACAATTTCCTATTCGATTGCGCAGCTAAAGCGCTTGCAGTAACTTGACTAATTGCTGTGTTGCTATTAGCAGGTGAAGTAGGCCTCACACCTCGATCTGAAGAAGATGGCATACTCATTGAAGTCCTATATGATGAGGAGGAGATGGTTCTCCGGTGGTAGAAACTATGTCCTCTGCTATGCATATGCAAATGAGAGAGATGATGGTGATGAGTATTACCAGAAACATCATTATTAATCTCTAACGAGCTTTGAGATGATGAACTTCTTCTAAATTTCTCGGCCATTGATTTCAAGCCAGCAGACGTGCTGGATATGGTGGAAGATAATGAAATGATGGACAGTCTCTTAGCGGATGCAGAAGATAATGATGACGAATTTCTTGCATGTTTCAAATTGGACGAACTTCTTGAAGAATGTTTTAAGAATAGAGAAGAAGATCTACTATGACTTCTATGGTTTCTGTTTCTAGTAGACTCCATACTATCTGCAGTAACGGGAGAATAATGTAAGGGATGAATCTTTTTAGGAAGTATTATATTCTCCTTATCATTTTCTTTGGGTAAACTTGAGCTCATCTTTGTAGAAAGCTTATTTTTAGCCTTCTGTCTGGAATTCTTTTCAGACTGATTTTCTTCTAAATCATGCTTTGAATAGATCTGAAATGAAGGGGTACTACCTTGAGTACTATCATCTTGTAATAAACTTCCCAGTGAAACATTGGGAGATGATAATCTCATTTTCGATAATCTTTGATCGATTGTACACTCTGATGAACTATCGGTTGAATTTCTGCCCTGTATTGGGGAAGACACCATGGTGACCAGAATTCCATGCCTTCTATCGTCAATGGTAGTCATATGAGAAAGGAAGAAAAGTTTACGAGTGATTTCTATTCAAAACCCCCTGGCAGATAAGTTGCAAGAAGCAATTCAAGAAATGTCAAACCACGTTAGTTTTTAAAAGCAACAAATTTAGGGGATTTCAAATGCTGGGATGGGACAGGTCGGGAATCAAGTTTAAAAATGGAGACTGTTGATATTTTTATCGTAAGAGGGATGGGAAACTCAAGGTAAATATAAACTAGAAGCTGAATTAAAATCTAAGAAAAACATAACCAAGAAGAATGCATGCAACTACAGATGCACGTAAATAAACAGGAAAAAAAGAAACGAAAAACGGATTAGTGGTCTAAAATTTAATGGCAATGACAGCTAAAATAGACAATTGGTCAATCTAGTAAGATCTTTAAAAAATAGAAACTATTAATGGGTTACAGATTTACCCATCGTGTTAATCATATTATAGATTTTACTACGGGTCAATATAACCCCTTAAAGGTAAAACGCGAATTGGTCGTTCTAAAAAATAATTTATGCTAAGAAAGACAATCTGTTTGGTAAAACAAATACGAAATCAAACCACCAGCGTGTATAATTCTGATCACTCTGAAATAGGCAATTCATAAATAAATGGTTCTAAAAAATAAATGATAAAAAAAATTAAAAGATTGAAATGTAAATGATTAGAATGAAAACAGTGTTGAAGCAGATGGGGATGTTAAAGGAAAGGTGGTTTTAAGGTTATCATCAAAAGCATCAATAGCATATTATAGTATCAATTTAAACCTGTTATTTGACTGAATTTACGATCATCTTGAGCTTTGCAGGTAAATCATGCCGACTCCAAAGAATTCAAGAAATTCTTTCAAAACTTCAGTGATACGTCACAAACAGAGTGATTCGAAAACAAACAATAATAATACCCGAATATCTAAAATGCTTGGCCATCAGGATCTGCAAGATATGTTTGGAGGATTAAGTTTGTCATCCAGGACCAAACGACGACTATCTACAGAGCTTTCTACCGTGAAAGAGGATGATCTAAATGAACCGGGGGATGAAGCAATTACCAACACCCAAAGGCAAAATTCGTCCAATAGGACGGGACCATATGCCACATTAACTGAAGATAACATTCAACGATTAGAGCACAATTCTAAAGATGATGGTACATTCAAGAAAACCAATATATTGGAGAAATATGCTGAATCCAGTGATGGTTACGACGATTTCGATGATGATTCATCTTTTGATATGCATGTTCAAGATGCTGTTGCAACAAATTCTAATGTGGAATCGTCTGATGCAGAAGATTACAAAAACCCATTTGTTTCTATACCTGTATCGAAATATACGATTAAGCAGCGGCATGGACATCCTCGTCGCATACAAACGTCTGAAAGCATGAATTCATTATCTTCCGTTTCTATGGGGAAATCAATACCTGCATCGACGTCCACTACAAGTTTCACAGAAACTGATAGTGAGCAGAGTGATTATTCAGGCGATTTCGAAGATGCGGATTTCGATCAAGTTGATTTAATGGACAAATTTAAAGAAAGACAGAATAGAGCAGAAGCTAGAGAAAATAAATTACAAGCTGAGAGGAAAATGAAATATAACAGATTGCATGATAGTTTAAAAGATACCAATTTCGTGGAGGAAGGGCAACGAACCGTGCTGGATGATTTTGAAGATGTTGATGAAATTGATCCTTCAAAACTGAATCGTTTCACGCTTGGTAATAAATATGATCGACTAGATCGTAAAAGATCCATGCCTGCATTGATGAGAAATCAGCAGTCAGCTTTAGGAATAGCTCCTGCACCTAAGAGAGCCATCAGAAAGTATTCATCTACTTTGGATCTTCCATCGAGAATGCCACTGTCTTATAGAAAAAAAATGGGATCAAGGTATCCACCGGTTTCGCTTTCATTGAAATCAAGACCATATTATAATGACAATAATCAAATTAGTGACTCAGATGATAATTTCTCGGATGATATTACCATCACGCTATCTGATTACAAGAAATTGAAGCGTAAGAGTCATCGAATCGATATATCCAAATATGCTGAGGCACCAAATATCCATGCACATGCGAAGACCGCAGATCATGGTCATGGTCATCATCATAATCGTCGAAGCCATCGTCAGAATACCAAACTTTCTAAGGATGATATGAAAGATTTAACTAATACGGTAAGACTTAGTAAAGAGGGCAAACTTAAGATTATAAGGCCTCTGGGTAAGCATAATGTTAAGCAGATTCTTCCAGGACATCTATATGGGGAAATCGTTTATGATCCAGATCAAATGAAATGGTGTGGGAATGACGAGGATCTGCTGCGTTTTGAATCAGTTAGTAAGCCACGGCTCATTAAGAATTATCGTACTTCTCGAAAGAGGAAGTCTAAAAAGAATGAACAATTGGGTAATCCAAGATTTGCATCGGCAATGGAACTTAATGAATCACCACAAGTGGTAGGTAACATGGTTTACGATAATAAGAATCTCAGATGGGTCAGCGTTACTGGAAAGTATGAAGATGATCCATTTGATAATATAAATGATACCATAATTAGTGAAAAGATGAAACCCTCCCAGCAAATTAGGAAGAGTTTCTCGAGAAGGATGATGAAATCACAAGCAGGAGACCGTTCAATTTCACAAAAGCCATCCAGATTAACTTCGTCGATCTCATGTTCCTCGATACCTAACTATGCAAAGGACATTCAAAACGAAAACCCACTTCATGTCGGTGTGGATGCATATCGTTCTTGGAAATCTGAAGAAACGAGATGGATTCGTAAAGTTGGAAATTGGTTCCCTTGTGAAAATGATAGCCTTGACTTCTGTTATGAACTTAAGACGTTCTTGGATGATCAATGAATGAATATATACATAATAATAATAATAAAAGGTTACATGGTGGAATGGTCATTAAGTTTGGTATATTAAATTGGTATCTAAATTAATATATATTGGTGTGAGAAATGAATGCAAATGGAGGATATAAATCAGAAGTTCTGATCGGGTTGGTTTCGAACCGGTTTTGGTCGATCAACCACAAAGCTGTGTTCATTTGAAGCGGTTCCATGACTCGAGCCAGTACCTGCATTGCTATCTCTTGCATCATCATCAATGCTGAAATCTTCATCTAATGAATCATCATTAAAATCACCAACCGTCTTGTTCTTTTTCCAGAATTTAAGCTTTTCCATAAAGCTATCACTATCCACGGCAATTCCAACATCACGTCCATTAGAATCAACATAATTTCTACCCGTTGGTGGAGATGAATTCCGCTTCTTATACCAGAATAATGCGGCTGCTATAAGAGCGATGATTGGAACACCCAAGCCAACAACACATCCAATAACAATATGTTTATTTTTTGTGGAAAGTCCAGACGATGAACTTTTGTTTGAATTGGAAGTAGCTGTTGGAGTGGCAACTATAGTATGCATACTTGTCACCGTAGAATTATCAATCACTGTAGTGTAACCCATCACAATAAATGAGCCACTCGTAGTAGAAAACTCTGATGGCTTAGGCGAACTGGTTGTCATCGTAGAAGAATGTGTCGTTTTTGTTGTCGAAGCTTCTGTTTGTGACGATGATGTATAGCTATCTTCATTTGTGCTCGTTTCCGGTGTCTGACTTCCAGTCCATTCATATGATGTCTCACTACTCCATGAGGCAGCATACGTTGTAGTAGGGGTTGTGTACCCATCGTCGGTGGAGGTAGTAGTATCAGGATTCCATGAATATGTAGTGTCTGGGGTTGTCCAAGTATTAGTACCACTCCAAACAAAGGTGCTGGTTGGTGTCCATTGATATGTTGAGGAATCCCAAACGCTGGTTGATGTTGTTTGAGTATTGTTAGTCATATCATCTTTCTGATTTGATGGTACATTATTATTACCATTATTGTTGTTGTTATTGTTATTATCATCCCGCTTCTTCAAATGAAATCTTGGGACGATTGCATCGTTTGATGTTTGCATGATATGACGAACGATAGAATCCATCTTACCTTGAAGTTCTTGATCCTGTTCTAATTCTGGATCACAGTGATATAAAGAAACAAGGTTAAATATTGGATCCGTTGAATTCACATATGCCGTAACTGAACCTGTGCTATCAAGCTCATTGCCACAGCATCCCAGTCTTGCAGAAGTTACCACCTGACCTAGTGCCGAAACCAGCCCTAAGCAGATGATAAATAAAACGGTACAAATGAGTTTGAATTTCCGAAGAGAGGCGCGAGATTCTGCCAGGTTCCTTTCTAATGTATGTAGTGAGGGAACTATAGCATCTTCATAGTCTTGATCAAAACTATGTGACTCTTCAGTAGAGGTCTTCTCATTTAAATCTGTCATTATATTATGATGATGCTATGATGAGAGTGTCTAGAAATGGTTGCGTGATGATATAGATAATGTGAACGATGGTAAAATTAATATAACCGATATAGGCTTTGGAATTATACGTAGAGAGGGAAACTTAGTTGATTAATACCAAGGATCCATCTACCGAATTAGATTGGTAGGTTGATGTATGTTAATAGCCTGGGTGATGTATCTAATATGTGAGGACCGGCCTAGTTCAAAAGGAAGCAAGGTGGGAGAAGGAAGGTAAAGAACTCCTATCAAAGCACGAAAAGATATCTGAGTAATTAAAAAAAAAAGTGGAAATAAAAAAAAATACTGAAAAAATCGGCTTTACATTGTTAGACGTGTAAAAATAGGAAATGTTCGATGTTCTCAAAGGGCCGTGTAAACAAATTTATCGTGCACAATCACCCTTTCAACAACACTGGAAAAAAAAAGGCTCGGTATTAATACGTAATATGTAATTTTGGCAGAAAAATAGATCTGCCACGGCGGTGTTTTTTTATTCCTCGGCTTTCTATAGCAACTATATTACAGACCGCGTTTCAGGACATAACTCAGATAAGTGTTAGTACGCTATGGTTCAGTAACGATCATAGATTGTTCCTTAATTTTTCAAAGGGTCCTTCCGAGCCCAAAGAGTTTTTGAACGAACATTTAGGTCCCGATCTAATTATAGTAATAAAATTAAAATTCTCACTGGATTACATTGTTCGTTAAACGTTTTCACGTCTGGAGCATTTTGATCTATAACGAAGGCTAGACTTGTCCAATCAATTAAAGGAGGTTTCCGGATATGGTAAAAAAAATCAAACACATAAAAGATACACTTGGGACTTAGTCTACAAATCTTATTTTTTTTTTTCAAACTTGCTTCATTACATTGAATACTTAAAAGAATACATAAAAATGTCCAATCAGAATACTACTATTCCACTTAGTTTTCTGGGACAGGAGTCAACCGTAAGTATGGCTTAATGGCACGGAAGTTTGGATACAACTTCTTAGCCTTCTCATCTGAAACAGGTGGAGCAATAAGAACATCATCACCTGGAACCCAGTTAATTGGGGTTGTAATGGTGTTGTTCAACTTTGAAGCCAACTGCAATGAATCCAAAACACGAAGAACCTCAGCAGTATTTCTACCAACAGATGCTGGATAAGTAATGATCAATCTAACAGTCTTTGCAGGGTCGATGATAAAGACAGATCTAATAGTGAACTGAACACCCTTGTTATCAATGTTGGTAGCATCTTGATAATCAATCATGTCGTATTTCAAAGCGACTTCTCTCTTTGGATCAGAAACAATTGGGAATGTCAAGTGTGCACCACTGACATCATCAATATCCTTGATCCAACGAGCATGCTTATCGAGAGTGTTACAAGAGAGGCCAATCAATTTGGTGTTTCTCTTGGTGAATTCTGGCTCCAATTTAGCAAATGCACCCAATTCAGTTGTGCAAACTGGAGTGAAATCATCTGGGTGAGAGAACAAAACAACCCAAGAGCCATCGATATAATCGTAAAAGTTCAATGGGCCGTTTGAGGTTTCAGCTGAAAAGTTTGGAGCTTTAGAACCCAATCTGATGGTGGAATCCTTTGGCTTTGGTAGTGGTTGACTAAGAGACATTTTTAAATTAATTGATTGATAGAATAAACTAATCTAATGTAGAAAGGAAAGAATTTTTCGTATTGGAGAATCAATTGAGTTGGTGAAATATACCGTTATATATACCACAAGATTGTATGGTAATTGCCATCAATTGAGCAAAGCCACACTATTGAAAACGATGCATATTCTGTGTAACGTAACTAAGCACATAACCGGTTGAAAGTGTACCACACCGGTGATGATTATTCGAAGTCACGTGCATTACATACGATTTATTGATGAGATGCTGCCATGCGGGGCTATTAAATTTTTCTTTTTTTTTCGTTTCCAGTTTTTTTTTTAATTGAGAGGGGTTGTATGTCAAACTGTGGCGTTCACTAGCTATTAAGTCGTGGAGCATATTGATTGGCGGACTGTTCTGGGTAATAGAGGCAGAGCAAACGCCATGTGGCAGAAAGACAAAAAATGAATAGCATATGCCATTTGACAGGACGGAAAGAAATAAACTACATTTGTTTCTAATAAAATTGAACCTGTTTATTCATGTCAAACATAGTTCTATATGCAGCAAAGATTGTAAAAGAGTATACAAGTAACTGTGGAATCATTCATGATCACCGCAGTTCAAATAAACTTAAAGATATATGGATATAATCCTTCAAGCTTAGTTGTTCTCAGGTCTCAACTTTCTGACCTCCTTACCAACCTTCCAAATTTCCATATTTCTAATAGTATCCAATTCCTTCTCAAGAGCTTGTCTGTAATCAGGACGAGAGTTGAATTCCAAAGCTCTCTTGGTCTCAGCACCGCATTTAACGGAAGCGTACAACTTTCTGAACACTGGAATCAAAGTCTTCTCGAAGACTGGGTACCAATCCAAAGCACCTCTTCTGGCAGTAGTAGAGCATGCATCATACATGTAATCCATACCGTATTTACCAACCATTGGGTACAATGACTGGGTTGATTCCTCAACAGTCTCGTTGAAGGCTTCGGATGGAGTGTGACCATTCTCTCTCAAGACGGTGTATTGAGCAAGGAACATACCGTGAATACCACCCATCAAGCAACCTCTTTCACCGTACAAGTCAGAGTAAACTTCCTTTTGGAAAGTGGTCTCATAGACGTAACCAGAACCAATAGCCATGGCCAAAGCAAGGGTCTTCTCCTCAGCTTTACCGGTAGCATCATTCCACACGGCATAAGAAGAGTTCACACCTTTACCTTGCTTGAACAAAGATCTGACACTTCTACCAGAACCCTTAGGAGCAACCATAATGGTATCGATATCCTTTGGTGGATCAACATGAGTCAACTTGTTGAACACTGGAGAGAAACCATGAGAGAAGTACAAAGTCTTACCTGGAACCAACAATGGTTTAACTTTACCCCAAGTTTCAGATTGAGCGGCATCAGACAACAACATCATAATGACACTTCCCTTCTTGATAGCTTCTTCGATAGGGAACAAGTTTTCACCTGGAACCCAACCGTCTTCAATGGCAGCTTTCCAAGAAGCACCATCTTTTCTAACACCAACGATAGTATTAAGACCGTTATCTCTCAAGTTCAAACCTTGTCCGTAACCTTGGGAGCCGTAACCGAGGACACATAGAGTATCCTTCTTGAAATAGTTCAACAATTTCTCTCTTGGCCAGTCGGCTCTTTCATGAACAGTCTCAACGGTACCACCGAAGTTAATGTTCTTCAAACCTCTCACACCGGTTGGGAGGTGGTTTCTAGCCAAAGCTGGTCTAATAGTCTTTGCGAATGTGGATCTGAACATGATTGATAATAAGATGTGTAATCTACAAATATTGAAGTAGCAAAAATAAACGTATTAATTTTGGTATAACTTTTTATGGGATGTAGGGCCTCCTTTATAATCTATCACTACCACGGAACTGAAAAATTCAAATTACAATTAATTGATCGATGACTAACCCAAAAATTTTTCATCGATTGATTCAACCCCAGGAAATCGGCCAATCAGATTTTTTCATCAGGCTGTGCGGCAGTATTGAAAAAGCCTTACCCCGCTGGCGGGCCTGTGACGGGAAGGGGTAAAAAAAAAAAAAAATATGCGAGTAATCAGATCTCATGTGAGCAATGTCATGTGGATGAGATTTTGCGGTGTACGGTTGCATAAGTAATTCCTTCGTCAAAATAAAAAGTATTTAGCAAAAAAAATTTAGATTTAATTTAATCAGCTAGCTGTTCCGGCAACAACTGTAAGTTAGCACACATCTGATTAGCAGATACATAATCTTTAAGCATGTCTTCATCCATTATTAGAGTGTTTAAGAACATTTGGCAAACGGGTTGGAAGCGTTCGCTTCGTCAGATCGCCCAGATGAATGATACCAAGTCCGGTTACTTGGTTGGTGTTGATGACTTTGGTAACAAATTCTATGAAACTAAGAGTCCAGCAGAGATTCACATGAGAACCAGATGGGTTGAATACAAGGAATTTTGGAGGCCAGATATGTCTCAGATACAACCGGGTTGGCATTTCTGGTTGGCTTACGGTACCGATACACCACCAAATAAGTTGACGCCTAACCAAAAGGCCGTTAGATATGTTACCGAAAAGGTGCATCCTATAAATTACTCATGTACGAGGGGAAACTATGTCTCTTATAACACAGCTAAGCCTAAGTTTGCCACATGGGAGCCAAAGACGAAAGCAAGGGTTTGAAGAAGCATGATATTTAAACGTTTATTTATTTATTAATATAGTCTATATGATTCTATCTACTATACTTACTTAATTGTTGCGAACTTTATATTATGAGGCGGAGAAAGTTAGTCGTCAGAAGTCGTAAACCGATTGGGATTAAAGAATCCCAAATAAATGGGAAAGGTTAAAACCATGAAAGATCAAGAAAAGAAAAATAACGAAATCAAAAAAGAAGAGATAAAAAAGAATAAGTTAAGTATGAATAATCAACACTTAATCGCTGGCAAAGGTAGCAGCGACGATAAGTGGGAAAACGGTAGTAACATCGGCAAACAACTTAACCCTTGGAGCCTCAGCTTTAATCTTACCCCAGGAAACAGCCTCCTCTGGTCTAGCACCTGCATCGGAACCATCATATTCGTGACCAGTATTAATGTAGACGGCATAATCAGCACCGTTTCTCATCAAACATGCGTTACAGATATGGTGCTTAATCAAACCACCACCGAGCAAAATCATACCGGCTCTGTTGGCAGCCAATGAGATACAATTAAGCTTTCTGATATCACCAATAATATCACATCTCAATCTCTTTGGAGATGCAGTGAATGTGTGGAAGAAAAGCATATCACCAATGGAACCATCGGTAAGGGATGGACAGAAAATTGGGATTTGGTTCTTGTGAGCCCAGTATAACACAGAAGACTCATCGTTAATCTCAGCACCGAATCTATCAATCATCTTAGATGGGGTCCAGACACCTGGAGCATCCTCATCCATACATTTAGAACCTAACTTCTTAGCAGATTCTTCCTGTTCCTGAAGCATCTTGTCCAAAATTGGATTGATCCAGTCTTCAAATTTGCAATAGTTATCATTTGGAATAATCATATTACCAATTCTGTTCAAACCTTGCTTTCTTAAAGGCTTACCTGGGAGAGTGAAATCACCCATATAAGTTGGTGCCAAACATTTAATTAAATCTTCCTCGACACCACCGGCAGATGAGACAACACAGTCAACCATCTTATGTTGAACGAGGAATCTCAAAGTGTCTCTCAAACCAGAGGAAATCAAGTTAGAAGTGTAACCGAGGAAAATGGTAGTTCTTTCAAATCCCTTATCATCATATTTACCCTTCCATTCATCCTTTGGAATTTCACTCTTATTCTTGCCTCTCCAAGCTCTCATCTGATTGATGATATCACATGCGCTATACAAGTTTGAAGCTTGGAAACCCATAGTCTTCATAGAGTTGACAATATCCTTAGCTCTGGAGTTCCTGCTCTCAGGCTTAGAATAATCCATACCATGGACTTCTTCGAAATCCTTTGGGACTGGAACGGATGTTCCCATATCATTGGCCTGGGCCTGTTTGTAAAACTTATCTTCACTCATGGTTGATAAAATTATTATCAGATATCTCCTAAAACTATCTTTCGCCTGTTTTTCTAAGTGTTAAATAGATGGTAACATACGTAAGGCGGAAACAAACTCCCATATATATCTATAATTATTGAAATGGTACCCCTAACTAAATACCAAAAAAATTTTTCATTGATGATGGGCCTATAACAATGAAATCTATTCTTATCCAATTCCGAGCTCAGAAAAAAAAATTTTTAGTCCTTTTCCTGGACTGGGATTATCTATTCCTGGTAACTCCCTCTACCGAATATTAAAAAAAGCTCATTCAGAATTTTAAATTGTTATATCTATATCTTTCTTCCTTCTAATCTAGAGTTATCATGAAATAATATATCCTCCTCTACGGAGCTCGAACTCCATTGGAAATCTCGGAACACACTTGCACAATGGGAATTCTTTAGAATTTTTTCCCCATACACAATAGGAATGTATTAAATTTCAATCGGTTTAGGACAAACCGTTTTCAAAAAATATTTCAATTAGGACTATGTATGTCTTACTGTTTACCTGTAGAACCAAAGCCTGATTCACCTCTTTCTGTGTTTAACTCTTCCTCCCATTCCTTTTCATTAAGTTGTGTAATTGCAGGAGTAGTGATTTTCTCCAGAATTAATTGGGCAATTCTATCACCTTGCTTGATGATAAAGTCCTCACTACCAAAATTGAAAAGCACAATCTTTAACTCCCCTCTGTAATCAGAATCAATCACACCTGCACCAGTATGGATTCCATGCTTAACTGCCAAGCCAGATCTTGGTGCCACTCTTCCATAGTAACCCTCAGGAATAACAATACTGACATCTGTAGCAATTAAGCCTTGGCCGTGAGCCGGAACATGTGAATTTTCTGAACTGTAAAGATCGTATCCAGCTGCAGAAGCAGATCCTCTTGTTGGGAGTTTTGCTGTAGCAGATCTAAGAAACACCTTAAATGATGACATGATTGATAGATGGTATATGGAATGATAACGCGTAAAGTACGTTAAAGTTAAAGTGACTTACGCGAATATGGAAGGGATTAAAATGATTCACTCCAATGTTTTTATTTTTCATTTCAATTATATACAATAAAAAAAAGCTTATTTTGATCCTGTTTTTAGTGGTCTAAACACTATAGGCATCTGTGCATGACGAGGAATGCTCGTATAAATATCGGCAAAATATGAATATTTGTTGTAATCGAAACCGTCCTGTAGTTCCACCCGGTACCGACTGAGAATACTTGAAAGATTCAATTTAATTTCACAGATAGCTATGTTTTTCCCGATACACATTCTGGCACCTGCACTAAATGGAATAAGATGTCTGTGCATCATTCTTAGTTTCTCTTTATCTGTAGTAAGCCATCTGTCTGGATTCCAATGATTTGGATCGGTGAATACCTTAGGATTTCTATGTAATGACCATGGTTGCATTGTAATAACGGTACCACCTGGAACAACACATTTAGGAGTTTCTTGTGAACCTCTCCATATCATACCCTTTTTTGGTGCCACTCTAGGTTCCTGACCCGGAATAGCTGGGAAAACTCTAAATGTTTCATCAATCACTGCATTCATAAATGGTAAGTTTTCAATCTTTAAATAGTCCTGAGGGTGATAATCATCGCTTGCAATGAATTCGCCGCCATTATAATCTTTTAATTCTTCAATCAGTCTTTGTTGCACTTCAGGATGACTGGCAAGTTCATAGTATAAAAATGATAGTGTAGTTGCCGTAGTGTTATGACCTGCTGCGATATGATCAAAGCATTCACTGGCAGTACTTTTCTTATCAAATGCCGGTTTGGAAACACTTTGTGCTTTCTGTCCTAGAAGTGTATTCACGAGTGATTGTTCTGAATCTGCCAAACCTTTCAATGAATCTTGAAATTGAGCCATGATCCAATCATAGCATTTTTTAGTCTTGATCTTAGTATCTTTAGAAACAACTAGACTTAAATACTGTGGCATTTGCGTCACCCAAAAGCCGGGTCCTGACTGAACAAAGAAGTCCATCACAATTCTTTTACCCATTCCAAATGGATCACTCATAACTTTCTTGTTGTACTTGCTACCAAAAGAAAAAGCTGTAATGACATCCATTGCCATATCTGACCAAAGAATGAATACGTTGATTGGTTTATTCTTGTATTTATCAATGACTTGGAATAGATTAGACATGACCTCCTTGATATTGGTCTGGCTCTCATCTGTACAAACGTGAGTCTTTGAATAGAATCTTGTAGAGACTTTTCTACGTTCTCTATGAGAAATTTGGCTGATTGTAGAAAAGGTATTAGGTGAACCATAGTTGATAAACTGCGAATAGAAATGACTTTTATCCATATCTCTAACCATCACATCAGTCAAATAGCTTTCGTCAGAGATATCAACTTCTTTTGGACCGATTCTCACAATCGGGCCATAGATTGTGTGTAAATAATTAACATATCTATTCCTTTGTTCAGACCAACTCTTGTATAGAATCCAATACTTGGTTAGGGCACAGATTTTAGGACCTGGAATTTTAGCGAGTGGATCAAAGCATAGAGGATATAGTATAAAATAGACTATACTAGCTGCCAATGTTATTACAGGCACTAGAAGCTTAATACTATCTTTATTTTCAGACACTAAAGTTTCAATCATGGTTAAATAAAGAGACTACATATGATTATTTGAATAATTATTGGGCGAATCTGGCTGTATATATAGTTGAATCACGGTGTGAGTAATGATAACGAAATTCATATTGATACCGATACTCGGAATAAATTACCTGATGTACTATTGTACTTTTTTTTTTGACAGTTAATCCTGATAGAGATAGAAGAGATAACAGTTTTCCATGAGATAAGGAAAGTTAGGTGTAACCGCTAAGTATCTGAAGTTTGGTGGTTACGAACCTGACATTTATTGCTATTCACAGCTACACTTGATGCAACAAGATAATATAATTTCGGATTGCATATTAGAAAGGATATCGGAAATGCTCTTTAAGCGCGGTATGGGAATTTCCTTTTTTGGCGACTGATTCCGATATGTACTCCATAAGTGACCAAATATTGGCTTTATGAAGTGCATTGCACAATTACAATATGTATAGGTATTCTTTAATGATCTCTTGAGATAGATTTACACCGAACATGTTACAATTTAGTAACATGTCTTGCAGCACAGAAAAAAGCGCATAAATTAATTTATGAAGAATGCAGCAGACATTATACGGTCGAATTGTTTTCAAATTTCCTATCTTTGCATAAATTTCGGATGAGGCTGAATTATGAACGAGAACTGAGCAAACTCTTAAATTTAATCAAATTCAACGACCATAACGTTTGCAAGAGGTTACCCTTGAAACTTCAATTATATACAAATGTTTAACAGGAGAAGACGTTCTAGACAGGAATTGCCTTCCAGGAATGGTAATACCCTTCATTCTTCGCCTAGTATGAATGCGCTGGCTGCTGCTAGTGTAATTGGTCAAGCTTTAAAGGCTAATAATAATAATCCTATTGGTCTGCAATTGCCACCTCATCAGAGGACAAATAGACTTAGGAGGGCCGCAAGTATGGCATCGCTTCATTCGATTCAGTCCTCTGAGCCCAACGGATTGCATGTTAGACGTCAGCAAAGTTCCACTGCAACTACGAAAAAGGTTACACCAACTAACCAGAAACGACAAGTACAGTATCAAATGGTGAAAAAATGGGTTCCTTCCAAGCATGGACTTATTAGTATCGAAGTACCTGTCTCTGTTTCTGAAATTAGTCAGCAGAGAAGTCCATACGTTTACAGACGAAGTAGAAATGCCGGTGCAAGAAATTCCGTTTATATTGGAAGTACCGGTGGTAGTCGAACCACGTCACTGAGATCTTCAAGTGCTGTTCGTCGAAGGTCGCTGATGGAATCACCATCTAGTGCCAAGCATGTCAGTATGATTGATTTGGGAAGTATAGGAAGTTCATCTCCTAGAACATTATCTCCTATAAGTGACATTCGGGAATTTGAGTTTGAACCTTCGATTAAGGAAGTTTCAGATGAGGAAGAAGAGAAAAAGACTTCCAACACTCCTGTTCCTAATGAGGACCTTGGGAAACTTAGAGATGAATATCTTGAAGAGTTAGAAACCCCGCCAGTGAAAAGTACTGTAAAGGCCGAATCAAGAACCGAACTAGATATTGTGGATAGTTATAATCGGGAAGTCACTCCCCAGATTTCTCCAGTGAAGGAAAAGCAAACAGCTGACAAAAAGAAAGTCGAGCCTATAACTATGGCACAGCAGATGAGAACCACTCTGGGAATTGTTACACCAACCACCAATCTTGGTGTCACTCCATCTACCAGCTTAGAAAGTTCTCCTCTTCCGCAGACTCCCACACCACCTTCATCATCGAAAGTTCGTTCAAGAAAGAATCCAGTTCCTACTCAACCGATTAAAAGACGATCAGTTCTTAAGAATGCTAATGTCACAAAAAGATATTCAAATGTCAACCCACCACCGAAGTTAGATCCGTATATTAAGATGACGACCGCTGAGAATACTCGACTGAATGCAATTTCGTCGTCCCCCTCACTTAGCTATCGTTCACCAAAACCCCAATTTACTCCTGTGCGTAACGGAATACGTAATGGAGCAATGTCTCCAAGATCTGCTGGATCTCCAGGTATGATGATGTCACTAAGGGATAATGGCAGAGACAGAACACCAACTTTAAGGGGTAAAAATTGGAAATCTTCCTCAAGAATGGTAGCCGCACCTATATCCACACGTTCACCGGCTCCGAATAATGTCAGTTCTGTTAATACTTCGGCTGCTCGAATGGCACTTCAACAGTATTATGGGGCAAATAACATTAAGCGGCAATCATCTGCCAAGCCAAAGCCTAGGCCAACTCCTACCACAGTTCGTGCCCAAGCTGAAGAGCTGCTTGCCAAGGCCAAAAGTAGACCTCCGATTGATTTATCTAAAGCATTCGATGAAAAAACAGAAGATTACAATGCGCTACAACGAACAAGCTCTTTCGAAAGAATGAGTTCAAGGAACAAATCCAAATCTAAAAGGCTTACACTGCGTGATATGCCAGTTGAAATAGATTCATCCAATCAGGTTACTGGTGGACAATTTAAATCAAGGTTCCCTGATTCAGATGATGAAGTGGAGCCGCAAGTTTCATCTAGTACACGTCCAGTAATTGCACAAGTACCAGAAAAGGTGAATTACAGCCACAATCATCATAATCATCATCATCATCGACACCATCGATTCAGGCTCTTCAGCCGTCATAAGCACGACTCGTCAACAGATATTCAAGAACCGCCAAAGCCTAAAGAGCATAAGAAGCTCAGTAAGTTCAGAAAGTTCTTTACAAATTAATATGTGTATGTATGTGTATTTCCCGTGTTAATAATAATGTATATAAATTATTCAAGATTTGTAGATGCAAACTTCTTGATCAAATCATCGTTATCCTTATTACCTTGGTCATGAATAGCTTTCATCTCATCTCCAACCAAGGGAAGATCACTTAAATCATCGTATCCCGCCTCAATGAAATTCCCGAAATCATCATCTTCCTCCTCATTATTCTCTGAAATCTGTTTGGATTTGATTGTACTGCTGTTGCTCTTTGATGAATGCACTGAAGTAGCAGAATCTTGTGGAGCCATGTTCTTGGCAGCAGCATCGTCCATTCTCTTTCTCACTTCAACTGCAACCCGTCGACCATCAGCTAAGAAATTCGTAAGCATACCTCTGATATTTGCTACCACGCCTAGTTTCTTTCCAACTTTCTCGTCCACATGGAATGACTTCCAGAACTGCGTATGGAAAAATGATTCATATGTTTCGTCTGCAAGGATGACCATTCTAAATGTAGAAGCGGTTGCATAAACAGGTCTGGCAGGATCTAGTGCAGCATTGTGTTTGACACTAGAAGTATCATTTTCATCGTTTATATCGATCAGTGGTTTAGTATCCTCTTCTGGTTGTGCATATTTAAACATCATCCTGAGAAAATTGGATCCTGATGCCAGATATCTTTCGGTCTGCTTTGTTTGCCATTTTTCTTGATTAAATCTAACTTCTGAAGGCAGTTCAATATCTTCATCTGAGATTTCAATACCTTGAGCCTTTAAAAACTCCCTTCTTTCAACCACTTTCTTGGCAATTTCTGCTTCAATTGCTTGATTTGTAATGTCATCAAATATCCGGCCTTCACGCCAAGGTGTGGTAATATATATCAAATCCTCCGCTAGAGATATCACTACCTCTCTTCCTAATTTCCCTGTTCCCTTATCATCATAAAGTTCAACAAAGTTTGAAAGTGAATTCATAATATCTTTATCCACAATCTTATTTAATCCCACGACTAACGTTTCAAGGTTCATCACTCCCTGGGCATTCGACCAATTTTTATATAGTCGTTTCAAGTATTGGGTCTGCTTGGCTGAAGGTTTGGAAAGATCGACCCAATCAGCCAATTGAGACATAAATATTTCAAATGATGAATAATCCATATTCGAAGAACTTTGATCTGGTGGGTTTCCACTATCTCCCATTAATACACTATAGTATCGATCATAAATATTTGATAACTGATCCTTGTTTAAATTGTGAGTTCTTGGTAAATTTCGTAATTCAGACCGTTTAACAAATGTTTCCACACCTTTATAAACTTCATTCTGATATTTCTGTCTCATCTGGAGAATATCCTTATCATCAATATCGGCAAATTCTTTGAATGCCACTTCCCAAAGATTATCAAATTTGGTACGCATTCTATCAGGATTAAATATTGATGGTTCAGGCTGGTCTAATGATGCGAAATAGTTCTTGAAGATGGAAATGCAATCACCATCTTCTTCACATTTCAATAGATCCTCACCGTTGACCCGAATCACCGCTAACGACACTTGGAAAAGAATTCTTGGTCCATGTAGTAGAAGCATATCAATCACTCTAAATGCATAAATTAATGGCATAACGTTTAGAAAGAATGAAAGGAACCAGGGTAAGGACACAATGGAAAGTTGAATATCCCGCTTCATGAAATGATCAGATATTAATGGTAAAGTCTTACGAGCGAAAGCTTCAAATACTTTCTGATCCAAAAGAACACCATACATAGTTTTAGAATAGTACCCTGGAATAATTCTATCACAGAGTACATTTAAACACCAGAACGCCTGCTCCTCTGATTGATATATCAGTAATGCGGCGGCAACTATATTCATAGCCTGACAATATCCAACATCTGGATTCTTCCACGAATATGCCGTAAGAACCCGTCTTAGTCGATTGATACCTTCCTGTGTTTGATATGCCGGATATTCCGGTAACGATCGATTTAAATCTTTTTCAATTTCTTCAACTGCCTGTGAATTTTCCCCTGCGTGGTCTGCCAATAAACGTTGATATTCATCCTGATTCATATACCGTAAAAATATTGACCCACAACTTGTTTCCCAAATTTCACCACGTAACTTATTTGGTAGTCCATAGCTAACCAGTCGATAAAATGGAATATTGTGAATCATAGCAAAGTTCCTTCCATTCCCTCTAAAGAAATCAAACCATTTCTTTAGCTTTATGCGATCTTTCAATTTCAATGAATTACCAGGAAATTTAAAGATCCAGCCCAATCCACCACCGGGAGATCCTTTGATTTCAAGTGGACTACACTTATTCTTCGATAATAGATATTCCGAATAAAGACCCTTCCTGAATTCTGTCAGATTGTTAACCTGAGGGAGTTTATCCCTTAATAAATGAATTAAATTGCGACCAAACCGCTCACATTGGGATTTTATGCCAATGAACTTGATGCTAAGCTCAATTCCATTAACGGTAGATAGTATAATAGAAAAATCATATGATCGATGAATTCTTTGAATGCGTTGTACCATTGGAAGTTCAAAAGCAAAAGAACACAGCAAGTCATTATATGAATCTTTGAAAACTAGAAAATCATCCGTTAATGTTAGTTTCCCATTGAATGGGCCTGGAATCTCGGCGAATGCACCCATTTGCTTCATTCTTTCCACTCGAGCTCTTTCATATTTGCTAGATACAGACAATTCAACTAGGCATGTATCTTTGACCTTTTGAGTATCTGGTAATTTGAACTCTCGACATAGTATTTGATCTTTGGTTAATTTCTTGGGACCAGGACCAGTATCCAGGATTTGTTGTGCTTTATTTGCTATGCCTTTAATGAATTCCATTTTATTTCAAACCTATGTGATTCGGCAATTGACATCAAAGGTTATATATATAAAATAAGGGTGCTTGATATCGAATCTCCCTCATTTAACAAACCCCTCTGTATTTCTTTTTCTTTTTTTCCTCTTTTTCTCGCAATAAGGAATTTTTGGTTTATCTTAAATTAAATTGGACTGCTCGCTATGTTTGTTTGCTTTAGGGATTCAGTTGAGCCTTGTTAATGATAATATTCGAATAAATAATAATATAACACAGCACTTAGTAAAGAACTTTTAGAGAGAAGTAAATATAATAATAGTACATTAGCATTACTGAGAACCTCGTTTTGTTAAAGGACGGGATCTCTTTTTCCTTTCAACACCTGGCTCCATTAGATCTGGATCTAGGAATTTCTTTGATGAAACCCCCCACAGTTTGCTGGTTGTAGAAGCCTTCGTCTTCATAGGTATATTATAATCAGCACCTATAGGTGCATGCATCGATGAAGGCATTTCTGCTGTAGCATCGTGATCATTGTCGTCCTTCTTAAATTTACTCTGGATAAATCTTGGAATATTCTTGATCGCAATTTTCAATATCTTAATTCGGAAGACAGCAAGGAATTCTTCCGTAGACAGTAGTCTGTTTGTTAATTCAATCTTCGGAATCTCAAGATTCATATCTGTAACATTCACGAGCTTGAGTTTACCAATACCCCTAAATGTCAAGCACAGTTGCATTGGATTAATGGTTATAACATTTCCGAGAACATACATGCCTGCACGTCTGTCCATTTCGGCAATGTTATCACCAGCACTCGTAATTTTCTTCCGGAATTTAGCATCCATCTTTTTCTTTGATATCAATGATACACCAGAAGAAGATGATGAAGGTGTTCCCTTCCGATTTAAAATCTTACCGAGACTTCTTTGAACTTTCCTCTTAGGATATGCAGAATTGTCACTATCAATCGTAGAAACTGTAGAACTAGCAGATGACATCCCCAGAGAACTTATTGAATCATCTCCAGCCATAGATGGTGTATCAAACATTTCATCTATCGCTGAGTCATCACTTCCCATATCTGAAAGGGCTTTGGAATCGAGATCCACTGAGCTTTTAGGAAAAATAAAACTGTAAATCTCCTTGGCTAGTCTATAATCCAATTGTAATTTGATTGGAGCGAAATTAATGGTTCTGCTCTTAATGATAGTAATTCCCCCAACTGGTGCCAACAAATTCCAATCCACAAAGCACATTGGAGATTCTTGGTCCTTATATCGGCATATGACAGTATCATATTTAGCTTCTTCATACTTATCCCGTGCAATGAAATCATAGACACAAACTTCATTGTGGCATGCACCATCTGGTCTTTGAATTGTTAAATAGAATGTATCAACTGCAGTGAGGTTGAGGAAAGGCGCACCATCATCCTTAAGAAGTTGTAACTCGATATTAAATGCCGTCAATATTACCTTTCTAATATCGAATGAATCATTGTATCTCACAGATTTCACTTCTTCCAAGTAGCCAACTAACGCATTCAAATTTAAGAAATCCTTCTCCATTTGAACGCTGATAGCAGTGTTGCTTTCTCTGTAAGCATTTTCATCTGACATTCTCAAGATCTCATTACATCTACTAAGTTGTCGAATTTCCTGCTGAATGGATTGAATTCTTGAAATGATCTGTCCCACATCTTCCGTATCAGAGAATTTCACAATCTTCTTGACGATATCTTTCAACTTTTGACTCTCACTCTTCTCATATTTCATCAAAGCCATTGTAGTATCAAACACTGCTGCATATTGTTCACTTTTAGCAGTAATATGCACAAGCGGTGAGACAATCCTAATGCTTTCTTTAAATGTGTTTGTCTCGCTGTCATCCTTTTGACTCACTCTAAGAGGATTTGGTTTAATGAATATTGCACCGGCAGTAAGATCTCTAATAACCATAGAGTGACTCATCTGTTCTGGACAATAATACATCTCAAATGTTAGCCTTGGTGGCCAAATATGATCTAAAGTGGAATATATCTGATAGTCGTTATTCAAAGCCTTCTCTCTTTCGAGCACATACACGTTTAAACCTGAAACAGTCAACCCAGAACGCGTTTCAATTACTGTAGCGGCATCGTCCGAACTTGATATTATCGATGAATTTTCAAGGCCAACACTTCTTAAAACCAACTGATTTGCCATTGCCAAAAGGCATGTTTCATTGTTCGTATTAACCCTTAACTGAGGGAAAATAAACTTCAAGAGGTAGTTATCTTGAGTAACAGCATTATTAAATGAAGTTGTATCATGAAGTACTTGATCGAAATCCTCGATGACAGATGCAGAAGATTGTAACTCGCTGGTATAATTGCCACCTTCTGGTATATTATGTCGACTTTTTTCAGGCGTAGATAATATATTTTCTGCCAATATGATAGCTTTGTGGCTTAAACTGAACACAGAAGCTTGACGAACGTTAATCTTGTCGATATAATCAAGGAAAAGGTTCTTGGTTCTAACATCTGAAACACCTTCCACATTATAGATGATAAACCGATTCCGATAAGTTGATGCCTGCATAGAAGTCAAATCCGGATCTGTAGCAATAGATCCAGTCGTATATGAAGAAATCTTGGAAATGCAATGAGTCAAACTGCTTCCATGTGCTTTGGGGGCAGATTCTGTAGCAAGATTGTCTTTAGCAGTAAAGGCACCTTCTTTAAATCCAGATCTAAGCTCCTCTAACTTTTCTAACTTCATTTCTAATTGTGCAAGATCTTTCTTCAGGGAAGCCGAGTTCGGTTCTTTTTGAAGCATGCTCTTTTTCACAGCAATAAGATGTTGGATGTCATTTATTCTCACTTGAGCAAGTCTAGATGCCTCTTCTGAAACCTTTCTTTTGCCGAGTTGACAGTCATGTGTTCTCATTTGAACTTCGTCGAATGGGAATTCGAATGATGAATCCCCAAGGTCCCTCACATAATAAAATCTTGGAGATGACGCTAGTCTCATAGCTCTCCATTTAGGCATCTCCTCACAAAGCTTTGGTACATCAAGTTCAACATAATCATCTTTGTCAAACCATTGACCTATATTGCTATCCTGAGAGGAAGTCGCAGAGGAATAGTTCGAAAATGTGTCGGAAAATGAATCGGATGAATCAGAACTATCGTTTTGAATATGATATTCTTTCGCCAATATACCGGCAGTAGATGTCTGATTAAACACACTAGTAATAATCCGAATATCCGCCTCTTGGAAATCCATAATTCCCTTGGTCATTTTCAAGTCGAGATCCTTTCCCATCTCCCTATGATCCTCGTCGTAGACAACCTTACCTCTTCTACTTTGATGAAGATCTATAAGTAAGTTTTCCAGCATACATTTCAATCCGGTGAATGATACCCTACTGTTTGCCCTTAGATCTGCTGTGTTTCGATAAACATGGGCAATGTTGACAGAGCTAAAATCAAGTTGGTAACTGATCGAAAAAAGATGGAACCCAAACCCAGGTGATTTTTGACGAGCAATCACTTCATTGTTAGAAGAAAATAGTTGACCACTTTTGATCGGAAGTCCCAACCCCTCTCGGAAGGTATCCCACCATCTGAAGAATCTAGAGAATGAGAGTGGGGTTAGGTATGCACTATTCCGAGTATCCGTATTATCTTTTGAAATAACAGAAACAGCCATGTGTATATAGTCACTCCTCCATCCCAAATAAGAATCATGATTCTTTTTCTCTTTCTCATTCTTGAAAGTAATTGGATTCTTAAGTCTCACTTCATAGTGAGGAATAAACCTATTCGTACGTGGTATAAAGCCAGGATGGCCGACACAATTATTATCTCTGTTACGTTCAAAACAGAATCCCAATTTCCAAATAACGGGCTTATTTTCCAGTTTTATCAAAGTCTTCAAAACTGAGTATCTCCGTTTTCCATCTCCACGACAGAGTAGTGCCTCCTGTGCAGATTTAATATGGAAAGTAGGAATAGTCATCTCAAATTTACCACTTTCGATCACCAAAAAGTCTTTGGCCTTACCGTTACCATTAACAGTAAGTACAGCATTATCTTGCCATCTAAAAAGGAATCCACCGGCATTACCGACATAATCATATGGAGAGTTACCTGACTTAATGAAAAGATCTATACCACTCTTGCAGTAGAATTTCCAACGTGCGTGGAACAAGAGTGGTATCTTATCCCAAAATCCAATGGATGGACTTGAATCAATAGGTGGTTTTGATAGCACATCAAAGCTGTTCATCATATAAGAAAGAGCTGGCTTGAAGGAAGGTGCCCAACTAATTACTGTTGGCCTTCCGGAATCAACCTGAACATCGATCTTAGTAACAAATTTGATGTTTGTCAGGGTACGAGCGACATGGAATGCATAAAAGTTATCAGTATTTTTTGGATCATTATACTGAGATACGAATGGAACGAAATTGTAACGAAGTTCGTCTGGAGTATACATCTGCTCAATGACAACCAAATCCCCATCCAAATTGATTGAGCTTTTGTCATCAGATTCGGCTCCGCCAAATGCTATTATTGGAAGTGGATAGTCTTTGACTTGTAATTCCAATGCAGAGCATTGTAAATTCAGATGTATCGGAACAAGTATACCATACTGTGAATCCTTAGGAATCCGATCTCCAATGTCATACAAAAACTTTGCGTAATTTTCCAATCCAAACGACGGTTCATCGATACAAAGTGTAAAGTCAGAAATATCCAAGCAGAAGAGAGGAGGGACATTTCCAGGAATGATCACAGGGAATTTATCCAAAAACTCGGTGCGAACTCTTGGGTCACCCATACTATATCTCAAATCCTGATAACTGAAATCACCGGAATTTATTACACGAAGAATCCATGACTCACTCATATTGGCCAGAAGTCGGTTCTTTGGTATCTCAATATATCTATGATAATCCTGTATATACTGTTTGTATTCCTCTTGAAGTTCTTGCTTATTTAACTTCTCATTATCTTCAGGTTTCTCTGAATCTGTTGAAGTAGTGTCCAGAGGATTCAATGCTTTGCCATCGACGAATTTCAATTCTTTATATGTTTCAGCTAGCTTTTCACGCATAGCATTGGCATATTTTTCGAATGCACTATATTTTGCCAACCTCACTTTCTGCTCTACGTGACCTAAAAGCAAGCACCTTGTAAGCTGAACTTCAAATGGATCATCATGCATACAAAACTCAAACTTGTTTGCCATGATTTTCAACCGTGGTAACCTCAATGGCTTTTCTGCTCTAGAAGGTGACTTGATTGGGATCGAGAATGACTTGTTATCTTCCTCCACTGTCATCATCTTGCTGAATAGAATCTTCAACTGCGAAATGGCCTTATCAAATGCTCTTGCATTATCAAATGTCTTGTAGAACATATATTCGAATGGAATTTCAAGTCTGACCGAATCAAAGATTAACTCAATAGGGTCCTTTTCCCCGTAATCGTTGAACATTGCTTTACCTCTCGTAAATACAATTAAGGGACTCCATGAATTTGGTGTATGCGGATTTGTGGCGTACACTCTAGTAGCTCTGAAACTTCCAATCTTGTCCGTAACTTCTAAAGAATCGATTTCAAATGCTAGTTCGATTTGGGTCGGAAGTCTCAGTTTCAACATAAGTAATCCAAGATTAATTGAATACTGCAAAGACGGTCCACTATGTGATTTAGAAGAGGGTTTCTTATCAATAAATGAAGTCATCACTTTCAATGCAAACATCACACACCAGACCACTTCAATCGAAACAAATGCATCAATTTTAGGAATCCCCATACTGATCTTATTGTCTTGACTGGAGTAAACCAATCTGAAATTACCAGTCTTAAAGAACTGTTTAAAGCTATTGTCCACGCTCTCCTTCTCGAAATCACGAATCAGATTAAGTTTAATCAATGTGCAATAATACTTGATTGTAAATCCGCAGCTAGAGCAACTATCCGTGGTAAATCCAGTATCATATAGATGCACTGAAAAGCCACGAAGATATTTATTCAATTCTGATTGATCAACACCGCCGAAATACTTGACCGGATTGGCAAAACTTGCAGCAAACTTCAATTTCTTAACATGGAAAGAAGCGTGCTTAGTAAGTCCCACCAAAGAAGACAGTGTGTTCCCACCGGATGAATTATTTGTGGTAGTGATTCTTGAGCGAACATCTTCCGTTATCTTCATCAACCGTTGGAATAGAGTGACATCTTTAAATAGAAGTTCTGACTGGTTTATTTCCAACTTCATATCACTAAAGTAAAACTCATCCTTACCGACAGAGATAGTGGTAATGATATCAAACCGATCAAGTTCGACCAATCTAGTATTTTCTCCGTGATTACATACCGTAAGTTGGATACTCCTAGACGCGAACGTCATTGGTTTCATTATATGATAGTCACAATTGAACTCAAAGAGCGATGGTCCATCACTAGTTAATGAATCGATTCTCACATCATCCACGATCACTTCTGAGTGTAATTCGTCTGCAATTTTAAGAGCGAACGAAAAACTAAGGATCTGGAACTTCAGTCTCATTCTTCTACCAAGTATAAGTAGATTGGCCCTTCTCACATCAGGTATATCAACCAGAAAGCCAGTTTTGGAGGTCTGCTTTTCTGTCTGTGGTAGAGTTCTATTTTCAGTGGTAAGAATCATAAGTACATCGTGTAGTGATGATGAGACAGAAAAGCTGGTAATTGTAAAGAAGCTTCTTACCAAGAATGGATCTTCCTCCGACATTTTTCTCCCATATGTAGGATCATCAATTCTTTGAAAAGCGTCGATTATTCTGAGAATGTCAATCAAGCTGGCAAAGTTAACGAAACTCAGTGATAATACGGTGTCTTTGAATTTAGGAGATTCGATTCTAAAAGCAGTAATTGCCAAAGCAACTTTATGGAATTTATTCCTCCCCACGGAAGAATGAGCAGGAAGATTTTCTGGATGTTGACTGTCAATATCAAAGAATAGACCACCCAGAATGAAATGAAGATTGCGGTACTTCAATGACATATGATCCAGCGAAAATGATGCATCACATATCTTGATTCGCCTCAATTCCTGAGACAAGTTATCGAAAGTATGCAACGATGACTTGCCGGAAGAGGATTTATCCATCAATTCCATATGATCGACAATCTCATCGAGATCAATCGAGAGGTCATTAACAGTGAATGAAATGGAAACGTTATCTGCATGGATGCCATCTTTATCAAACCGGAAGTCGGCACTCAGAACGAGCTTACTTCCTGACATCGATTGCTCAGTCTGACAATTAAGTTCTGACACTTCAGCGACAGTCATAATGTGAGTAACTGTTTTCCCCTCTTTATTTTTCCTTATCTTGCCGTCAACAGAGAAAGATGATAAGTGCATCCCTAAAGATAATTTATCATGATTTATAGTCATCTGATGAATAGTAACAGAAGTTGGAAGCATACAGATGATTCTAAGAATAAATTTAAGTAGTCTTGTATGTAATTTCCGTGGTTTTGTCTTTCCCGATAAGGGTTGTTGACTCGTTGGATGGCGATTAACATTAACGGCGATCTTACGTAAACTGATATTGATAAGACTCCGTCTGTATCCAGCGCCACCATTTGGTATCAATATATCGAAAGGATGGAATGTAAGTGTAATTGAACCTATCCGGATATTGCATATTCCGGTATATATATGTACAAAGAAAACCTGTAGCCATGAAATGAGTCCGATTGTTATCTTACCTCGAAAACATAAATTGATTAGGAGTAATATGAGTAGGTAGCCACCTACTATTGTAGCTATCAATGGAGTCATTGTGGCGAAGCAGCAGCAATAGAAGAAGGTTTGTTATCAACAGACGGTTTGCGATAAAGTATTGATTGCGAATGAAAAAAATATTTAGTTAGGATGTTGCTGTAAAAGCATAAATAGGGTATGATAAATTACTATAAAAGCACAAATCAGATAATAATGATACAAAAA
This sequence comes from Brettanomyces custersianus, assembly GCA_012295335.1. NCBI lineage: Eukaryota > Fungi > Ascomycota > Pichiomycetes > Pichiales > Pichiaceae > Brettanomyces > Brettanomyces custersianus. Next base: position 1,216,604 of record JAAVTW010000006.1, on the reverse strand, counting down.
AAAAGGGGAATATTGAAGCGAGAGTAATGAGTATTAAAGATCATGTATCATGATTTAAGGATGCCACTATCCATCAAGGCATTATGTAGAATGGTCTCCTTGACCACCGCAAAGGCCAATTTGATATTGTTGGTATCAGTTGCTTGCGTAACATAAGGAACCAAATTCAAATGAGCTCTATTGAGTTGTTTGAATCTCCATAAAATATATTTAACTGCTTTGTTAACGTCGTCACCTCCAACGTAATCAGGGAAATATTTACCAAGTGGAGACCGTGGTAACTTATCGATGAAGACATCGATCTTATTCAAACATAAAATCACTGAAGTTCTTCTGAACCACATGGAGTTGACCACAGATTCGAATAGATTAAGAGATTCAACTAGTCGATTCTGAGTTGGGGATTCAAGTAACACTTGATCATATTCAGATAGTGCAACACAGAACATAATAACCGTAACGTTATCGAAACAGTGGATCCATTTTTTCCTTTCGGATCTTTGGCCACCAACATCAAATAAATGAATGTTAATGTCTTCCAGTTTGAATCTGGTATCGTAGATACCAGAAGTCTGTTTTCTTGTACGCAAAACATCCGTTACGTTGGGAACGTAGCCTTTCGACAGAATCCGATCCAAATTCTCGAAGAAATACTGAGCGGAATCCATAAGGTAGAAATCATCTCTATGTTCTTTGAGTAAAGTATCAACCACAGGTTCTTTTAACAAGGTCTGAATCTTATCACCAATAGCAAATTCCATGCTATCACTATTTTCATCCATTGGTACTTCATAATTCATGATCTCATTCAAATCCTCATCTTTAATTGTTTCAAGCTTCTCGGTCATATTAAGCTTCCTCAATGCCCCCACTATTGCCTGGGAACATTCACAGATATTCTTGAAAACAAATGGCTTGTAGTCAAACAGTTCACGCTCACTAAATCCATTTTGATGAATGATCTTAATCTGTTTCAATATTGTTGACTTCCCCGACTCACCTGATCCCAAAAGCAGCATTTTCACATCAGGGTTCGATTGGGTACCACCACCATTAGCTTTGTTGACCGTAGTATGTTCTGTATCTACAATATCAGATGATGAACTAATTTCCTTATCATTACTTGGTGAACGTAATTGTTGGGTACTTGAAGCCAGTGTAACCGGCGCTGCCGGTCTCTTTGTCACTTGTGCCACATGGGCTGACTCCTCTTTCGATGCACAGAGTCCCATGGTTGATTGAATCTATGTATACTTGAAAGACTCTGATATTATTAATTAGTTTCGTGCCTGTTCTATCTTGTTTTGTACACGAATTAGCTCATTATCCATTCAATCTTGTAGTACCTTTTTTTAGAATTCAAGCCCGTGATATTGTACATGCAGCAAGAGAGAAACTACACACACACGAACACATCTACTGGAACAATCAGCAATTCGTTCAACAATTATGCCTGCGCTTTTTTTACTTAATATTTTAATTTTTTTTTCTCTCTCACTCTCTGCTGAGAGTTTTTGAAAAATGTTTATCTAATTTATTCAGTCACAAGTTAGCGAGCAGATTACTAAGCTTGCTAACCTAAGAATCAACCAACTGACACAACCAATTGAATCAATATAACGTTAATAACTTTTACCTATTAGAGTATCGCCATGTACACATCATATTATTCGTACGGATGCCACGGAACCCATGGCTGCCGGTGATATGTTGCACTGCCTTGAAAAGCAAAAGTAAAGAAAAATCTAGAGTGGAAAACTCAAATTCCAGTGTATGAACTGTGTGAGGAATATCCGAATCGAGAAATTTCCAGTAGAAACTGGGGTGGCTAATTTCGGCATCCACAGCTGAAGTCCTTATTTGATGGCAAAAGGTGTGCAATATATAAGGACCAGGTCTGTCACTACATTCAACCATCGTCTGTATGCTTGAGCTTCTTTCTCCAGACAACAGTCTACCAATTACATATATCAATCAATAAATAAGTCAATCAATCAATCAATTATCATGTCTTTCTTCTACTCTCCATTCGACAGTCCTTTCTACGACTTCTTTGATGACATTTCAAATGCCGTCGACCAAGTTCAACAGTCATTGCCATATAGACAAAACAGAAAGGCCATTCAATCAAAGGATTCAAAGAATACAGGTGCCGTTTCAAAGGTCACTAAACCTACCGCACCTGCAAAGAAGAATGATTCGTTAATTTCATCATTCTTGAGAGATCCATTCTTTGATCACGATTTAGATAGCACATTGACACCTGCACTCAACATCACTGAGAATACAAAGGCTTACACTTTAAAGGTGTCTGTGCCAGGTGCAGCTAAGGATCATCTTTCTATTGATTTCAATAAGGATAATAATGAGTTGATCATCAAAGGTGAAGTTCCAGCTACAGAGAATGATGAGAAGTCAGGTGATACTGTGGTTCACGTTGAAATTCCAGCCGGTAAATTTGAGAGAAGATTGAGACTTCCAGCCACCGTCGATGGCGAGAAGATCAAGGCTGCTTTCAACAACGGTATCTTAACATTGCAGGTTCCAAAGGTTGCTGATGGTAAGAACCTCAAGAGAATCGAGATCTCTGAATCCAGTGAGTTTGGTAGCGAGTAAGCATAAGTTTATTTCGTGTTTTCTATATAGTTAATAGCATTAAATCTGATTGGATCTATTAGTTAGTTAGTTAGTTAGTGTAATCTATATGTAGTGGTGGTGGCTTAGACCGGCTTGCCTCCGAGATATTCACTCCATCTTCTGACCTCTGATGGGATCACTAGCTGATCCTTCTTAAGGTCAGCCAATCTCTGTGGCAGCTTTGTAGCCAAACATTGTGAGAAAAGAATAGAGGTTTGATGTTCTGTGAAAAGGGTCTTACCGAAATCAATTGCATTCCTTCTCATAAGATAATCTGGATCCTTCATATCTTTTGCTCTACTTTTTGCCAGATTGAAGAAGCACTGAATATCGTACTTATTCAACATCTCTCTGATAACCTTCTTATCCTCGTTAGGGAATTTAATCACGGTGACTGGATGTCCACCGGTCTTTTCTGTGATATAGTCAGCAACAGCCTGAGAAGATGCATAGAACTTGTAACCCAAAGGTTGAATGTTCTTGGCGACAGTAGCCAGATAATCGGTAGTGGTATCACCTCCGAATAAGATTCCTTCTGGTGGGATAGGAACTCTAAATCTCTTGGTAGCTTGAAGAGAGGTCCAGTAAGCTTCCACCAAGTCTTTACCAAAGCAGGCAACCTCACCTGTTGAAGACATTTCACAACCTAAGTATGGATCTGCGCCAGCTAGTCTAGTCCAAGAGAACTGAGGAACTTTTGTAGCAACATAATTATGTTTCTGGTTCATGAGATCTCTAGGTTTAGGATTCTTGCCAAGCAATGCTTGAACGGCAACTTCAATGAAGTTACAACCAAGAACTTTAGAAACAAATGGGAATGACCGGGAAGCTCTGATATTACATTCAATCACTTTCAATTCAGGCACAGCTGATCCATTATTCTCCTTGATAATTTGCATGTTGAAAGGACCGGTGATCTTCCAAGCTGAAGCGACTTTATCAGCAATGTGCTTCAGACGAGAGATGATTTCCTTACTGAGATGCTGAGGTGGTAAAACCAACGTAGCATCACCGGAATGAATACCTGCATTTTCAACATGTTCAGAAATAGCATACACAACGACTTTACCCTTTGAGGCAACTGCATCCACATCAATTTCGTTAGCTCCCAATATATATTTAGAGATAACAACTGGATGATCCTTAGAAACTTTCGAAGCATGCTCCAACTTGGAAGCCAACTCTTCTGCAGAGTAGATGGTAGCCATTGCCGCACCAGACAACACGTACGATGGTCTAACGATAACTGGGTAGCCAACTGAAGCTGCAAATTCTTTGGCATCTGCAGCAGATGTCAATTGTTTCCAAGCAGGTTGGTTGATTCCGAGCTCATTACACATGCTGGAGAACTTCTCTCTATCTTCAGCTTTATCGATATCGACTGGACTAGTACCCAAAACATTGGCATGTTGCTTCTGCAACTTCAATGCAATGTTTTGAGGAAGCTGTCCACCCACAGAAACCACAATACCTTCAGCGGCTTCTAATTCATAGATATCCATCACACGTTCAAATGAAAGCTCTTCGAAATAGAGACGGTCCACTTCATCAAAGTCAGTGGAAACGGTTTCCGGATTGTAGTTAATCATAATAGTCTTACGACCTGCAGCTCTGAGTGCTCTGGCTGTAGAAACGGCACACCAATCAAACTCCACAGAAGATCCAATACGGTAATCACCTGAACCAAGAACCATTGTTCCGTGTTCATCAAACTTGACATCGTTTGTTGTACCATTGTATGTCATGTAAAGATAGTTTGTATTTGCTGGGAACTCAGCAGCTAAAGTATCGATCTTCTTGACCACTGGGATAATCTGGAATGATTTTCTGACTTTTCTGACGCTTAATTCATCACTTTTAACAGCGGTAGCAATCTGAGAATCTGAGAATCCGAGTTGTTTGGCTCTGCGCAAAGTTGTTGCATCCAATTTATCAAGGGATCCAATTTTTTCCATGTAGTGTTGCATATTTGCAATATTTTGAAGCTTGTAAAGGAACCAACGGTCGATCTTCGTCAATTCATGGACTTTATCAACGGAATATCCACGATTCAAGATGGCTTCACCGACAGCAAGCCATCTTCTATCTGTTGGATGAGAAAGTGCATAGTCCAAATCATCAAAGTGGTCGCCTTGGAATCCGACATACTGAGGATCCACTTCACGAATTGCCTTTTGGAATGATTCTTCAAAAGTGCGGCCAATTGCCATCACTTCACCGACCGATTTCATAGCACTACCAATCTTCCGGCTAACTTGTTGGAATTTAACCAAATCCCATCTTGGAATCTTGGTGACAATATAATCAAGGGAAGGTTCGAAGTTAGCAGTAGTAGTTTTAGTGACTGGATTAGATAATTCAGGTAGAGTGTAGCCAAGACCTATCTTAGCGGCTGTATAAGCCAATGGGTAGCCAGTAGCTTTGGAAGCCAAAGCAGAAGAACGAGAAAGACGGGCATTAACTTCAATAACTTTGTATTCAAGACTGTTTGGATTCAAAGTGTATTGAACGTTACACTCACCAACAACACCTAAGTGACGGATAATCTTGATAGCAGCGGATCTAAGCATATGATATTCCTCATCTGAAAGTGTCTGAGAAGGAGCAACAACAATTGATTCTCCCGTATGAATACCCAATGGATCAAAATTTTCCATATTACACACAGTGATACAATTATCGACTCTATCTCTAACGACTTCGTATTCGATTTCTTTCCAGCCTTTCATGGATTTCTCAATTAAGATTTGTGGTGAAAGTGAAAGGGATTTGGAAGCCAAATTTCTCATTTCATCTTCGTTATTTGCAAAGCCAGATCCTAGACCTCCTAAGGAAAAGGCAGATCTAGAGATAACTGGATATCCAATCTTTTTAGCTGCTTTAAGTGCATCATCAACAGTTTCTACTGCCACAGACTGAGCAATAGGAATATTGATTTCTTTTAAAGCTTCGGCAAACAGTTCTCTATCTTCTGAAGTAATCAAAGTCTTGATTGGAGTACCCAACACTTTCACACCATACTTCTTGAAGACACCTCTTTTCTCCAGTTCTATACCAACGTTCAAACCAGTTTGACCACCAAAGGTAAGTAAAATACCATCAGGTCTTTCTCTGGCAATTATATATTCAACATACTCGGGTGTGACTGGAAGGAAATAAACCTCATCTGCCAAAGCATGACTTGTTTGATTGGTGGCAATATTTGGATTCACCAATATTGATTGTTTTTTAGCTTCTTTTAAAGCTTTGATGGCTTGGGAACCGGAATAATCGAATTCTCCGGCCTGTCCGATGGATAAACCACCGGAACCAATCACTAACACTTTAGAAACATCAACTAGTTTTGGTGCATGTTTATCTTTAAAATTTTTGAGTAATGATCCACCTTCATAAGTGGAAGCCAATCTCTTTGATGAAATTGGTTTAAAGTGGTTCCAAGTATGATGGTTTTGACATTGTAAAGAACTCCGATTACAAACCCCCCTTTTTGCTGCCATTGGCAACACAATGGAGGATTTGAGTTCCTTCAAAATTGTACTCGAGCTATACCGAGCAAACATCGTTACCAAATGAAATTCAACCAGGTAGAACTAACTTAATACCATCTACTTTCTTACTTATATATTACCCCGTTTTTTGGAAAAATTTTTCAGTACGGATGATAATAGGATGTGACTCAATCTCCTCGAGATAATGCCGCGGTGGCAGAATTACCCGATTAGGTAATTTCAACTAGCGCGCTAAATGGGCCAACTATGTATGGATGGATCATTTCATGATCGTTCTACCATGCAAGTGGCATTACATCAGTCATACCTGTAAGTGTATATTGATTCCTTATAAATTTAAGTATTAATTAATTAATCTCTCTTCCATCTAACATGACGTGGTTGTCTTGCGTAATATATTCCTCCAACGGCAATGTTTGTATTCCAGTGGTCGATATATGAACAAAGTGCTGATGCTAAAGCCATTTCTCTAGGAATCTTGGAATCGTCTACAATCAAATCAAAGCCTGATGTAGCGGCGGGAATGACTTGACCGATTCTTTCTCTCACTTCAGATTCTTTTTCACCAACATTTCTAACTTTCTCTAAGAATCTACCCTTCGTAGTCCACTGATAGGTAGCACCATCGGCCATAGTGAACATCCTGTATGCATCCAATGCATCAACCCTATGACTAATAACATGCCAGCCTAATTCTGCCACTGGTGCTTCTGGTGCTCTAATCAAGAGGACATTAGAACGAAGACCAGCACGCAATGTAGCACAAGGTTCATCCTCACCTTCTGGGCCAGTCTTCCCAATGGCACCGGAATACATCTTGTATGCACCTTTGACTGCCCTTGATCTATTAAACCAAAACAATGATTTTGATTGATCGGTTGGTCCGCTTGGTCCCGAACCTTCAGCTTTTGTGTCGTAGACATCAAATATTTTAGATCCAGTACCAAATCGACGTCTAATTGCATAGTGCGAGCATTTGGAATCATCCAAATCAATAATATGAGGAATGTATCTAGAAGCTCGACGGTGTGGTGCAAAGAGTAATGACTTCGCAACCACAACACGTCTCATAAATGGTGATAAAATAAGTTCGATAGGCATTTTCTTTTTGAGCAAAGGGTAAGTTTATGAAATGGTTCCAAGAGAATAAGAATAAGGGAAAGAGTTTACGAGGGGTTTATATAGACGAATCCTTTAAAAAAATTAAACTTTTGTATATTACAAGCGCTGGTAATCCTAAATCAGGAAATAAAGAATATTAGGAAATTTTTAAGGATATGTTCGACGCGACTATCGACTCTTGATCATCCTTACACCTTACTTTCTTGATAGTTTGATTCTATTCTAAAGCCAGCCACGTCAAAGGTATGTAGATGTATAGAACGAAGGGGTGTAATTGATCTCATTGTTTTACATTCTGATCTATGATACGAGGTATAGAGGTATAATTACAGTGTGTTCTAGTAGGACTATAACTCTACAGTAAAAGCTAGTAACAAATACATACTGACACGGTATGAGATTAACAGATCAAGAGCGTGTTGGGTACTAATGGGAGAAATCGACTGATCGGTATGGTCCGCCTAATTGAGCTCATATGAAACGATTTAAGGAATGATTTGAATGGTTTCTATTGTGAATGCTCACTAGTTCCAAAGTAACACAATTGGAAATAAATAAAAACAAGCCAGGGATAAAAAAGTTCAAATGCTGAATTCGGCAATATTTGCAAGGTATTGGACAAAGAAAAATAAACAAAAAAGCGCCATGAGATTTAAGAAACCGAGAAAATTTTGAATTAAATACCCATCCTAAGCGCCAATTCTTACGGTTTCATACTTTGAGCTTTTATCGCCAACAGGTTTGTAATGTCATATCAAGCTCCAACAGCCCAAGGACAAGTGTTGTCCAAGCTTGGACGACAGTCAGATTTGGATGAATATTATCAATCATTGCAAGCACTTAATAATGATCAGAGTTTGAATGAAAAAGCAGGTATTCATCCGATGTTACCAGACGATGGAAGTTCTTCATATTCTTCATCATTTACAGATGATTCTGGTACATTGAATAGATGGCCTACACTCTTTGAGATCCTCAATAAGAAAACACAGCCGCCAGTGGATCTTTGGTCGTTTTATGTCTATATGCGTGATACACAGAAATCTATCGACTATTTAGACTTTTGGATAGATACCGTGCAACACATGAATCTATGTAAAGTTTACGTGAAAGGTCTCAAAAATTCGTTGGTTATGAATGAAAAAATGAGAGATGCTGAAAGACAGGAAGGTGAAGAATTGAGACGGGCATCCTCTTCTAGAAAGGGGAGTATGGAGTCTAGTAAGTTAATGAGAAATCCTAGTGGGTCCAGTAGCTCAAGCAGGAATTCGGCTACTTCATCGATGTTATTGGATTTATTAATGAAGAATGATCTTTTACAAGGCGGTGATGCTCACAGATTGTCTGCATTTCTTCGAGGTGAAGCAGCAGTTAAATCGAGTGATCCTGTGGTTAATGCAAAGATACAACAGTTAAAGAGACGGTCCCAGGCGGGCGGTCCAGTTATGGCCAATGAGCCTGAAGATAATACAAAGCCAGGAGCAGAAAGAGTTTCTAAAATTAATCCGGAGATGGTGGAAACTTTTATCCAACAGGATATTATTGGTAAGGGAAAGAAGTTTGATGATTCACATTTTGTAACACGAGCTACGTTGAGGAAATCATCTAAGAATATTATGAACACATACTTTATGAACGATTCTGAAAAGAGAATACTCATACCGGACGACATGAGACAGCAAGTTATATATGCAATTGAAACAGAGGGACGAGATGATCCTGAGGTTTTCGACGAATCCAGAGAATACGTTTTCAAAGCTATGGAACATGAAGCTTATCCAAACTTCCTTCGGGATTCTGCTATGTGTAATGTGCGGCCAAAATCTGCAGTGATAAGAATGTTTTTAGCCATATTTTGTGCCTTTGCTGCATTCTGGACTGGATATACATTAATATTCCTAAATTACCAGCCTAAGAGAACTCGTGCAGTTGTGACAATACCATTCTTCTTTTCAGCTTACTTTCTGTTTAGTGCATTTTATAGGATCGATCCTATACTGTGCTTTCTTGGATTTTTTGAGACGAGCAATTCTACATTTGGATTGGCAAAAATAAAAGAACCATTTGTGAAAAAGCTTCTGCTGAAACGGTCATTATTCATTCTGTTACTAATATGTTTAGTGGCTGCAGCGTTCAGCGTATTGTTTGCATTGGTGCCCGGAAAGCATCTTCATCATTAAGATATATGTATATTATTAATATTAATAAAGAAAAAAGTTAAGTCTGTTTGTAGATGGTATTGGGTATGTTTTTTGTTATGTTTTTTGTTTTTTAAGCATAGATCGTGGAGGATGAATCAACTTGCATTGTTGATTGTTGACGGTAATCCTGTGGAGCGTCCCCGTGGAAGTATGGATGTAGCAAAGCCCTCTTGGCACTGATTCTATTGGCAGGATCATAGGTAAGTAGTTGTTCTAGTAAATCAATACCATTTTTATCCAATGTAGGAACCAATTTAGCCAAGTCCTGTTTTCTCCATTTGGGGAAAGTAGGTTTGAAATCTGCCAAATAGGTCACCTCAGGCCAGACTTCTTCAGTTGGAGTACCTAAAACTTTAAATATCTTAAAAATTTGATCGATTTCAGAATCTCCAGCAAATAGCGGTTTCCTATTAGCCATCTCGGCAAATATACATCCAATCGACCACATATCAACACCTGTAGAGTATTGCTTACCACCAAGTAACACTTCAGGTGCTCTATACCAAAGGGTGACCACTTCATGCGTATAGGCCCTAAGAGGAACACCAAATGCCCTTGCCAAGCCGAAATCAGCCACTTTTAGATTACCTTCTTTATCGATCAACAAGTTTTGTGGTTTCAGATCCCTATGTAATACTCTATGAGCATGACAATCGTATATTCCCTTTATCAGTTGTAACATGAATTTTTTAACCATATTGGCATCCAATCCTTCACCTTCAGGAATCGATTCCATATACCTCTTCAAATCCATATCTAAATATTCAAACACCAAATAAATCTTGTTTGAATTGGAATGAACAATATCATACAATGCGACGATATTATCATCTTTAAGTTCCTTCAATAATGAAATCTCTCTTATTGTAGTGGATGGTATACCTTCGTCTTCAGATTCTAATCTGATCTTCTTCAATGCAACAACTCGATTATTGTGCCGCGTATCCACGGCTTTATAGACGACACCATATGTACCTTCTCCGATCTTCTCTAGTTTTTCGAAGTCGTTGAGTTCTGCCATGTTAATGAAAGAGACTTTGTCAGATGGTATATACGTTTCAGTAAACAACAACAAGTGATCAAAATGTTTTAATTAATGTTTTATAAATTCGCGTTCTTATAAATATATATGTAATTAATCTTTCTTTTGAGCCAATCTTTTTGCCTTTCTCAACGCTCTAACACGAACAGATTTCTGCATTTTCATGTTGAGATGGTTGGAAGAACGTGAGAAAACACCAACTGTATTTGCCACAAACCAATGCATCATTGCATGGGAAGGATATGGTGTAATTGTAGCATATCTCTCTTGAGCGCCAACTCTACGACCAATGTTTCTCAATGTGGATGAAACAAATTGTTCCGTACTTGGAACAGTAGCGGACGTTCTTCTGACTTTAGACATCTTCGATTTCACTAAATATGATAGCACACACTCAACATCAATCTTGTGTTCCTCCAATTCGCCAGCTAATGCCTCGGACCATCCTTGAATAAAGAATTTCGATCCTGTATATGTAGCCAACATTGGAGTTGGGAAAAGACCTGCAAATGAACTCATATTAATAATAAGGCCAGGGCATCCAGTGGCAATCATAGCAGGTGCAACTGCACGAGTGATCTTAACTGTAGCCGTATTATTGATAGTCATAATGTCATTCATCTCTTTTTCATCCGTATCCAAGAAGCTAACAGGCATCGAGTGTGACTTACCAACATTGTTAACTAATATTGTAACAGAAATATCCTTGATTGCTTGCTGAATCTTTTCGTAATTTGTTGGAACATCAATTGAAGCATCGAATGCCACAATCTTGGTTTGAACGCCGGTTTCTCCTTCAATCTCTTTGGCAACTCTCTCCAACGAAGATTGTGTTCTTGAAATCAAAACAATGTTAAATCCTTTCTTAGCAATCTGTCTAGCATATTCTTTACCAATTCCATCAGAGGCTCCGGTGACAACAGCCCATTTACCCTTGTGTGCACCATATTTGTTGAAATTGACAGGTGGTAAAATGTAAAGGTCAAAAATCATGGCCAAGAAACTTAGCGTGGTCGTAGTAATCTTAAAAAGACCGACTACAACTGCCGCATACAGCAAATAGCTGAGAGGCGTACTCTCAGAAAATGGGCACGTCATGATGATCTTTTGTGAAAGTTGAAGTATAGCTACTAATTAACTAGACAGATGAATAGTCGATATTTTTCGATTTTTTTTCTTATTTTCCAATTATTTTCTGGTTTTTCCATTAATCCAAATTCATTTCCCTTAATCTTTCCTCAGCCAATTCTCTCTTCAATTTCTCGTTCTCCAACAACCGATTATATTTCGAAACCTCCATTTCTGCCTCAAGCTTCTTAACCGATTCGGCAGAAAGTTCATCGTTTATACGATCCAACTCTTCGAATTGTTTTTGCATTTCCTCTTTCATCTTCCCCCGTAGGTGTAGTCGTGTCACCCAATGATTCTCGGGCTTATGTTCTATTGGTGGCCTTTCTTCTCTCCTGTGTCCTTCCCCACCTCTTCTGGGACCTCGTTTTGGATATTCACGTCGTCTATCTTCGTATCGACTGTAACCACGATCTTCGGATCGCCAGGATCTTGAATAGCCACCCCTATTATTATACTGTGGTCGATACTCACTATGGTCCCGTGGGTACCGCCTCTGTCTATACTCCCTATCGTCTCTTTCACTCATCGTCATGTGTTGGTGTAGTGATAGCAAATGGTAAAAGTTTTGATAAATTTGAGCCGCGACTTTGAATTAAATCAAATGGAAATAACGAAATATTAACGAATCTAATTAATCAACAAGACCGGCCAGTACTTCAAATGATGTCAAAATAAAGTATATCTTGTCATATATAAGTTATACGGAGTTCAATGTCAAACCAACTGCTAAGACCAAATAGTACCTCAACCGAACAATCATGAGATAAACAGAAAGTGCCTAAAAAAAAAATAAAAAGTCCAGTTTATCGCTCCGAATATGAGTTACCAGATTAGTTCATTAAAAGTGAAGCGTATGCTACAATTTACTAATTAAGACATACTGTATTGGATGCTGAATAAAGCTGTAGAATAATCGTACCGGATAGTGCATAATATTCTAAAGTGATTATTGTAGTTGAATATGGCTGGGCTTCAGCGTCTAGATAACCATACTATATGCTCATATTGGCATGTAATAGCTTCTAATTGCCCTTGGGTATTAAGTAAGGCCTGAATTGATTGCTGGGGGGGAATTCTTTTGATCCTTCCAATCTCTAGCATTGCTGTTTGAATTCTTCGTATGAGAATACTAGTTTGAGTAAAGAGATCCCTATATGTAGTAGTATAACTAGGCCGTTGTAAGATAGTATGGCCATTTGAAGATGGTGCAGAAGCATCCAATGATGCCGTGCTCTGCAACTCTTCTTGTGAGCCTTGAGCAGAGGTCTGGGGGTTAGAATCTCCAAGTAAAGGTACTGGAAGTTCATAAAGTATATTGTCAACCATCGTTTCATATGTTCTAAATCCATATTCACGAAAGAAGGAAACAAAGAGGTTGCAATCTATGAAAGTGGATGGATTTGGACGCTGAAGAGCCGTCATAAACATATGTTTACAAGGCAATAGATAAGCTTGGAAGAAATGGCAGCACCAGTTCGTTGAACCACAACAGCAGTGTTGTCCACTTCTCGACAGAGGAATTGATATCTGCCTTTGATTATTAGAAGACGTTTTAAGTTCACACTTTGCTTCCAAGTACTGCCCGCGGACAAACCTTCTGAGCCCATAGTCTAGTCGATCTAGGGGAGCCAAGTGTGCCTTTGTAAATGCAGTACTCGGTGCTTCATGTGTGATGGAGAACCGTATCGCAGTCTGTTCTGTAAAGTATGCATCAAGCTTTCTGGCTAAGGTATTCGCAGTATCATCACTACCTATATGATAGTGTGAGTGTTCATTCCCCTTCCAAATGCTATGCAAAGATTCAATACGCCGAGTCGTCCTCATCTGCCCGAGAAGCCTTGTCTGACGTGGGAATGCTGCCCATTGGTCTATCAGGGCTAACTGACCATATAGATACGCTGAAACATTACTGGGACACTCACCATCAGCCATGTTAATTGCTTGGTGAATTAGATCCTTACAAGTTGCCTTTGAGGTGGAATACATAGCGGCTGCCATAAAAGAATACAAGAGACCATCACAGTAACTCAGTAGATTCTTTTTAAAATTCATCAGCTTGTGAAATTGGCAAGTATATATGGATATCTTATTAACTCTACCATCGCAGTTAAAATCACTATTCAATGCAGCTCTATCTTCACTAGATTCATCTATAATGACGTATCTGAGCTTGGAAAATGCTTCCCTGGTAGTAATGCCAAGATTATCTTCTGCCATAACAAATACATTATGAAGAAATAACTTGATATCAGCAGAGCATTTGTTAGAACAGTAATAGCATACCGCACCAGCTTGTGTATTACCATAACTATCACGATAAACGAGTGTAATAAGCTTACCAAAAGATTCCGATGTTATGCCATGAGTACTATCCATCAATAACAGTTTTGCATCCAAGACCATTTCTTTGAAGAACAATCGGCTAGCGACAATAAAGCATGGAACCAACCCAATGTGAAACATCCGTGTGTAGTACAAAAGCTCTCCATCTACACCTGTACTTCCACTAAGTAGTTCCGTTGCAAGTTTTACTGCTTCATCATTATCCCTAACTGTAGGGTCGGAGTGGTTCCCATGATAGCCCTTGTAGTTGTTACGAACCCATAAAGGAGACACGTTATCTAATCCAATTCCCTGTATAGTATTCTTATCTCCAATTGTATGCTTCATTTCAGTCAGAACATCACGAGATGATAATTCAAATCTCGTGCTAATTGTTGAATCAAGGAAGTGTTTAACATATGCAGACGGGATCGTCTTTATGATGTCTGATTCGGTGTGAGAATGCTTCCCGACCACATCCAGGATCACTCCAGATGTTGTAGGGTCCAAAATGAGTCTTATGGCTCTTTTACAAGGCAAAAGGGATGGGCCTTGTGAAGATTCATGATCCGAGTCTTCTATTAAATGATGTGCTGCGTTTGTTGATCGCCAACGGCATTGAAGAGGTAAAACTTGTACATCTGTCTTCAGTTTATACTTTCCAGATCTTATCCTGTACCATGAAGATAAAAACGGAGCGATTAAAACGAACTGTCTAAGGGTAAAGTGGATACTCATATCAGTACAGTTAAAAATAGCTGTTCGAGCTTTCAATACTTCTTGCACCTGATCAGCCACCTTGGGATTCATCATGTAGCTAGCACAAAGCTTATACAATTCACAGATATCTTTTGTAATGATCACTTTATACATAAACGACTCTGGGGGACTATCACATTGATATAATATAGTAGTAAGCTTGCGCTGCAAGTCCTTACTTTGAGGGAGCAATTTGCGCCTTTTTGAGTTGCCTCTAGAGCTGCAGGAGACCGAAAATTTACCGAAGGACATGATAGGTTATGTGAAGACAAATTATATCGTTCCGGTGGATGCTAAGGCCTAAAATAATGGTAAACACGACACGAAGGAACATTACAGTAAAGGACGCGTCAGTCGGCTAGGAATGAGAACTCTAA
This sequence comes from Brettanomyces custersianus, assembly GCA_012295335.1. Classification (NCBI taxonomy): domain Eukaryota; kingdom Fungi; phylum Ascomycota; class Pichiomycetes; order Pichiales; family Pichiaceae; genus Brettanomyces; species Brettanomyces custersianus. The sequence goes on along the minus strand of JAAVTW010000006.1, from coordinate 1,201,504 downwards.
ATTCGATCACGTGGCCTTGGTCAGACGAGCCACTGTCATGTGATCTGAGCCGCATGCCCGGAAGAGGAAATGAGGTTTAGGAGGGATAAACTTTTCCGTTTTTCATCAATTCTCTTTTAGGATCATGAAGGAAGATCACTATTGTTTTTTACAGCCGAAAACTAGCATTGGGTTGCAATAAAATTCTGACATATATTAAAACTGAAAAATAAGTATTAGATATCTACTAGATTTACAAAAGTAAACCCAAAATTCCCAAAGGCAACAATGCAATTGAGGAAAGAACGTTCTTAGCTGCTGCACCGGCGAAAGTAGAAACTGATGGAGCCGAAGAAGCACCGGTAGTCTGAGAAGCAACGGTTGATGCAGCAGGTGCAGTAGTAGCTGCTCCTGTTGCAGGACAAATAGTAGTAGTGCTAGTGAAGGTTGCACAAGAACCTGCAGAGCATGAAACGCCGTACTCTGTCAATGGGCAAACCTTCTTGGTGTTTGTACATGAGCTAACGGTGACAGTAACAGTAGCGGCTCCTTGCTTGGTTGAACACTTCGTTGCGTCACACACTTCAACGTATGTAGAGCAAGCATTGTCGCTGCATGATGTAACTAGTGACGTAACTGTAGAAGTGGCACCGCCATTGTTGCTTGTAGTCTTCGAACCGGATGGAGTGGTAGAGCATTCAATTGTAGTGGTCTTGGTAACTGGCATCAACATAGTCATCCATTCACCTCCCATAGACATTCCCTGCATTTCACTAGTAATGTAAGTAGATGTAGTTGGAGTGCATGCACTTGCAGAACTTTCGGAAGTTGTCGAACTGGTGGATTTCTTTTCCTCGCTGCTAGAAGAAGAGCTGCATTCGATTGTGGTAGTCTTGGTAACTGGCATCAACATGGTCATCCATTCACCTCCCATAGACATTCCCTGCATTTCACTAGTAACGTAAGTAGATGTAGTTGGAGTGCATGCACTTGCAGAACTTTCGGAAGTTGTCGAACTGGTGGATTTCTTTTCCTCGCTGCTAGAAGAAGAGCTGCATTCGATTGTGGTAGTCTTGGTAACTGGCATCAACATGGTCATCCATTCACCTCCCATAGACATTCCCTGCATTTCACTAGTAACGTAAGTAGATGTAGTTGGAGTGCATGCACTTGCAGAACTTTCGGAAGTTGTCGAACTGGTGGATTTCTTTTCCTCGCTGCTAGAAGAAGAGCTGCATTCGATTGTGGTAGTCTTGGTAACTGGCATCAACATGGTCATCCATTCACCTCCCATAGACATTCCCTGCATTTCACTTGTAACATATGTAGATGTAGTTGGGGTACATTTACTGTTGTTATCGGGGGTAGTTGTCTGGGAAGTTGTGCTCTCTGGGGTTGTTGTCACAGGAGTACACTCAATAACAGTCGTTTTTGTCGTTGGCATTAGCATCGACATTTCCATACCATTCTTCATGGTCATCCAACGGCTCTCCTTTGTAGTATATATAGAAGTAGTTGGAGTGCAGTCACCGTCATTGCTAGAAGTTGTCTTAGAATCTGGTGTTGGGGTAGTAGTCGTATCCGGTGTTGTGGTAGTCGTATCTGAAGTTGTAGTAGTCGTAGAAGCGGGGGTCGTCGATTGATAAGTCGAAGAACTTAACGAAGAAGGAATTGAAGAAATTGTAGAAGTCACAGTTCCATCAATAACCTCTGTATAAGTTGTTTCCATTATCATAGTCATCCACATTCCATACATAGTCATTGTGGTCAAGTATCCACTGACCACAGTAGTAGTTGTTGCAACCATCTTTGAAAGTAATTTTTCAATAAAATTTAAAGAAAATCCTTTTTTTTAGACTTTGTCCTGTCTTTTTCGGCTTTCAGAATATAAATCATGTCAGTCATTTTCTTTCCCTGAAAGACAGATACTTATATATAAGCTTAGAATAGTCTAACTAGTTTGATAGATACCGAATATTTGCTCATGTCTACTTTAAAGTCCAAGTTAAAGCCTTGCGCAAATATATGACATATGGGGAAATCCTGGACCTTTCCTCTATATATGTATTGTTTAGAGATGTTCAATTTCATTGTTCGTCCGAGGACGAGATTTTATTTTAGCGAACTGATACCATAAAAATGCCGTTTAGATGGTTCATCCTAACTCTCTTCACCAAATCCGGCTCATTAAAGCAGGAAAAACAATGGTGATGTAGACGAGTTAATTTGGATCACACCTTGAATACTAACAACTATATTTAAAATGAAAAATCTGCCTACTATGAGCAGATACCATGACTTTGTTGAGATATTTAACACCTTTCAACTCGTTTTGAACTTAACTCATTTCATTACTTATAATAGCATCTGTTAGTAATTACACCAATTTACAATTCTTCTATTATGGGCTTCTTTTATTTATCGATGAGGTGAATTCACCTTGATTCTGAGATATCTTTGGGTAATAAAGTATTCCTGCTCTAATATGAAAAAAAAAATTGAGTTCATCGGAAGAAGTTGGTGTATTATAGCTTCAGAAAGAGGTGTTTAGTTATGTCATTAAGAAAACATATAGTCAAGGTGTTTTTGTATTTATTCTTTGTCAATGATAATGCCATATATAACTGTCAACCAAAATGATTGACATATAGATTGCATCGAATAATTGTACTTACACAAATCTACAATGTCGTCTAGAATACTAAAATCTAATAATAGCATTTTCCTAAATATTTCTTCTATAATGATTCAATGATTGTTTGTTATGTTCAGCACCATAGATTAGATGTTCTACACATAGCAGGGTTTATGACGCATGATAATAGCGCTAGTCTATTAGTAAAGTTAAAACAAGTAACCAAGAGAATGATCATACCACCATTCCATATCTTTTCCTTTTCCAGACTCCTTTCTCCTGGCTTCCTTCTCGGCCATTTTTCTTTCATATTCGTACTGTTCCTCATCAACCGGAGCCTTATAAGTGACCAAATCAGCCTCGTAAGGATTAACACCCTTGGTATGATGAACAATTTTATATCCAAACAAACAAATTAAAAAAACGGGAATTCCGATATAACCAGTGATAAATGATTTATAATCGAATTCTCCAATAAATGACGTAAAATTCTTGATAAGAGCAATGAGACAACAGAAACTCAATCCAAAGTAAGTAGCGTATGGTTGGAAAGGTGCAGTGTAAACGAAATCCTTTTTCCTGTCATATCCCTGACAAGTAATAGCCCTGTAAAAGTATAAGTAAGTAACTTGGATCGATATCCATGTAAGTAAACCAAAAATCGAAACAACATTAACAAAATAATTGAAAATCTTTTGGGATGATGATGAACAGACCATAAATGCCAAGCAAGAGAAGCATGCTGCGAGTCCCAATGCATAAATTGGCACACCATTCTTGTTTGTACGTGAAAAGATACGAGGGATCATTCCGCATGCACTCAATGCATACGCATTTCTCGAAGTGGTATATAGATCTGAATTCGATGCTGAGATAATGAATATAAGCAAGCATGCATTCAAAAGGTGAGGAAGACCTCCAATCTTGGCATTTTTAACTGCCACAACAAATGCTGAAGCATTAGCAGTTGTAACACTTGCCTTCTTTGCTGCAATCAATGATGGATCATTGTATGCGACACAGCATCCTAATAAAAACACGGATAAAAGATAAAAGACGACAATACGTGCCAATGTAAGCTTAATTGCTCTCTTGATGGCATATCTAGCATTTGTAGCCTCACCAAATGTGACACCAACCAACTCTGTTCCGAGATATGCAAACACGGCAGTGACCAGCACGGAAAAGAATGCAACAAATTTGGCAACAGATTGGGATTCAATACCATCGTACGGTGCAAATGCTCCAGGATTTTTCCAATATCTGAATCCGATCCTATCATGAGTAGGATCACCACCAAGCATGATGCAGAAAAGTAGAATAATCAATCCCAAAATAGTAACAACTTTTAAAGATGAAAGCCAGAATTCGAATTCACCGAAGAAACTAACGCCAAAAAGATTGATGCATGTAACTAGAATTAGAATAATGGCAACCCAGACACCGGGATTAACCTTTTCTGGTGAAACCCAATATTGCATGACCAAAGCACCAGCAACCAATTGATTTGGCGTAACAATCAAATATTTGCAAAGATATGCAATTCCAACGGCGAAGCCAAGTGCAGGATCACAATATCTTGAGGCATATCCCGCAAATCCTTCTGGTAGTGGTATAAATGAAGCCATTTCTCCTAAATCACACATAACAACATACACTAATGATCCGACAAATGAATAAGCTATAAAGACACTTGCAGGTCCAGCATTAGCCAAAGCAGATGTGGTACCTATCAATAATCCTGTTCCCAAAGCCCCTCCCAAAGCAATCATCGTTGTCTGTCTTGTTTTAAACCCCTTCTTAAGCTTGTGACCATTTTGAGCTGCAATATGTTCACCAAGAGCACCTTTAGTATATGATTCCTCTTGAGATGTTTCCTCTGCACTCTCAACAGTAATCACATCATTTTCATTATTTCCCATCGCCTTGGATGAAAATTTCTTCATTTTATATACAGATATAGTTGGCTGAGTAGGCTTATCATCTACAGTGATATCGAAAGGAGAAAATCTGACGTATTTATAAATGAACTTAAAGGATTACAATATGGGAAAAATGAAATGATAACAATTCTTTTGTTCTCTTGCTTTCTTTTTAACATGAATTACAATCAGAGATGATTTTAAGAGGAGAAATGGGAAAATGTGACTGTATTCTGATATGATAAGCAATGCCGATGGAGTAACTGTCCCCGGGTTGGTCACACTTTATCGGAAAAATTTGTTTTTCAATGCTGATGGCTATCTCCATCTGTGAGATTCCAAGATATCTATTGTTTTCATGGATAAATTTCATAAGGCATTGACATAATATGCCGTACATAATAATCCATTGACAAACTTTTTTACCTAATTGGGTATCTGCCAATCTACGGCATCGGATGGGGTCCTCAAACTATTTAAAATATCCATAGGTTTTCTCCACTATTTAACAATATATCATCTCCTCATTTTCGGTATCAGTTACCGTTAATTTCCTTATTGATGAAAGTGCCGTTTATATTTAATTTATTTGGAACCAAAGACCCTTTAAAATTCCTTCAAGCCGATCAGTATTATTTCACAATTATATCTATGCTTGGTAAATAGAAATAGAGTTAACGGACTAGCGGTTCACTTTCTATATAATTCCGGATATTCAAACAGTATAATTTAACATTATTATTTGGAATTCAATCCTCCTCTGATTGTTTGCAAATTGTATTGGACACGATTATTAAACCAACCACTTTAGTCAGCTCTCTTTTATATATTTGTGTGCACCGACAACTTCCTTTGCCTCCTCTTCTCTTCGTAGAGGCTCTGTCTCCTCATCTAAGTCTTTCGCCAGCAAATATGCATTGCACAAAAATCAGGATAGCGTAGAGCCTATTGACGATATATTCTTCCTATCAACCTAATAGCAGACGCAATTCAGAACTGCAATAACATTTCCATTAATTTTCTAGTTTGTCCTGATCCTTAAATGTGTTAATTGAATTCTTACATATCATATTATAATCCTTTCGTATATCCAATATATGAGTTTTTTTTTTTATTTAACCTTCTTCATTCATAAATATTCATCACAGGAAAGGAAATTTGCTTATATCAAATAGTTATTAACAATCACAGTTCAGAATTATAAAGTCGAATATCTCAAAAGATAACGATGTCGATATTTTAAGACTCTGGTAGAAGATAAATATTATCATAAAAATGTAAGTACTGAATTAAAACTGTCGGACGTAGCATAATACGGTAGTATTAATATACTATGTCAGATTAATGTTAATCTAATGTCTGATATATAATCCTATTGATTATATGAAAGAGGATTACTAGTAATAGGAAATTATTTACTAAAATAATTTCGCGGCAGATTCCGGCAATGTTACACTCTATGACTGTATCATCAGAATCTTCCTTACTAAGCGTTACTTTATACTTATGTCCTATATATTAATTTGAGCGTTATTAATTAGATTTCAGCTAGCATCTATTGAGCCTCCCTTGGTGGTGACCAAGTACCTAAAGGAAGCTATGCTTCTTTAGTAAATGTAATATTATATAGGGTAGGAATACCTTGACAAGTATTCTAGACATTAGGAACAATTTATAGGACACTTTAATAGTGTATCTGTTATAACCCATCGCCGATCTTATATTAAGTCTGAACCTCTCCGCCTGCTAGGCACCATCCTATTAGAAAAGGGAACGATAGCTATAGGCTGCGAGTAACTCATAAGATCTCGTTTACCCCGACAAAAACAAATAAATTATTATTCTGCATTAAGTAATTATACAATATCTAATCAATAAAATACAAATTAAAAACATCTAGTATAGCATAAATTTTTTTTTAATGGATAAGTTCGCATAGCTCAGTGGTAGAGCGTTGGATTGCAAATCCAGTTGTCCTGGGCTCGAATCCCAGTGCGAACTTTTTTTTTGCCGCTTTATATCCTTTTTTTACCCGATCCTAACGGGGACTGTCGGGTCTTGGATTTATAGATCTGACAATTCCCGATAATTGGGATCTGGATTAATTTACCTAGGATAGGTTAAGATAACTTCATTACTTTGGATAGTTTTTGAAAATATCCTACATTGTGTATGAACAAATGGACCAATATGCAGATATGGATATGAAATTTCACTTCCCCTGTAATTGCAATGTAGTAGAAATGCATTCTACTTCAATAGGATGTAACATGGTCGATTGGAATGCTTGACAAATATTCATAGACAGCCCAATTAGAGCGACTTCACGATTTATAATAGAGTCTTGGATAAACATTTAGGGACGGGAAAATAAGTCCATGGCTTCGGAAAATATTAAGATCGAAAATTTAAATTCATTTTATTGAATGTGCGAAAAGGGAGGAGGAACGCGGATGATCCTGTAGCAGTAACGGGCATTTAAAAAATGTCGGAGTCCTAATGTGAAGATTGGATCAAATGACCGAAAATTGGGGTTAAATTCTGGCTAAGGTATGGAAATATATATAGCATATGATGAAATCCAATCGTGGATTATCATATAAAGACAATTTAGGTCACCTGGTTATAGGTAAGTAAATTAGATGTATAGGTGTGGATACGCCGGTTTGAACAATGGGGTTAAATATAGATGAATGATAAATCTATATAGTGGTCCATTACTGTGTTATATGAAATGAAATGTAGTGGTTATTTTGCGTTTGTCTGATCTATAGAACTAGTATTAAACGAAAAGAATGCAGTATTTTAAATCTAAATTGTGGGAAAATACTGTTTACCGCATGGTCGGTGTTTATGAAAGAAAGACTCCTGCATTTTTTTCTCCGTTTTCATTTCTATTTTATTTTTTTATTTTATTTTATTCCTTTTAGTAATAATTTTTTTGAAATATCCTCCGAATTTTACTCCCGGTATTACTTCAGTCTTTTCAACACTTTAAAGGTTCATGACTAGGGATAAAGCTGCTTGAACGTAGCACATAGTTAACAGTTCTATATCGAGTTTTTATTCAGATCCGTCTGCGACTCATGCCATTCACCATCCATAGCGAGGTGTTCCAAATCTAACAGTATGTTTGGCGATCAGTTATTCACATCGTCCAAACCGATGGGACCCAAAGTTGAGAATTCCCCTTCAGAAATATTACAATCAGAAAAGACAACGCCTGAGAAAATGCCACATAAGGCAAGACAGAAAAGGACTCAGGGTTCTAGTAAAGCTATCAAGCGAAGATCCGATTCTGAATCGAGGAGTTCTAAAAAGAGAAGAGATGATGGTACCAAAAAGAATCATTCTGCTGCTGGTCATCGACCAGTGACATCTTGTACACATTGTCGTCAGCATAAAATCAAATGTAATGCATCTGAAAGATTTCCACGTCCTTGTTCACGATGCGAAAGGATGGACTTAAAATGTGAAATCGATCCGGAGTTTCGGCCCAAGAAAGGTTCACAAATTCAATCTTTGAGAAATGATGTGGATGAACTTCGTTCAAAGATTGAACTGTTGACCAAAAACGAAAATTTGATTGCAGAGGCGCTAAAGAAAGTTAATAGTTTAGGGCCGAACACTACAACAACCAATACGACGCCAGGAATGATCGAATCCCATCCTATACCGGAACAACCACCACATACTGCAAGCTTAGTTGGTAGTCCTCAAACACTTGTTACACCAATTAATTTAAAACCATTACTCCAATCAGATACATCATCAGCATCAAATTCGTCGGTGCAAGATTTTTGCCTTGGAGATGTTAAGATATCATTACAAAAGGCTACAGAACTTCATGAAAGATTTGTTAAGAGCTATCTACCTTACATGCCTATTATGGAAACAAATGGTCCGGTGGAACTGTACCATCAATCACAATTTCTCTTTTGGACCGTTATGCTGACTGCATGTCTATCGGATCCAGAACCAACATTGTATATGCAACTGGCGTCTCTGATTAAGCAACTTGCTATAGAGACTTGTTGGATATGGACTCCAAGGTCTACCCACATTGTTCAGGCGTTACTGATCTTAGGAACATGGCCACTTCCGAACCAAAAAGTTTTAGATGATTGTTCATATCGGTTTATTGGATTGGCTAAATGCCTTTCCATGCAGCTTGGACTTCATAGGGGTAAGTTCATACAGGAATTTTCTAGGAGCCAGGTTGCGCTGCAGGATGCTGAGAAATGGAGAACACGTACTTGGTTGGCTGTATTTTTCTGTGAACAATTTTGGTCCTCCAATTTAGGATTACCACCATCGCTGCGTGCAGATTACTATCTTGAAAAGGCACGGTTGGATCAAACGTTGCCGAAAAACTTTAGGTGCTTGATATCATTGGCCATCTTCCAATCAAAGTTAGTCAATGTAATGGGATTGAATGTAACAAGTCCTGATGGACTCATGGAACCACGTAATAGAGCTGGGGCATTGGCAATTCTGGAAAGAGAACTCGATCGATTGGCCATGAAATTGCAGATCGATGATAATATCGTCGAGATATACTATTTATATGTGAAGTTAATGATCTGTCTCTTTGCATTTTTACCAGAAACACCAAGTGAGGATCAAACCAAATACGTTACAGAAGCATATACGGCAGCAACCAGAATTGTAACACTGATGTCTAAACTTTTGGAAACAAGACAACTAACCGAATATCCAATCTATGTGAGACATTCGGTAACAACAGCTGCATTTGTTCTATTTAGGTTGCACCTCACACCATATTTATTACCGAAATATGTTGATTCGGCAAGACAATCTGTGGTGACCGTTCATCGTCTATTTCGGAACATGCTAGCGGCATGGACTGATGTGAAAAATGATATCAGTAGAACGGCAACCGTTTTAGAAAAATTGAACTTTTCAATAGTAACACATCCAGAGCTTTTCACGGAGGAAACAGGAATTATCGTGAGGATGCGGTCACATCTTACTGGGTCATTATTTTATGACCTTGTGTGGAATATTCATGAAGCTAGACGGAGATTTATTGTGGATCAACAGAATAAAAAGAATGGTAAATTAAGCGAAACCGAAGAAGTTCGTGAAGCTAAGAAGAAAGTAATGCCTTTACCATTCTACAATCAAATCACCAAAGATGATTTCAAAACTGTTACAGTGACGACACCCGATGGAACCACGGTGACAACGTTGGTGCCAACAGATCAAGCGATAACAAATGCGAAAGCCTCTGCCAGTGCAGCAGGACTTTCGAAGCCAAATCAAATTAATGGTATACCACTGGTAATGCTTGAGGCTACAGGATCCATGAGTACATTTGGAGTCAATAATAAGAAATCGCATAAATCTCACAAGAAATCTGCAAAGCATCACAAAAGTCGTAAGACAAAACAACAACAACAAACTTTCAATGGTATGGATTCTTCAAAGTCCGAAGTGGCAACACCAGGAATTTCGATGACTGCAGGAGTGAATGGAATGATGCCTCCGCCTTTATTCCCGAATGGTCCTGAATATCAAAGCAATAGAGCATCTGCAGTCGGCATGGAAACAGTGAAGAGTTCGAGTTCATCCAATACTCCAACGAATAGTTATTCTACAGGAAGCCCTTCGAGTCAACGTCAGCAATCTCAGACTCAAGGAATTCAACCTGGGCAGCAGGAAGGTTTTAATGACATGTTTATAGATTCAATTCTTCAACAACAAGGTGGAGAAAACATGGAGAATGGTGATGATTTGTTAGGATGGTTTGATATGAATATGGCACCTGAGTTTTGATCGTAATGATGAGTAAAGAAGGTTTATGATGTACTATTTAACTTAGTCTAATACATAACTAAGATTTCCTTAAGATTAGATGCATATATACGTAAGAAAGTGGGGGGTATTTATATTTATTCATTATCACTTCCTGTTTCATCATCAGGATCCATAATACCGCCTTCTCCGATGGCAAAAACAGTTTCGGTCTCTGCTAAGCATGGGCTGTCATAGATCTTGCAAATTCTATTCCTTCCTTTACCCTTCTTGAAATATAGACGAGTTGTTGAAGAATGAGCAATGATATTACCACCAATTGGCTTTTTTGGATCTGGGTTGAAAATTGCACTACTATCCACCTGAGCAACCACTTGATTAGTGATTAAAACGGCAATACCAAATTCATCAGCCAATCTCTGTAAAGCCCTCATGAATTTGGCAACATGCATTTGTCTGGCACTAAGTTCTGCACGTCCACTATAGTCTGTTCTATAGAGTGCCATAACAGAATCAACAATAAGCAAAGAAAATCGGGATTGAGACATCATTTGTGCAGCCTGTTTAAGTAACTGCATCTGATGGTCGGCATTATAGGCTCTGGCATAGGCAACATTATCCAAAGCTTCATTTTCATCAAGTCCGAATCTTCTCGCGATGGAAACTAATCTAACCGGCCTGAAAGTTCCTTCTGTATCTATATATAGACATTTACCTTCACCACCTCCCATGTCAACAGGCAATTGTGCAGTAATGGCTAGCGTATGACACAGCTGCGATTTACCTGTCCTGAATTCACCAAAAACTTCTGTTATAGCACCAGTTTCAATTCCTCCGCCAAGTAAAGTATCCAATTGTTTAGATCCTGTTGTTAGAGTAATCAATTCGGCACGTCTTTTATGGAACTCTGTTGCTGTAGTGAATCCAAGTGGAACAATCTTACTGGCTTCAGAGATCAGCTTATCAGCCTTTTGTTCAGATATGCCTTTAACTGTTATCAGCTTCCTTTTCGGGGTATATGCAATTGATTCCACTGTATAAAATCCAGCATCTTGTAATTTCTTAATATCATTATTTGAAATACCATTTCCTAGCAAAGTTTCAATTGGTGAAGGTCCAACTTGACCGTCATCTTCATCTCCTTGGGGTTGACTATAACCGGACTGATTTCTTTTTGTTGTCGTACTACCATTATCATCATCTTCATCATCAACATTTATTACATCTTGACCTTTTTTACCAATGGTACCAGTCATAGTAACATCATCATCGTCGCTTTCATCAGCTTTATATTGAAGATCGATTGCCTGACCAGATCCGGAATTTTGTGTCATTAATAATATAGCGATTGAAGTATGAATAAAGTGGTATAAACAAGCAAATCCTTAAAGATCCTTTTCGGTCCATATTTATCTTTTTGATTTGATTGTTTTTCTTTTGCCCTTTGACGCGTAAAAAAATGAAGGGGAAACTTAATAAAAATTTACGTGAAAGAGCAGGTGTACAGATGCACACTCTATATTTAATTCTTAATCCCCATTATTCGTTTAACCTCGGTTGATCTGTGGTAATGCGTCTTATAATAACAACCCATCCCATGATATAATTTATCAAATTTCACTATGCATATAGCAATTAACAATCCTAACTTGAACAATCAATTAATTTCTGCAGCATCCCTGTAATATTTCATATGTCATCTATCTATATAACCTACAGCTTATCGTTTTTTTTTTAAGAAAGGGAAATTAATCGAAAATAGGGGAGAATAAAAAAAAATTCAATTGAAAAAGGAAGAAAATGCAATGAAAAAGTCATATACTGTAGAAGATTTTGTTGGAGAGAAGTATAGTAAGTGATATATTTGAAAGTATGAGAAAGTAAAAATTGACGATTTGACGAAACGCTGAGATTTCTTATTTTTTTAATCCAAATTCAGAAGAGATCACCATTTTTTTTTTTGGTAATTTGACAGTGACCATTGTTTACAATTCCATCTGCAACGTTTTCCCCAACTATTTAGAATTTTTTTTTTCCACAAGTCTACCTAATTATCACCTAGATCAATTATTGATAAAATAACTAAGTGGAAAAGATCATTAAACTGTAAAATTCGCACCGGGAACAAAGAGAGTCGATAGGTCCATTACGCACTAAACAGTGTTTAAACAAATAGAGATCAATAAAAAATAAAAACATAATAATTTCAAAATTAACCACAATCTATTTTGGTTATTATATACCTGTTGAACATTTCCGGCTTGTGCGTCACTGAAACTTTCATCTAATGTGGTATCTTAGTAGCAGAGGACAGAGCCAAAGTATCGTTGATAGTGATAAAGGAGTGGAAGAATCTAATTCTACACCATTATTTCAGAGTTTTTCCACCAGATATATGGATTTTTCACTGATGCCTTTTTTAGGATCTCCTGAACATAACAAAACAAACGATCAATCTTCTATCCCACGTATAAGGGTTTCTCCTGAGAGAAAATCTATACATCCAACAAATTCTTCTGCAACTGGAATAAGCGAACAAATCCCTACTATTCACGTTAAGTCCTCAACCAGTTTTGTTAATACAAATCCTGTGAAAGCTAACAATTCGAGAATGAAGTCTGGTGAACAATTTTCTAAAGCGATCTCAGCATTGGGTCGATTAGAATTAAGATTTTCCGAAAGGTTGAAAGCGAAGAAAGTTCAGAAAGCTGAAAAGCGATTGAGAAAGATTGCAGCTGAAAGTATGAAGAGACAATTAGAACAACAGAAACTTCAAGAAGAAGAGGAAAAGGAAAAGAACACTAAGGTTTCCCAAAATCAACCTCCAAAACGCCAGTCTAAAACTTCTGTTCCTGATAAATCATCAACAGTTGTCGAAAGTACTACAGAGAAACACAATTCAAAGAAAGATGATTCTGAAAGCAGGCCTATCATAAAATCATCCAAGACTGCGGTAGAAGCAGAAAAGGGACAGGATACTGAACCTTCTGTTGAAAAGCCATCTATCGAGAGTTCTGTTACGGAAGTTATCACTGTAAAACCAGATACCGAACTGGAAACTTCAAATCCAAAGACACCAACGATAGAGGTCAAGTCAGATGGATCAAAGAAGATCGAACGTTCAAAGAAACCAAATGATTTAAAGAGTCCAACTATATTACCAGCTGATGAGGCACATCCAAGGGAAATTCAACCTGAGGACTTAGATAAAACCGTCTCAGACAAATCAGTTCCTAAATCAGTTCCTAAATCAGTGGTGAAATCAGCAACACCTGCTAAAGAAGATATAGCTAAGGCAACCGAAGCTCCATTGAAGGAAAAGATATGGTCCACAGATAAACCCATTAAGCCTGAACCAACTAATACCGAAATTAAAGAAACAAAATTGAAGGCTATCAAAGATACCAATGCTGATGCTTTGAAGAATGTTAAAACAACCGATCCAGTTGAAGGAGTTAAACCAGGCAATACAGATGCGGCAGATAAGCCTATTAAACCAACTGAGGTCGTCAAGCAGGCCCAAGAAATTAAACCGATCCAGCAAGAAGGAGCTTTGCCGTATGAAGTTACTCAGGCCGAGCCAAATGAACCAGCTAAGGAAGCTGAACAAGTTGAAGCAGTTAAATCCGTATCATCTCCAACTCTAGCCTATTCAGAAAAGACAGAAACCTCCAAGGATCAATTAGATCATGAAGGATCAGAGAAACCAGTAGTGATGCCGGAAAATGAGAAGGAAATTGTGGAAGAATTGAATGACCCAAATTCAGGATTATCTCAATTGTTTACATCGAAACACACAGCTAGAGATGATCCAAGTTATCCTGCTGCTAGGTTGGTGCACTTCAAAGAGATTGCTAGGCAGATATATGATGGAACTTACAAAGAAGCTGATCCAAAAGAATATCTCACATTGCTTGGTGGAGGCAAGCCATTACCGGACAGTGCACCACTTGATATTGATATCATGAGGTATTTCTATATGTCCAATTTCCGTTGGGATTATAACCTTTTATCTTCACTTCGTATATTGTGTGATAAGCTCTTCTTTAAAGGTGAATCACAGGATATTGATAAGATTTTAGATGCATTCTCACAGAGTTGGTTTGAAGTCTTCGGTATTTGCAATGGTAATTCATTGTATGGTAATGCAAATGGTGTTTATCTTGTGGCATATTCATTAGTGATTCTTAATACTGATATGCATACCAAGAATAAGAATGGTAACAAAACCAAGAGAATTAGTAAGTCACGATTCGTTAAGAATACCGCCACCGCCTTAAGACAAAATACCGTTCCATCATCCAATGAGAAAATGTTAGAAAAGGAACTAAAGGATTTTTATGTCGATTTACAATCCCATGAATTGAGGTTAGCAGAAGAGGCTGGCAGGCAGTTAGATAATGGTAAAGTGATCAAATCTAAAGGTGAAGCACCACACATGCTTAAGTCAAGACCTTCTATCAGTTCGTTCTTTAGTAGGAACTCTGATAGAGATGATGACGATCTTTCAATGTATTCTTCGGCAGATCCTACCACAGAAAAGGTGAAATCTAGTTTTGGATTTGCCAAAGCTATGAGGGCCGAAGAGGCATTGAAAAGTATCGATACTACCAGAAACTCGTTATATTCATTCGGCGCCGGAAGTATGCTTACCATGGGATCTACCAACGCCAGTATTCTTACCAGGTTCAGTTCTGGAGCGGCAGGCCCACTGGATCCAGATTCATCATTTCTTAGTGGTGAACAACTAACATTGGATTTAAATGATCCATATTTCATTGAAGAAGATGGGGATGTTGAACTTGAACTTGAAGGACCACCTTGGGTTAAAGAAGGAATTCAAAAAGTGATTTTGACCAGGAGTGTACTTCAAAGTATGAAGAATATGTCACAAAATGGTACCGGATCTATTAAAGGTTCGCTCTCTGCATTGAATGATCGGTTCCATTCGAATTTCCACTTTTCAGGACAGAGAACACCTTGGAAGGAATACTTTACCGTAGTTTCCGAAGGTCAACTTCGTTTATTCTTGTTTGATGAATCCACAAGCGGTGGTGTAACAAGTGCTAGTACCCATGGTAATGGTAATTGGATGGAGTTCGCAAAATGTATTGCATCGGTGACACTCAATTCATGTTATGCTCAGATAGTGCATCCAAACTCGAAACTTTATTCACACATTCTTAGACATATGCAGAGAGTTACCACAAGAGCAGATGATGCAACATTTTGGGTTCTCAATTTACCATTAAATGACTCCGAACAATTTAAAAACTATAGGCGTGTCTTCTTCTGTTCTGAAACTTCCGAAAATGCAGCAGAGTTTTGTGAGACTTGCAATTTCTGGGCAGCAAGAACATCTTCTATACCTCCAGAGGAAGCTATTTCGTCTGTGGAGTATGGATGGTCAGCCAAGATACTATCATTTTTGAATGGACCTCAAATCGTGGGGAGAAACAAAGATCGTATGGAACAGTACTTGGCATCGGCCAGCGTTCAAAAATGGAAACCTATCGTGTATGGACTTATACCAAGTGATGAATCAATGATTGAACAGTTAAAAGATCTGAAACAATACTATTGCGAATTGGAGCTGACGTATAGACATCACAAGGAACTTGAAGTATTCCATATGAAATTGGATAGTTTTGCAGGAGGGGCACGCCGTGGAGCAGGAAGATCAAACTTGTTTGCAAGGAGGAATGATAATACAGCCAAGAATGTGCAGATAATTCGTAAGAATTATCTTAATCGGTTAAACTATCTTTGTAATGAGCTAATCAAGTTCAAGACGTATGTGTTCACGTTAGAGAAGGCCATCATTTTACGGAGGAAGAGATTGGTTGAGATCGATAAGAAGAATAATATAATTAAGGAAGAAGATGAAGGGGAAGAGGAAGAAATTGAAAGCCCTGACGCTAAAAAACAATCTGACGATATACAGAAAACTTAGTCTGATAAATTGAGTACAGAGAAACATGAAGAGAACTAATATTGAAATTGAGTTATTCTAAGCTATATATGTATTTTTCAATTAAATGTGCGCATAAATAAAATCATTTAATTCACTGATTTATTTTTTTTTTCGTATTGAAGAAGGCAAAAGGTGAGGGGGTATCATTTCGATATATATAGTTGAAGTATTCTATCTCAATCCGTATCAATTACAGTCACATATAGAAAAGATAATTTATCGAAAATGTCACAACAGGATCCAAGCACATATAACGGTATGTTAGATATTCAAATTATGTATATTTATTACTGAAACTCTCTTTACTAACATGATTTAGGTGGTTCCGCCGTGGCTATGGTCGGTAAGGATTGCGTGGCGATTGCATGCGATCTTCGATTGGGACAACAATCATTAGGATTATCAAATGATTTTGAAAAGATCTTTCATTATGGTCATGTTTTCTTTGGTCTAACAGGATTAGGTACAGATGTGATGTCTGTCAATGAGAATATGAGGATGAAGACGAATTTATACAAGATGAAGGAAGAACGTGAGATTGAACCAGAAAGTTTCGCCAACTTGGTTTCTACCTCATTATATGAGAGAAGATTTGGACCTTGGTTTGTTGGCCCTATCGTGGCTGGTATAAATAGTAAAACGAAAAAACCTTTCATCTGTGGTTTTGATTATATTGGATGCATCGATTTTGCAAACGATTTCATAGTTTCAGGTACCGCCGCAGATCAGCTGTTTGGTATGTGTGAATCTCTATATGAACCAAATCTAGAACCGGATGATTTGTTCGAAACTATATCACAGGCATTATTGAATGCAGTGGATAGAGATGCTCTTTCCGGTTGGGGAGCAGTGGTGTACGTCATAACGAAAGATAAAGTTGTCAAGAAATATCTCCGGACTCGCCAGGATTAATGTTCATCATTGTATAAATACAAATCTGGATAATATATTATTTGTAGTATGTACATGAGATGGGTGGTTTATATATTCTTCTGTTCATTCTTCTTTATCTCATTTTCCTTTTCAATGACTTTCTTTAAATATCCATCCTTACCATATTCTTCCTCATACAGTTCCTTCTTTGCCTTTTCGAATTCTTTCCTCTTTTGAAGCTTCTGCTTGATCTTTCTTCTTCTTCTAGCCATCGACGTGGCGTCCAAACATGCAGAAAGCTCCTGCTTGATTGGCGTACATTTGCCCGTTGCCTTTGCCAGGAATCCTTCTTGATGGCATTTCTCTAAAGCATCCATCAAATCACTACAACCTTAAAATAAGAATAAAATGTCAGTATATCAAATCCCGATTCCCGATGGACGTCAATAACTTACTCATAAAATTAAAGTCTGAATCCTTTTGCGAATCTTTGGACATGATGGAATAGTTGTGCTAATAAATATGGGATATGTATATATAAGAATTATGTGCGGGGGAAAGGACAGTATATGTGAACTTAACTATAGAGATAAGGTTGGTTAATTCAACCATCGAATTTATATCTAAAATTCATCTGCGTGATTAAACTAAATACTTTTTTATTTTCTATTTTTTTATTTTTTTTTTTTGAGATGCATAGAAGGAAGGTTTCATGAGCTATATAGAGCAGTTATTCTCTCTAACGCTTTAATTACTTTTCCATCACAATGACAGACAGTTCAAAGACTAACGCACAGGAAGATGAGGTTATGGAGTTTCTTAACTCCCTTCCGGATCAGAAGGACGGTGGAAGTCCTTCTAAGAAGGAAGTTAAAGATATGGCTATAAAGGCTAAGAAAGAAGGTGGTAAGACGGACCAAGAGATTCTTGATTTCCTCGATGAATTGGAGGCAACAAACAAAGATGAAAATAGTACAGAGACAAATACTAAACAAAATTCTGAGAAGCCAATTGCAGAGGCATCACCTGTTGCACCTCCACCTGCTCCTAGTGCAGAAACTACTACAACTGATAAGGAACAGATCAATGATCCTATTACATCATTTTCGAGATGGTGGAGCAACAGTGGGTCTGCGAAAGTTAGTTCGGGAATTTCATCGCTGCTGGGAACAGCCCAATCATTCAAAGATCAGGCTCAAAAGACTGCAGACTCGGCCATCAAGAGGGCTAAAGAACAAGGTGTCGATACTGACTTACGGTCTGCCTTTAAGAAACTAGGAATTACCGGAGTTTTGGAAGGTGATAGAGAATTGACGAATGAGGAGAAAGATCAGTTGTTGAAGTTACCGAATGCTGAGAAGGCATTGGCTTCGCTCAATTCCGGAATCAGTGTCTTTTCCAGTCACGTTTCCGATGTTCTTCAAAAATTGAACAGTGCAGATGAAGTTATTGATGTGAAATTAGTCCATGATATGAAGAACTATCCAAACTTAGCTGGCTATGTTCAACATAACTTTGAAGATGTCATGAGCTCTCAAGTGGACGGTACAATTGAAGTGAACGTCTCACAGGCAGGTACCAAAACAATCAAGGATGCCGATAACAATGATGGGAGAGATATTGGATTATTCCAAGGAAAACTGTCAGATGCAGATAGACTAGTTCAGGCTAATATAGAAAGTATTATGGGAAGCGAAGAGAAAAACGAGAAGAATGTAAAGGAAACGGAGACGAAATCAAGGAAGACACGGATCTATATTGGTCTTTTGGCAGTTAGTGTGAACAGTGGTGACAAACAAGAAGGTGAAAATGGTCCGATTACTATCGATGAGAATGATTCATCCTCATTTTGCTTTACGGCTACTTTGATTGATAAAACACATGATATTACTATTACAAACAGATCACAAGCATTTCCAGTGCGATGGAGTGAATGGCTCGATGGCCATTACACTAAGAAAGATGAAGAAGTTGATCCCGCAGAATGGATCGTCGACTGGATCGAACAAGGACTTGACCAAACATTTGGTGTGATGGCTCAGAGTTACGTAATAATGAGGATGGGATATTGAGATATGATATGACATAATATATAGTATAGTAAAAACATTTCAGCTCTTTACTCCGTAAGCTTTTAGTATTTCTTTCAAATGATCACCATCAGATGCCAAAAGCTTATGCTCCCAATCCACTGCAAGCGGTGGCACAAACAATCCATCTTTAGCCAATTGATCGATAGGTTTCGTTGAGCCATCCTCGTTAAGAGACTTCTTAAACAATGCCTCATAGGTCCAGTTGTCAATTGGCTCTGTTCCATAGGCAATCTTTGGGAAGGCACTATAGAATGCATCTCTACAGTAGGGTGAGGTTTGGGAGTATTGCTTGAGCAATGCAAATTGAGATTCGGTAGGGAGTTTCTCGGTCACATCGATGTTATAGCGATACCTACCTTCCGTAGCCTTCTTTCTATTACCGAAGATGGATTCCACAAAGGAGCTTTTGCCAGCCTTCGTAGGAGATTTCAGTATGGAATATTTCTGAAGATCCGAAAGCAAAATCTTTGATATAGGACTCAGTGATGAATGACTGGTAGACTGTTAGTAACATGACGTTAAATGCCGATGAGCATGGAGCATACTTACAATAAAGTTATCGAACCGGGTGTTCCGGCAAGTGTTCTAAACATTGACATATTTGAAGTGAAAGTAATCAACAATAAGCTGAAATCAATCGATGTACAAACTAGATATACTTATGTATGGATAAGGAAACTAGCAAGATTACACTAGCTACGTTATTAGCTTAATATTTATAATTGTCATCCATACGGCTGTGCTGAATTTCTTAATTGTTCCAGACGTTTTATTTTACTTATTTATTTTTTAGACTTTGTATCCGAAAACGTCAGGACGTCTCTGTGTCCAGAGAGGCATGTTATCTCTAACGGTCTTTTCTGTATCCAAGTCTATATTGGCGACACAGATATCTTCATCATCACTGACGTCACTGCACTGAGCGACAATAGTACCATTTGGATCAATGATACATGTATGTCCAAAGGATTCTCTTTTTAATTTCAATCCATCAGCTGCAATTTCATCTCTTGTCTGTGTCACATGCTTACCCTTTTGGCTAGGAAGAATCACATATGATTGTGTCATAACTGCCGTAGCTTTACCGAGCAATTGGAAGTGAGGACCTGTTTTAACGGTCCACGCAGCAGGAAATGTTAATATTTCCGCACCCAACGATCTCAAATGTAATGCCAATTCAGGGAACCGAAGATCGTAACATATTCCTAATCCTAATTTACCTGCAGGTGTAATGAATGGTGGCTCAATCTTGGAACCTGGCTCCACAGCCCTAGACTCTTGTAAAACCGGACCATCCTTTATTTCCACGTCGAAGAGATGGATCTTTTGATATCTGTGAACAATATTACCCTTCTTATCGAGATAAACTAAAGTGTTTTTCACTCGCTCAGAATTGGAGGAAGGCTCATGAATTCCCACAGCAACATCAAGTGATTGTCCCAACATATCCAGTTTCTTAAGCTGGTCAATCACTTCAGCAAGAAACGGAGATTTGTCCACCGTCTGTGCCAATTTAATTGAATGGGCTGCATTCTTAGCAATATAATCAGATGCCTCTGGTAGGAAAAGCATCTTACATCCCATTTGAGATGCTTTGACTATAAGCCTGGCCGCTTTAAGACCGTTGTCCTTCATACAACATGAGGCACAAAGTTGACCTGCTGCAACAAGAACCATAATTTAATGATAATAATCTAATTGAATTTCCAAATAATATTGGTTAGTTAAATACAGGATTTAAGAAAGACCCAATGGACCAGATACGAGTTAATTGGAGGTTTAAATACATCATGGGAAACTACGAAAATGCGGGGAAATTACAGGGGGGATTGAAGAAAAATTACCACGGGTGAAGAAACCCGGCGGCACTCACCAGGCATTTAATGAGAATAAAAAAATATCTTTGAAAAATCTTTGGTCACCTCACCTTCGACTCTGTTTGGCACATCATGTGATGCTTGAAGGTTCTGGCATTTTGAATGGGAGTACCAGATAATTAATGAGTCACAACAATACCGAGAGCAAATCCGAGGATATACCAACGTACTCACTGTGTGTGACAGATACATGTATATCTCCCCGGAACTGTAAGAACCTAACTCAGGTGGTATATACTGCATATCAAATAGCAGAGACTGCTTGCGCATTCGATATCAGAGAGGTGGTGGTTTTACCTACAGTTCTAAAAGATGAAGAAATAGATGGAATTAAGGAGTATTTTCAAAATACAAGAATTGATATTGAAGATGAAGACGATTTGAAAGAAAGATATGAACAGGAAAAAATCAAGTATCATGATGAAGCTTTTAAAAGAGCCATGCTGTTAGCAAGTTTACTTTTATTTTTTGTGACACCACCATATTTGGTTAAAACGGTGTTTCAAAATGTTCAAATCAATCCTAAAGCTTTTATATTAGCATCAAAATTACCAAAGATTACTACCCTCCCTTTCATGAGAATTAATAAAGGGAAGAGTTTCAAGCAATTCAGAGAAGGAATGTCAATATCGAAGACCAAGCAGAAGAGACAAAAGACTAGTAGTGGTAAGGTGAAAAAAATCAAGAAAGCTGATAGAGAGACTAAATTTGTCAATATTGGTGAGAGCCAACTATTTGAATTGAAAGATGCAATCCCTACGAATGCTCGTGTTACAGTAGATGTTAAGAATCATACAGTGATTTCACCAATGGATGCTTATGGAAGTATGGGAATGAATAATTCATATGGATATGAGGTGAGATTTGCTCCAACTTGGAAGGATTGTATTGATAATCACTACGATTCTACTATAACTGCATGCTGTGGGGAATATTACCCTTCTTCCAGTGATACAAATCATCTGGTAGATTTGATTGATATCGATGAATTACATGGCAGAGCGCTTGTGGTTGTTTCACGGTGGTCAGACATTTTCAATACCGTTAAGGAAGAGGATAGAGAATCCGAATCACCTGTATCGGGAAGGATCGAGATCCCATCTCAGGTTAGAGTAGAGATTGGATGTACGATTGCCTTGACTAGATTATTAAAATGAAAGAGAGAGATAATTAACTTTATAGATTTAAAAACAATTCCAGCCGCATCTCGGTGGTATCGCATAGTAAATGAAATCATGCCCAATGGTGCCAGTACAGATTGGAAGGGCGGGAAAGAATGGGTATAAAGAAAAAGAGAAAAAAAGAAAAAGAAAAAAAATTAAACATACACACATCGACTTTACATTATGGACTACACTATAGAACAGGTAATTGTTCGATAGAAACGTATTTAATCACATAAATAACATGTCAGAAGCACCTAAACCAAAAGGGATCCTTAAGAATGCAGTCTCAAGTGCCACATACAAGCACGAATCAACAAACGTGGTGGATGAAAAGAAGGCACGAGTTGATCGTAAAATCGTCATTGCCAATACACGAATGAACTCTAAATTGAGAGGATTAACGCCAGAACAAGAGAAATTGCTTAGAAATAGACTTTCTCATCAGATAAAGATTCAGGATGGTGGTATTGCAAAGAATGCATCCATGGTAGTGGATCCTGATCATCTTAAATGGGATGAGAAAAATATCCTATTGAATGAACAGCAGAAATGTGCAACTATGAAGATTGATGAACCCAAGACTCCTTATACAGGAGGATTCAATCCAAACAATGAATACTACAAGATAATAGATGATGATAGTACACCAGATTTAGATGATGAAGATATCAATTTGGGTGAAGGTGTTGCAGATGATAAGGAAGTTGTGCCGAAAACTACCATTGATGTGGTTAAAACTCCTCAAGTTCAATTGGAGCAAAATTCTAAGGAAGAAGAGGAAGAGATTTCACCTGAAGAGAAACATCGTCTGTTTGAACTGAAAAGGAAACAACATTATCATATGAAAGCAAATGTGTTGAAACATCCATTGCCAGTTTCTGATGATGAGGATGACGATAAAAAGACGAATTAGGGATTTGAATGAGATCCTCTTCACAACAATAATAATAATACTTTCTTTACCTATTTAATCGGCATTTCTATCATTTTTATTTTCATTACATGTTTCCACTTACTTCATTACTTATTCAGTATTGACAATAAATAAATACGAAACCATTCTTGGCCATTTTATTAACCTAGTGGGCTCAAACTGGAAAATAATGTGTATAATTTTTTTTTTCTTTACTGGTATCTCCTGTCTCGCTTCCATCTCTTTCCATAGATGGCAATTAATAATCAAAAGATCAGACACATTACGTTCCGAACCTTCGATAGTTCCGAGATCGGATTTATTAACTTCGTAGTTCAGGTTTCCCGTTGACAAAATAACCTTCCGATTGAAACCTCACATTCAATTCTACTTCTATCCTACCCTGATCGTTGCTTGATTATATTACGATGCCCGTTGCCTGACACAATTGAAGCCATATCATAAACCATAAAAGTAATCAATTTAATCCTTTTAGACAATGAGGCAGGAATTCTAAAACGGTTTCATTTGCCCCTCGTTGCCGGTTTATGCTTATTAATCGAAAACTAAATATTTTTAAACTTGCGCTTCCATTGTTTCCCGTTAAAATCTGACCCTAATTTGTCATTTGCAGCTTGCTGCTTTCAGCTTGCTGACACTTTTGAATATCTCATTGCAGATCAATATAATAGGAACAAGCTATTATATTTATCACCGGATATTCGTGGGAACATAAAATAAAACCGAATCTATACATACACCCACACTTATATATATATATATATAGATGTCTATATATTCGGTCGCATACCTCCATCGTTGCAATCCTTTATTTTATCAATTTTTTGCTTCTCCGTTAATCTCATATTACTAAAAACCCATTTAATCTTTGCATCTCTGTTGTGGATTTAGGCAATTTCGGGTTTTACCTTAATTTCACAACCATATCAACAGGTTTTATCTTACTAAGCAGCTTTTTCCATCTGGTTACGAGCTGTTGATTTAAATACTTAAACAGATCAGAAAGCTATTTTTTATTACATATTAGTGTTCAAATCCTTTATTTCTTCACGCTCTTATTATAATTATGAGACCAATTTTTTTGCTTAACATCCTACAATTAGGTATTCTACCAGTTATTGATGCGGCCCATAGTTCAATATCAAAAGATATTGCTACTAACACGGAAGAGATCGATTGGGCTACCGTGACACCCAAAGCTCATGCTGGCCACAAACATGGCCGTCCTATATTGGATGATCCATCTTTGACTCCACAACAGATAAAATATTGGAAATCTTATAATACAACTACTTATTTTACTGTGGAAACATCTGCAAAACCCCAATTATGGATCCATTTTGCATTTCTTATCTTTTCATTCGTGTTCCTTTATCCATTCGTGATGATATTCAATAATCTTGATTCTAATTGGTATCTTCCTGCACTTACAGCTCAGGGACTTGCTACGATTGTTTCGATTATTAGCTATTCAATATTCATTAGAAATGTGCCTGATTTGTTTCCCGGTATGGGCTATTCTAAAATGGTAGTGGGGCTTTTTGTGATGACCATTATTCAATATACATCTGCCATTATATATGTTGGTAGAAGATGGATCGAAGGTGGTCCTAGATTTCCAGCTGCTGCTCATTACGTTTCAGTTATACCAAGTCCGAAGCAGGCACAAGATAAAAATATTGAACTCTCCGAACTGGAGGAAACTAGACAATCCCAACTTAATGATATTACTTCCCCATCAAGTACTTTATATGATCATGATAATGATGCATTTCAGATAGATGAGGAGCAGAGACAGCAGAGTGGTACCGATACCGTTGGATCGGAGACGTTGGGTACATCCAATAATAACAATCCCGATTCGATCTATATTTTTGGATCCAATCGAGGTGACGGCAAAGAGAAGTCGGCCATTGCAGATCGTAGAGATTCAATTCTTAATCAAGTGTTTGAATACCCTGGTGTGGCTAAATGCGTTCGACTTTTCGGCTTTATAGCTACCGTTATTTTCAAAATCCTGAATTTTGGAATGATGTTTTACTTTTTGGTGATGCTCCCAACGGGTATTGCAGGACTTAATCTTATGGGAAGGGAAAAGCACGTGTTTAATTTGCTTGCACACTTCATTAAAGGTGGTGTTTTCTTTACACTAGGGCTTTTTTCCTTGGCCAGGTATCTAGGTGCATACAGTAGAATAGGAGGTGCCTGGAATTATTCTTATGTTACCGAGGATGACAAAAGGCATTCTTTATGGCTTAGATTGCAACCTAAAGGATCCATGATAACTTTTGAGATGATCGAAAGTTGTCTTATTTTATTATATGGTTCCACTAATATTTTCCTCGAACATTTGGCCGCAGCAGGTGAACCATGGGCTGCAAAGGATCTCCAACATGTTTCTATTGCATTTATGTATATTGGTGCTGGTCTTTGTGGTGTTATTACCGAGCTACAGCTCACTAAATGGAGAAGAACCAAATTTTTCGACCAAGTTGGTAACACCATTGATCGTCATACAGTACAGAATGTGACGCCAGGATTTTCACCAAATCCTTTCCCTGTGTTCACAATTTTCTGGACAGGATTATTAATGTCACAACATGCACAGGCTTCGGTACTTTCCACTAAAGTTCACGTGCAATGGGGGTCATTGCTTACATATGGATCCTTTTTCCGTGCTATTACATTCATACTTATGTCTTACTATCCATTAAAAGATAAAAGTGCATGCTTTAAACCTGGAAGACCAATGACGGAATTAGTTACTTCTTTCTGCCTATTATGTGGAGGATTGGTGTTTATGGAAAGTACAGACCAGGTCATTGAAGCAATGGAATACAGGGGACTAACACCGATGTTTACGCTTAATGTCAGTGTTGGATGTACTGCATTGATCATGGCCTGGATTATGGTAATATTCTCATTCAAAAACTGGCTCCATCGGAAAATGTATGGAGAGTCTGAATGATGATGATAATACAAGACAAACTTTTAATTCTTTTTTGATATATTCTATTTTATTACTTTGAAGCTTATCGAATTCTCTCTATTAATATATAAATCAATCAATGCTGATTACCTTGAGGTCTTCTACCACGTCTAGTCATAGGTGGGAGTTTTAATGGAACACGAAGCACTGCAATCTTGTATGAGGAAGTGGTCTTTGGAACACCAAAAGCTTCCTTTTCGGCATTTGTAGCATTCTTGTTATGACATCCCATAGATCTAAACAATGATGACAACCTGGATGGCTTGATGGAAAGCTCTTGAGCTAGTGGCTGAATTGGGAGTGTATAATCATCTATCCGAAGCATAAGTGCTAGAATGGAGCATAAGAGTCTATCCTCATTCATCGGATCAATATAGAATCTTCTTCTGTAACCTTTATAATCAGAAAATCGTTTCAAACAACTGTCTATAATCATGGTAGAAGGTGGATTAGGGAAACTCTCGGTCAATTTATCAACGAACCGAGATCTAGCATTGAAATAGACGCCCATTAAAACTGAAATATAGTATAGAATTTGAAGTGTCTGCTTAACGTTATCTGATTTGGAAGAAAGTGAACCCAACTTATCGACAAGATACTGACTGTTTTCCGTATGGTAGGGCATTAATTCTAGCATTTTACTAGCTGCAACTTTATCCTCAAGCTGCTGCAAGAACACATCAACCTTGATCAAACCTAGTTCTCTCTCTGGAATGATACCTCCCAATGGATACACATCTTCCACTCTGGTAGCATCCTTATTATATGGTGGTATCAATCTGTTTTCTTCTTCCACGATCTTGGTTAACTTATCCTTATCAGGAATACTTGCTGTTGCCTTTTGAATCTCTGCTGCAATATCAAGCTCATTGTTAACTAATTTTGTGGCATCAATTCTATTCTTCTTGAACGAGCTTAGTGCAGATTTGGCTCTTCTAGTACCAAATTCTTCACCCAATCTACTTCTCTGTTCAAGCTTTGTAATTTTGCTCGAATCTTCATAATTATCCTTTGCATTAAGGAAGTTCTTGGAAATAATCTTGCTTGGAACCAACTCAGTGTGTATTAGTTTAAGTTTTCTTTCTTGTGGATCATAGAGTCCGATACAATATTCAGGAGTTCCAGATAGTTTTGGATCGGTCTTTCGGCTTCCATCATATATTAAATTGTTATTTTCTCCATGAAGGACGATATCATCAAGCTTTCTTTTCTTATGCTGGTATAATTCAAATCGGGTATCTTTAGGGATCTCGACACCATTCATCAAGGACATTAAAAGAGCATCTGATGCTTTATGTGATGAAGTCTGCACGGAGACTTCCACCACAGAATCTTTCGTTGACTTTTTCCCTTCTTCAGTCATACTCTAGAGAATTTACTTGGAGAGATACTATCTTGTAACAAAGTTAGCTTATCACTATGAAAGTACTAAAAAAAATATAGATTAAAATTTTTTTTCTTCTTCTCTTAACTCATATCTGCCGTGCTGTTGTAAATCATCGGGATTAGGAAATAATTTGAGATTTGAGTTCGAACTCGGAAAATTCACGAAAAAGCGATGCATTGATCCGAACATACTTTGACTATATAAGTTTCTTCTCTTGAACAAATCGGTTTAATACTTATCAGGAATATAGTATATCTATTTCACTATTAAAGATGTCCAAAAGTGCTTCTTCTAAAGAAGCGGGAAATCCGTATGCTCTCTCGTTGGCTTGGATCTTCTCAATTCAAGGAATCCATACTTTAAATGCGCTCAATCATATGGTATTACCAGAAAGTCTTGCAAAAGGTGGCCATATTCAGTTCCTTACCAACATTAGTTATGTGGCTACGTTTATCTATTTTTGGGTTAGTGTTGTCTATCATCTATCTCAATGTCCAACAATTGGCTCCATTAAAAAATACTTCAGTGCTGTCGCTGTTTGCCTCGAATGTATTGTAGCAACTGTTTACTGGTCTTTGAGACTCTTTGCACCTGAGCTTATCGTGCAGAAAAATCAGGTTGTTCCTCTTGATGTTGATCTATTAATCCATGCCATGCCAATTGCTTTCCTACTGATTGATTATTTCTATTTCTGCGAGAGATGGCAGATCAATAATTTCGTTGCTTTGTTAATCATGTCTACTCTTACTGCTGCCTATTGGTTTTGGCTACAGAACTTGATTGGATTAGATGGTGTTTATCCATATCCATTCCTGAATGTTCCAGTTCCTCAAAGAGCTGTTATTTTTGCTGCAGTGGGAGGTGTTGCCTATATTTTCTTCTTGGCATGCAAATACTTACATCCAGTTACAGAATCAAAGATTTCTAAGTCTAAAAAGACATTATAATGCATGTGATTTTTAATCAATCATCTTGTATCTCTTTTTCTTTCATTGATTTCATTATTTGAAAAATTTCACTTATCTAGATCTATGCCTGTAACTCCTATATATAAATAAGAAATTACAATATTTTCGTAAATGACTGCATCCACGTACTATTACGTACTTAACATTCCACATAATGCATCAGAATCAGAAATAAAGCAATCTTATCGAAAGAAATTGTTGCTTCTACATCCAGATAAGCAACGGAAAGATGATCGTACCAATAATACCGTGGAGCTGCAATCAGTCAGAGAGGCATACAAAATACTTATTGATCCAATAAAAAGGGCAGAATATGATAAGTCACTTGTTACCAAAATCAATAAGGATGAACTTGGGATGGAGTTAGCCAGTGGTTTGAAATGTTATACATTGGATGATTTCCAAGATATTGAAGACAATGATGGGGTTAGATGGGAAATGAATTGTCCAAGATGCAGAAGTAAAGGAAGTTTCGAAATCACCGAGAACGATTTAGTGAATAATATTGAAGAAAATAGGGGGAGCAATCAGGAAGCTGATGGTGCATACAATTTAGTTATTCAATGTAGTAGTTGTAGCCTATGGCTCTGCGTTAAATATTACGACATGGATGATGAATAAATAAAAGCTTTTCTAAGCAAAGATCACATATATACTTATAATACATTCCTTTCTTTTCCTTTTCTCTTCCTTTCCTCGTTAAGAATAGCTTTAAATGCCTCGGCCATACATTTGGCATCTGATAGAAGTCCAATATGGCCATTATGTGATACAAATTTTCCACAGAGTGGATAAGATGCATCTTTAGGAAATACCCACTTTTCATGGGTAATTCCATCACCCGGTCCATAAAAGAAATTATAATAAATTCCCTTCCTAATATCTTCGACACCATCAACCATTGAATACTTTACTGATGGGATCCAATTTCCATAAACGACGGCTAATGGTGGATACTCTATATTAGGATCATATTTCAACTGATCCCTAAAAGTCTTTGTTCTCTTTAATGTTCGACATAGGTAATCATATGCGTCATCGAATGAAATGCTAAATTTGTTTTGTTGCTTAATATCCACATTTTCTCCCTTTTCTTGTTTCAGCCTTATATTGGAAACAATTGGGCTCAAGTTATACTTGACCCACATCTTTGGATCAAAGAAATCAATCTGATAATGCTCACCGGTTTTAATATCTTTGAATAAGCATTGATCCTTTCTGGGGAGAAATATAAACGAGGATCTCATCATGAAATTCACTTCAGATGTAAGCAGATCGTTACATAACAAGATGTTATCGTTATATCTCATTGGACCTAACACATTGACACAGGGGAGAGGTGTACCAGCATATATGATTCCTCTAACAAGCTTTCTATCTTTTAACATGGCTCCATGTGCCACGATACCACCCATTGAGTGTCCAATTAAAATGATTGGTTTACCACCATTTTGTGAGTATATATTCTTCAATTTCCGATGTAATCTTTCAACAATCAAGTCAATCGAAAGTCTCCAATCATACCCCCAATTATGCACAGTAACTTTCGGATTACTTGCCAATCTATTCATTAATTTCCTTGAAATATCCACCGGTCCAATATGACTTAGCATACCATCTGGATATATGGTCTTTTCTGTATTCAACTCATCTTCATCCTTTGGCCCTAACAGCAGATTGATTTTACGAATATTTAACCCTGCTTTCAAAACTGGAATCCATGCCCTTCTATGGGTCTTAGAATCTCGAAGAATACTTCCCCTATAGCCACCCATAATCAACACATCCCCTTCTAATTCATCAAATACTTTATTCCCCCATCCGTCATCCGATAATGAAGGGACAATCGCCTTCCTTAATGCACCAAATTTTCCATCTGCCAATTTAGTAATATCCTTATAGTAGAAACTTTCCTCAATAGTGCTCAATGTAGTTTGGCGCTTAAGCTTGTACTTAATATCTTGACGCTTCTTATCTTCATCAGATTTTTCCTTCTTGAGCGATATCGATGGTAATTTGGAGGATCCAACTGATGAAAGACTTCCGATCAATGGAATACTACTAAGCTTCTTCTCCCATGAGGGGTTGGTAAATGGCATCGAAAAATTGAATATCTTTCGTGACGATTCCTCGGTATTGTTCTTATCTTTTGAATCTTCTCTTCTTCTTGCTTCATCCTCCATCATTTCAACAGATGGCCTTGCATTCTTCAAGTCCATACCACCAATAATAGAAGAAGCGTATTGCCTTCTCATCTTTCTGTGATTAGACACTAATTCAGTCTTCGATGAATTGTTTGATCCGGGACCTTCAATACGATTCCCGGTAACAGGATCATCAATATCGGCTTGGTAATCATCCTCATCGCCGCTATATATATCTGAAGAACGGGGAGTTAAAGAATCATCATCATTACCATCATCATTTTTGTCTTTTAAAGGAACTTTATTCGATTCAGTTGTACCATGTTCTTGGACTCGGTTATTATCAGATCTGGATCTTCTCCATCCCAGATGTGGGAGGCTCAGACTATATTTATGTGATTTTTCAGGTGAATTGGGACTCTTTCTTCTGACTAGTGAGTCGAAGAAAACCATTTGAAAAATAAACCAACTTGAAGTTAAAGATTGATGACATATAAAGGAGGCGTAACTTAACGTACACAAATATAGGATTAATATAGAAGTATATATCATTTTTTCTGTGGGGATTAAATTCAATAGATTGGACCGATCCGGAAAAAAAATTATCGGAAGACTACATCATCAGATTTGAATTCCTATACATGATTAATTCATTCGGATAGATCACATATTCATTGCTGCATGACAACAATAGTACTATGGAGTAATATTACAGTTGATGTATATCAAAGATTATTTTAGCGCTTAAATAATACTCGATTGCAGGTATGTAGAGAAGCCGAGTCAACCGGATTTCCAACAGGTTTAGAGATGGGACATGTGAAAAAACAACAAAAATAATAATAATTATAACTCAAAGAATTGGTAAAATCATCTGAAAAATTTCGTCTTCCATTTGACAGCAGATGTAACTGCTTGGTTATCCAACCATCGGACAACATAATATAAAGAGGACGGGTTTATTCAGTTTATCTCAAAGTATTGAGATACTCCTATCCTCTCATTATGTAACCGATCGCACAATTTTCTTAAGTTACCTGATTCAGAGGTTAGAGATCTATAATGTAAACCATTATGGTTTCTTGATTTACATCTCATATATATCATGGAAATGTGTCAATGTGCGAAGATCAAATGTGTTTGCTTGGGTATATAGAAGAGACATCTGGAAGGAAGAGAACTTATTTATGCTTACTTTCTTCCCTCTTCTCTACTCTTCTATGGCTCTTGATAAGGTAAAGGGTTAGTTTATTCTTCTGGAGTTTTTCCTGTAAGTTGAACGTTTCATTTATTGAAGACTCCAAACCTTATTTTGGGTATCAAGAAATTCAACATTTCTAAATTGTAGATCATATGTTTCTCGATGTACTTGTATTGTTCAACTTATCCTTATCTATCGTATGATCACCCGTAAGTGATGGCAGTCCAGCTTCTATCAGCTTTGTCTGTAAAGCGATGATATAATCTTTCAATTCAGCATTCTCATGCTTGAGATTACTGATTATAACCATACACCTTTCATGCTCTTTAGCTATTTTCTCCAATTGATGGATTCGAATTTTACGTCTCTGCCTGAATGCCCTTTGTGCAGCTCTATTCTGTGCGGCTCGTTTTGTGTTTCTTAAGCCTGGCTTTTCTGTAATATCAAGATCGTCGTGTGTAACAACATCATCCTTCTTATTTCCCATCAACTCTCTAGTATTTGCTGCTGCTGCTGCAGCAATTGCGGCTGCGGTGACCGAATCAAGTGTAGATGGATCAGTGGATGAAATCAAAGATGAATCCACTTTCGAAGAAGGATCTGATGTGGAAGAGTTTGACATGGAATTAGTCATGACGATAATGAATTGAATTAAACAAGTCCCTGCGTGCTTACGTTATGAATTGGATAAGACGAAAGAAAAGGGGAAAAAAACGTCGAGCAAAAAAAAAAAAAATATTTCTCATTGATTGTTAGAAAGAAATTCATATCATAATAGAGCTTAAATAACCGAACTATATTAAGAACTGAAATCCAAGCAGGTTTAAAACCAGATCAGCAAGCCAGAGTTCTGGTACAATTCCATTACAAATGAGCATACATGCAGATGAGAAGCTGCGATCACAGTCGATAAATGAACTTTTCCAACAGCTGACGAAGCTTAGTAGCAGCAGTCGTCACACTACTAGGCAGAACATTCATACAACTGAGAAGGGAATTAAACGACTCTCATTGGCAAGGAAAACATTGAATAATAACAAAAATGCAATCAGTTCTAAGAGTTCCAATATTAGATCAAATCAGAAAAAAGACGAAATATCAAATCCTGAAGTCAGTACAACAGATATGGCGAAATCATCTGCCAATTCCAGTCAGTCCTATCCATCGAGCCCATCGATTACTTCGGCAGATGATACATTCGATACATCCAAATTTTATGAAATGATGACTCCAGAAGATTTATCTGGTTCACCATTTTCTGCTCCTGCTGTGCCAAATATTCCAGGTTCTCCAAACACTCCTAAAAGTTCAAAAGACGGAAATAGCACAATTTTCACGCCTACATCTCGTGTTGGACGGAATTGTGGTCATGTTAATTCAAGTCCTGTATCCGGTGCGTCAGCTTGGGCAAGCACCGATTCCATAGGTGGGCTGTTAGATAATTCAGCAGCATTTTCAAGGAAACTTAGTCATTTTGATTCCCAAGGTGAGTTATTTCATTCGGAGGCACAGATAACCCCATCTCGATCATCAATCACTTCTTCGCCAGGAAGTTGGCAGAAATTTAGCCCTACCACATCCTCACGGGGGAATACAACTCAAACTTCACGATTTTTCCCCGCCCATAGTGGGTCAGTGGGGAACCTTATGGCACCACAGACAGTTTTCACAAACCCAACGGCTGTTTGTTCTTTAGATAGTCTTGATACTGGCGGAAGGGCAAACAGTGGAGGCTTCTTCATGGACAATAGCCCTTCCTTGAGGGCTGCCAACAATTTATCACTAGGGTCCCCTTCATTTAACTACAATATGCTGTCTATGCAGGCCTCATCTACCGATCAATTGATAACGGAGCCAATGAATTTCGAGGCTAAACATGCACAACATGTTAGTAGTGGTAGTTTAGACCAAGCCATGCAATCTGCACAAAGAGCTGCAGCTAGTGTACTCGATGAAGAGCAACCAGCTGATATGAGTATTGAAGCACCGGCATTTGTTCCTGCCAAGAAAAGTGATACAAAGCATGAATTAACAGAATCATCCATCCCAACAGTCAGCAAACAGGAGCTGAGAACTTTTCTGCGGAAAAGAGAGCACCCAGACTTCTTGCAAGTTCTTTCAACAAAGGAGATTAGAGATGATAATGACACAATTAATTCAGAGAATGTCGATAATATTATAGTATCACTTCCAAGTGTACAACTGCAGTCACTTCAAACGGCATCCTCTACACCACATGCAAGCGTTATCAAATATATACGTCGCATAATTACAAGGCAACCAACATTATACATGATTTATATTGCATCTTTACCTTATGATACACCGGAAACACAGTGTCGTACTTTAATCAAAGGTGCATTTAAAAATTATGGAGAAATTACTAATGTCGTTAAAGATGAACATTGTAAATGGTCAAAAGTTGCCCCAGAGAATGATTTATTCGTACGATTTAGGATCGTAGTTAAATTATTTAATGAACAGAGACTCCCTTATAAATCTCATCGGTTTTTCAATGAAATTACCGGTAGGGATTCAAAGATGTTGCTATTTTTTGATTGTTCTTCATCTTCACCAACTGGCCACCTTGATCAAGAGAATGCCAACGGTGGGGGTTATTCTAAACAGGATGTTTCGGTATACCCTGAAGGATTTGCATCAACTTTCCATAAACGTGGGCTCAATAATTTCATGTTTGTTCGAGAACTCCAAAGTAAGATGATCATTAATAAGGTTAGGCTCAATAACAATACTACTGCAGAAAGTGCAGAATTCAGAGTTTCATTACCTGTGGAAGAACTGGATTTGGATCCATATAGTGGTGAGGGACAATCGTATAATTCTCGGTACGCAGATTCAGATTATAGAAGATTCAAGAGATCCTATGTGGTGAACATTGATGTGAGAGAACTTGAAAACAGACAACCTACACATCATAATGGTGGAAGGGGAGCATACAACAATAATAACGATGATCGTGATTCAAAGCAGCAGCGATACTATAATAATAATGGAAACCGAAACAATATTAACAGGGGAAACAGTTATGGCTACAAAAAGTCGAATCGGACAGCTTACTAGAAAAGGACATTTAAACATACATTTGAACATATGCATATATGTGTACATTTAATAAAGAACTGGGATTCGTTTTACCAGATTTAGTTACTGATATGTCTACTTAAAGTATTTTTTTTTTTTTTAATTCACCAAACCTAGCTTATCTATCTAACATTTTAGGAAGGGGTTTTCCACCAAAAGCTTATGGCATCCGAGATACTTTCACGATTCAATGATACGTGTGATTTGTATGAGCTACATCCAGGTAAACTAAGTGGAATAGATGGAGGTTATAACTTTTCGAAGGCTTCAATATATCTTACCAACTGTACTGGTATAGATCTTAAAGTCATTCAAGATTATTACAATACCCAATACAATAATTTTACAACAGAAGTTATTGAAAATGTGTTAGATCCCTTCAGTAGGTCTGCTATTATGGCTGATTATGCTACCTGCGCTGTAGCTGTGAGTTCATGGATCCTGTTCTTCATGCAGGCATTGGCTCAGAGTCGGAAACCAATGCTATTAATGATAAGCACGGCATTGTTGGCATCTACCAATACATATTTCCTTGTACAGATAGGTCGACTTACAGAATCACAATATGACCAATGCTATCAAGATAGTTATGAGATGATAAGACTTGTATCGGACTCGATGACTATTAGTGCAGTGTACTACGTAGCACAACTGTCTATATGGGCAACATGCATTAGTTGCGTACATAGTGTTGTTACAAAACTTCGACAGCCATTGGCAGCAGCAGGAGGTCGTAATAATAAGACTAGGTGGCAAAGCGCTCTAATGTCATCTCTAATAGCTTACGATATATCAGTTATTATCTGTATGGTTCTTGCAGGTTTGATGCATTTCCATGCAGTGCCATTCGAAAGTTATGATGTTACATATTGGGCGAATATACTTCAAATATGCGTCACATGTTTTGCATATCTCTATATGTTTGCTGTATTTATTATGTTTATCATGACTAGAGCGTCATTCTCATTCCGATTTCAGAGCATTGTATTAATCGGATTAATTTTAGGATTTTTAATTTTGGCAATAGCTTTCAATATGATATGGCTATTGGATGTGGATTCAAATGCCAAATGGTTCATTAGTGTCTATCTATTATTCCAGTTACTATCTACAAACCTTGTTTATGAATTATTGGCTAACTGGAAGCTATTTGATCGTCGTTCAGAACACGAACGTGTCGTGGGTCGCGAAATTTTAGCAAACGATAGCGATGGCCTCACTGCTATTTTCACATTGCTATGCAATAAATATCCTACTTTAGCACAAAAACTCGGTTTGAAAATTAATAATCAAAATGATTCCTGAATTGACAATTTACAAGCCTTTTTATTCTTATCACGGAATATTGATCATTGATAACAGGGGTTCTTTTTCTGGTTTTTTCAATGGAAATTCACTATATTTTATTTTTCTCTTTGGCATGGCAATGTCCTCGATCTTTTTTCACTCTATATTGGGAATCGTTGATCATGTTTGTTATTATTCCGGTTTATTATCTTTCCCACCATTATTTAGCATTCGGGAGCCGAATACCAACAGGATTCTAATATACCATGGTATCTTTTTATTCAATGGTTAATGTATATTAAGAAATTTATACCTCTTCATGGAATACCTTTCTCTTTCCTTCATTGTAAATCAACGAATATCTCTTTGTACAATCAACCGCACCTGACCGATTCTAACCGAAACAACCCCCTCTTAATTTCCAGCTCGTGAACTTTTTCTTTTTCTTTTTCTTATTATCAATCTCTTTTGATCTCAGGTCTTTTTTTTTTTTTTTAGTTAACTTTTTCCATTAAGCGAGGGGGCTCACTCCCATCCACTAAATCTGATACGTATTTTCCGTGTTTTTTTTTTACTTTATTTTTCTTCCTCCATTTATTTTAATCGGTTTCGCCCACTGAAATCGCTGCTGGGGTATTATCATCGGTTGTAATCTCCTCTTCAACGGCATAGACTAGGCTATCAGTATTTCCTTTTTATAGTACACCATTTGAGCTTTCTATATTAAACTCATTATTTGCTATCGCGCACTTCACTGTTATCGGTGCGCCCATTTCATTCCATAGACGCCCTTTCTTCCAAACTTTGAATTAAATAACTGTTTCTCGCAGATGGATGCGAACTAACTAGTGGCGCTTGCTTTCTAAATTATCAGGTGTAACTGATCACAAAAGCATCAAAACAAAGACATTAAAAAGGAAAGAAAGCAAATACAAAAAATCAGTACTACGAACTTTATCAAATGTGTGTGTCTCCCAATAGACTTGGTTGGAATCCTCATCTTGGTGGACAAGTGAATAGTGCCAGTCAATATTCGTTACTAGAATCTAGTCCGAATCATCAGCAACCATTTCGTCCCATTAACTACGGTGTTCTTGGACAATTCACTCAACATCGATTTATTCCATATCAGAGAAAGAACGTCATGTTAAATACAACTTCCCAGTATCCGATTTCACAGGTGAAACCGGAGCTGATGACCTTGAATAATCAATGTGTGCCGTCAACTCCAACCTCAATTTACATGGAGCATAAGCCAGTGTGTTACCGTACCTTCCCCATTGCTAAAATGACTAATACGGGTGCTGGTGGACAGATAGAAAGACGGAGGGCTTCCCTAGTGGAACCAAACTCATCGCTTCAGACAAGTACGGGTACCACACCAACTATAGCTTCGAATACATTGGCATATACTAAGGCTACAAGCACTACTGATGGAAATATGGATGGGTGTGGTCAATATCTAAATCCTTGTTTGGTACCAATCCATTCACCTTATACAAGCTTTGGTGCCTTGCCAGCTGTGACATGTTCAGGAAATCCAAGAGCTCCGAGCCCAGCAAAGTTGATGAGGTTCGATCCTGCAGGTAATAGTACCAGTACTAATGTCACTCTTGGTACATCAAGGGCAATTCTGGAGCAACAACAACAACAGCAGCAGCCATGTTCAATACTTGAACCATCATCAAATTACCAGATTCCTTCTTATAGAAGACAGATCCAGCATAATCGAACGTTTTGCCAGGCATCATATGTCGGCAAGCCACTGAAAAGGAGTCGTATACAGATGTCCAGTGGTGATTCGATCCCAATAGCTTCTAAGCGTGCAAGAATTATTCCGATAGACTATCACACATCACAATTGGCTGCACTCTCACCAAGGCAGAGAGCCATTGCACGTAAACTGTATGCCCATGACTACTGCGCATTTGATCAGCAGATTCAACAGGCTGTGCGTCAGAAGTTGATGTCAGAACAGATGAAGAGCACTCAGAGGAGACAACCGGAACATCCTGTTTCACCAATGCCTATAATTAAACCAAGAGAATCACGCCGTGGTAACTACAAGCACATTGCGAATAGTTTACCTGCTTCTGCATTACGTATGACACAAGTTAGATCATATGCAGATGATTTGGAATTCATGGAAAGCAAGGAGGAAAGAGATGAACTCCAAAAAGAGATCGTTGATGTTCACTATAGGCGGTTCATTCAGGAATGAACGAGCATTGTATATTCTTTACTATCATATCAACAGCACATTTAACTAACCACTTTGTTTTTAAATGGTTGAGCTGAAACTAAGCCTTGTCTGTTACCATACATTTTCATACTTTTTCTCTACAATCTATATATTCCTATGCTACAATACTAGTACGCTAATGAAATTTCTCTACATCTATGATCGAAAGGTTTATTATAAATTGATGAGGATTAAACTCAGAGTCATTAAATCAGTATTTTTTCGTAAGTTGACGTTCATTGTAATCCAGAAAGACTACTCGGATAGTGTGAATAAACGATCATCACCGTAACCCTCATCAATTTAAAAGATAAAACGATCAAGAAATTTGGTGACCTTTCTTCTCTAAGAAAAGTTCATCAAAAAACAGGTACTGTTAGTAATTATCAGATTTGATATTATCCAACTTTCTCTAAATCAGCTATGTTCGACCTATCATCAATTTTCCTCAAGCCTGAACCTCAAAAATATGTACACATGAGATTCATTGCTCATCAAAGAGCTGGCAAGAGGTACTATTATGTCCGCCCGGTCGGTGAATAGTATCATCATTTAAGAGAAGAAAGATAGTCAAGTCTACAACATATCGAAATCTAGGCATGGGAACTCCCATGCAAAGACATTAATGTGATGAAGATTTTCTCACTTTTTCACGGTTAGTATTCTGTAGCAACATCATTTTGAAATCGATAGTTTTATACCTGTATATATATAAGCTCATATAATTAACGAGTACTATTAAGTTCTCATCAAAAATAATCAGTTGGAACAATTGGTATATAAAAGATTGTAATCACAGCTGTTAATGGTTAAACTATCGCCCGTATACTACTTACTTTCTTGATAACGTCACTAACTCTGACGAGTTGTTACAAGCCTTCTAACTTTAATGGGGAAAAATTTTCAGTTTATATAGTTTGAAAATATCCAAATAACCAACCCTGAATTTTTTTTGAAAAACACAATCTAAAAAAGGGACTCTAATATACACGATCAATTAGCTTCATTATCTTTTGGAGTTCTTTTAACGGGTTTCTTCTTATTCAATCCGTTGACCACATCAAAAATCTGTTGAAGATTGTATTTGCATAATTTCTGGAAAGTAGAGTAATCTGTGACACTTATTCCAATATTGTTCTTGAAGCAATACATATGAATGACTTTATCGGTATCTTTGTAATGCATCTGACGATCAGGAAGTATTTTAGCAATTTCATCCATAAAATCATCGCGTTCAATGATACTGAAATCACGTCTTGTCATATTAACCATATATGATGTACCCTTGGGCACTTTGTCCGGTAGTATATCTGTTGCCATCTTGATGAACTCCTCCATTGTGGCATTACATGATCTATCTATAGGCGTTATTCTCTGTATGAAACGGGTATTCTTAATCTTAGATTTGTAGAGTATTTCGCAAAATTTCTCCGTGAATTCGGACGGAACAGCTGGCTTTCTAAAATGAAAGAATAGTAAAGAATCTGCATTCAATCTCACCTCATTTGCAATAGCTTTCTTATCCTTAACTTTATGTAAGTTAGCCAACTCCTTTTTGATTGCATCTTCAACTGGAATACTGTCTTCTTCTTCTTCTTCTTCTTCTTCTTCACTAGTTTGTTCGTTGTTTGGATAAAATTCCTCCAACTTTTCAATTATAAGCGGTTGAAGCTCTCTAGATGCCTTAATCTCTCTACCTCTATCACAAGTAACATATATACCATATTGTCCAGGTTCAACCAATGCTCCACATCTTTGACGCTTTGACTTCGAGGATTTACCCTTCCAAGAGCGCTTACCCATATTTGAAGATTGAATATAGAATCACAATGAAGAAAATCATCATCGTCATTATCTGAAGAAAACAGTTTTAGATTTAAAATTAAAATTCCAAATTTATAATACTAGTAGTACATTTCATTACTTTGCATGCTCTTTCGCAAGCATCTCTTCTTCTTTCTCATGTTTCCAGCCTTTCCTCCTCTGTCTTTCCTCAAAGAGTCTTCTATTATTCAGAACCCTTTCCACGATATCTTCTGTAGTTAAATCATCATATTGATGTTTACCCAGAGTAGTAAATATTCCTAAGGCTCGAACATCAGCGTATGGATCATCAATTTCTCTTGTTGGACCATGGAAAACTCTAGTGACCTCCATTGGTAATAATCTTAAGTAAACGGCTGATGGCTTATATGGAGCGGAAATTACAATTCCATCAATATACTTGCTTTGCAGTACACAAAGTGATCTTTCAAATAAGTTCATAATTGGATAATTTAGACCCTTATGACTATTAACACTGAAATCATCTTGTACGCCAACAACAACAAGAGCATTGCTTTGATCTGCAAGCTTTCGAAGGCTCTTCAACGCCACTATATGGCCAGGTGAAAAGAGATCAAAGCCACCATCAATATAATAGATCTCTTTATTTGGTGCCCAATTACTTCTATCCGGTTTTACAATCTCATGAAGTTCACTGTCATCTTCCGTATATAAGAACACGGCCACCCCAGGATTAAATCCATCTTCACATGTAGCATATGCTTTATACCGTTCAATTGATTTCGGTTGTAACAGTGGATTGCTAACTGGGGATCCACGGAAGAAGTCTTGAAAATCTTTTGATGTAATCTTGGGTAAGAAATGATCTTTAGAATAAAGAAGCATTCGGCCAACGAGATCAGTGGTTGATATATTGGGGGTTCTTTTCACCACGATAAACCGACCCATATCTTTCATTTCCTGATAACAATCATTTCCATTTGCATCTGTAGTAATATCATCCCCATGAACAACATATTTACAACCATATTTATCGAGGAATTTGGGATCAGTAACGTATGGTGCACCCGGAATTGCCTTAGTACACCACCGACATCCTTCAACCGCTTCAATTCTCTCGGCAAGATGCATAACTGGAGGTCCTTTATTTTTCATAATTGCCTCGTCAGAATGAACACCAACATAAAGTTCATCTCCATGTTGACGTGCCTGAAGCATAGCACCGGAATGTCCATGATGAGCAAAATCAAAGCATCCGTCAATCCATATCCGACGATCAAACAGGTGCGGATTCAAAGGCAATTTGGGCCTTTCAACTGGGTCGTCAAGACTAACCATATCCGGAAATATGTTGATAGGTAGTAAATGTCAATAATAGATAATCATCATAGCAATACTCAATACCTGTTCATTAGTCAATTTTTTTAATTTTTTTTAATTTTATTTTATGAGAGTTTATGATTTGGGGGGGATGAATTTCAATCTCTTCCTAAATATTGAATTTTGCTTCATATTTCAGTATGTGGTAGTACAACTCTATATAAAATTACTTAATATATCTGTTACCTTCAATTGGTTCCATCCAAATGGTTATCAGATCCGATAAGA
The DNA here is from genome assembly GCA_012295335.1 of Brettanomyces custersianus. Classification (NCBI taxonomy): domain Eukaryota; kingdom Fungi; phylum Ascomycota; class Pichiomycetes; order Pichiales; family Pichiaceae; genus Brettanomyces; species Brettanomyces custersianus. Next base: position 1,159,560 of record JAAVTW010000006.1, on the reverse strand, counting down.
TTTGGTTATTTCATATGCACAGGTCGGATCGCGGCGCCATATTGGTTGAAAACTTCCTAAAGCAGCGATTTTCGATAAATTTCCGTTCCAAAGTCGAGCTGTATTGTAATAATTCATTCATCGCCGCAGATGAAACCTCTGTGGCAACGTATCTGACCTTTTTTTTGATTGTTAACTTCCCCGCTAGAATCTCGGTGAGTTTCCTAAATCGTAAAATACTTGATATTTATGATTGTACATATATAAAGGGGCATCTGGATCAGATCTATTTAAGATACGTTATATATGCCTTTGGAAACTCAATTTGTGAATAATTCAACACACATAGACACATCCTCAATGGATTTCCCTCAGTTTTTTAAACTATCCTCAGGTGATAAAATTCCAGTTATTGGTTTTGGTTCTGGAACTCAATGGCAGAAGAAGAAGAAGAGTGAGAATGGTGGTCCAGAAAACTCCAAATATGCAGTCGATAGAGATTTAGTAGACACCCTAGAAAAGGCAGTAAAGCATGGATTCATTCATTTAGATACAGCCGAATGTTATACTACCAGAAGAGATGTCGGTGTGGCACTTAAAGAAATTAATATACCTAGAAAGAAGCTTTGGATAACCGATAAGTATCATCCAACCAGTAAGGATAAAGATGGAAACCCAAGAGGTCCATATGGTTCTTTGAAAGAAGGTCTTGAATATATGGGAATTGATTATGTTGACTTGTTTTTGGTTCATACAGCAAACTTTTCAGATGCTTATCCATTGGAGAAAGTCTGGCCTGAAATGGAAAAGCTTTTAGACGAAGGTCTTGCTCATCATATTGGTGTTTCAAACTTTGATGTTCCTACCATTAAGAAGGTACTTAAGATTGCCAAGCACAAGCCTGAAGTTTGTCAAATCGAATTCCATGCCTATCTCCAGAACCAATCACCGGGTATTGTTAAATTCTTGAAACAGAACGGTATTTTGATTGAGGCATACGCTCCATTATCGCCTCTGACTAGAGATACAACAGGTCCAATTAATGCCGTTGTGGAGAAATTGGCTAAAAAATATGGAAGAACAACTACCCAAATCTTGCTTAAATGGATCCATCAGCAGGGTATCGTTACCATTACAACAACGACAAAGTCCAGCAGAATGGATGATATTATGAAGGTATTCGATTTAGAACTCAGCCCAGAAGATATGAAGCTGATTACCGATACAGGTAATTCTCATTTCTATAGAGGTTTCGACATTCTTCCACTTCCTAAATATGACGAAGAACTTAAGAAAGAGCGGGGTTTAATCTGATCTGCTAAGTTTGGTTTCCATAGATATGTATTGATTATCCAAATTACCCCATATACTATTCCAAATATACATTTATATATCTATTTATCTATTCAATGTAACAATAAAAAAAGCCTCCTAAGAACTTATTTCTGGTTTGTGTTTCCTTCTCTGTAATATAGATGACTCGTTAATGTTTAACCTAAACGATCTTAAACCAATTGCCTGTTGCATTTTTTGCAGATCTCCCCGAATACTGCCCTTTGTAGTATTCGTATTACCATCTATCATCATTGCTTTATGCTGTCTATTCAGTCCATCTTCAGCTATTCGTGGACTGATATTTGTCTCTTCACGAAGTCGACGTGCTACGGCAGTTATATCCATAGCTTCCTTCATAGCAATAACGGCGGGTGAAAAAACATCAGGTTTCGAACTCAGCATCAGTTGCTTTGAAGTTGGAATGGTATCGTTTGATGTCTGTCTTGAATCATAAGATGATGAAAATGTGCTCGATTCATACCTAGGCAGTGTAGCCCGTTCACCCCAGTTAGCATTTTCCATTACAGGACTCATATCCGAATAACTTTCTGTTGCAATATCATGAGTAGTAGAGGTATGATTCCTGTTTGACGATGAACGATGTAAAAATTCTAAAATCCATGGATCATTTAAAAATTCAGTAATGGAATATCGCTCTTTAGGATCGACGGTTAACAATTTGGCAACGCAATGCTTGGCACCAAAACTAATTTCATCCCACCAGGGTGATAAAAATTCATATTCACCCTTGGAGACCTTTTCTGTTAATTCCTCAATTGAATCATTAAAGAAAGGTGGGAATCCACAGAGTGTAATATATAATAAGCATCCAAGACCCCACATATCCACCTCTTTAGAGTATTTCATATCCTTCACTATTTCCGGTGCGGTATAACCTAAAGTGCCGCATGGGGTTTTCAGGGATTTATTGGCTATAAGTTGTTTAGAAAGTCCGAAATCCCCAACTTTAACTAATCCAATACCTCCACCACCATAATTCATTTTGAATTCACCTTCATCTAATTTGTTATTTGGATCATCGCTATGTCTAAATCTTCTCACCCTTGAAGGAGTAACAGGTATGGGACAGAAAAATATATTTTCAGGTTTAAGATCTCGATGAACTATTCCGACAGTTTCATGTAAATAAAGTAATGCTTCAGCAACCTGAATAATAACATGCCTTGATAGATCCTCACTGAAGTAAGTATATTTCACAATCTGATTGAATAGTTCTCCCCCTTCAACTAGTTCCTGTACAATGTAATAGCACTGATCATTTTCAATAAAATCCACAAAACTAACGATGTTAGGGTGATTAAGTTTTCTCATTAATGCAACTTCTTTCAAAACCGAACTTCGCTGTTTAACATCTAACTGGTATTTCTGAATCACTTTAATAGCCACATATGCTCCTGTTTCAATGTTGACAGCCTTATAAACTTTTGAAAAAGCTCCCTCTCCAAGTTTTTCAAGAACCTTATAGTTTCGAATCGATTGGCGACTTTGTTTCTTGATCTTTTCTTCAGCTTCAGATTCCTTTTGAACGAGATCTCTAGCTATCTTGGAATAGTCGGCATGGTGATGGTGATGCTGGTAAGGTTGATTGTTATAATGATCATAATACGGATTATTATGACTATCGATGTCCATCGGGGTTTGACCCGTGTGAGCAGCAGGCATTTTCACAGATGAAGATGATGGCACATTTGGGTGTCTCTTCATAGGATGATTATTAGCCTGTCTTCCCTGATGGATGAAATTGCAAACTCCCCCAAACATGATGACTCGAGGAAGATTCCAGTAATTATACGGTGATTAAATACGAATCTATACCCTTAAGACCCTTAAACCAATCGATACTTAAGCAACTATGCATTTCAGGAAAATAAATTTCATCTTCGATAGATAGCCGCTTTCATTTTTTAGTTTTTTTTATTTTTATTTTTTTTTCAATTTTTTTTGAAACCTTAAAATTAATCTCCGATGACGCAAAAAATTTAAAACGTTCTATTGTTATTTATTCCTCAACATAATAAAGTGGGATATGGGTGCAGGAAATTTCCTAATCGGTGATCATTTACGATCAAAACGAAAAATATGGTTACTCCACCAGAAGAATAGCCAAAAGTTGGAGATCCTTGAAAATATATTTCAATCCCCCTCAGCTGAATCGATTATCGTACATGATTCACTACCTTAATTTGGGTCCTAACCTTTCTTTTTTCAAAAAGACAGGTTAGATCCAATCTAAATCAAAATCCTTATTAATCTTTTTCTGGTGTTTGGATGTTTAGTACCTTTGATATAATCTTTGATCTAATCTCACGCCCCTAATCTATACTAGTTAATTACTTGAATCTGTATCTTAATCGATAACCTGTATACGGACAAATGAGTCACGAAATTAGGGGAGCAATCATACCGCAATCGATTGACCTATCTAATCTTATCAACTATCTGACAAATCTTCTAGCTAAATCAAACAAACCAAAGAGATCTGTTAAGAAACAGATTAATTCAAATGATTATATAACATTATATCATCAGAATATAGCATGTTCCTGTGATAATATTACATATTCAAATGAAGATTTTAAACTCGATTCATCATCGATAAATATTGAAGGGTTTAAAACCTTATCAGTGACCGTGAACCTGAAATTCAGCAAAACTGAATCAGACACTATTGAGTTATGGGCATTGCCAAGTTATATGAAACGCAAGAAAAGAAAAGCTTTCCTCATCTGCCTAATACAATTACCATCAGAAAATATACCGTTATTGAGTTCAGAGTTCAGATTCTTCCATTCTAGGTTAAGAAAGAAATCTGCACTTAATTTAGAGAATCCTCATTTAGAGAACTTATCGTTGCAGATAGATAATGATTCACATAGACTAAGTTTATATTTTGAACTAATTCACGGAATTAAACTTCAACAATCAATGAATGCTTATAATTCGGTTCTTTTCATTCATCGTTTAAGAGATCTTGCATCATTTATAATGACACCAAATCTAACTTTATATCAAAAAGCAGGATGTGATAATGATCAAGATGAAAAGATATTCGAGAATGAGCCTACCGAAGAATCATTTTATTCACTAATTACAAATAATACAGCTAGATGTTGGTTTGATGAATACCGGAAGCCATTAACTCTTCCAGGTTTAAGTAAGAAGTTGATTGGTTTTCAAAGTCAGACGCTTGAATGGTCCCTTCTGCAGGAAGGCTATAAATTAGACCTTACACGTCCAGAAAGTGATACAGAAAAGCCACAGTTTAAGGCAGTTAGAATGAAAAATATGCTTTCTTCTAATGACCCAATAGATGATGAGTTGTTATCGAAAGCATTAGATGACTTCTGCTTTGGATTTACTAGGGTGCAACTAAATGACCATCCCACAAAATATTGGTATAATATGTACACAGGTAATATTTGCACCTCGGAATATGCTGTCAAATATTTACGGGGGAAAAGTCAGTGGAGTTCTCCTGCACAAGCACTGCTTTCAGAAGAAATGGGTCTTGGTAAAACTATCGAAACTATTGGGCTGATACTTATGAATCCTCGGCAAAAGATGAACGATTTTAATGATAAGAAGCTTGATACTTTTAGTGGTGAGCGTTTTCTCTCTGAATGCAAAACTACTTTAATAATTTGTCCACAAACTATTATTGGCCAGTGGTTCTCGGAAATCAGAGAGGCCTCTGATTTAACTGTGATGATATATGAGGGTATATCATTATATGACACGGAGGCAAGAAAAAACGGCGAATATCTGAAGCCTGAATCCGTCGCTAAAGACTTGAGCAATTATGATATTATTCTTGTCTCCTATAAAACGATTTCAAAAGAATTACACAGAGCTGTTTTCATGCCTTCAAGAAGACCAAAAAGAAGATGTACAAAGCGGCTTAAATTTTTTGATCCTACAGTTGAATACGATTATAGTGGGCTTGCACATACAGTCTCTGATAAAAGTAATTCAGCAGATGGTGATGATGATGAATATGAACGAATTGATTACTCCTCTCCGCTTATGTTACTGGAATTTTGGAGAGTTGTTTTGGATGAGGTGCAAATGACTTCCAGTATTAGTACAAATGCTGCCAAATTTGCTAGAATTATTCCAAGAGTTCATTCTTGGGGCGTTTCTGGAACCTTGATAAAGGACGGATTAGATGATTTATATTCACTTCTTAGATTCTTAAGACTGGAACCTATCAGCAGATTTGGGGGTAATTCTCCAACGACACCTTGGAAGATCCTGACCAAAACGCCTCCATTCTACCAATTTGGACGGTTATTCAAGCAGATATGTTTAAGGCATACCAAAAAGATGGTTTCAAACCAAATACAACTTCCTAGTCAGAGCCGGATTATGCTCAAGGCACCATTTACTAGTATTGAAAGAGACAACTATGATTTTCTTTTCAATCAGTTTTTAACTCAGGTTGGATTAGATGAGAATGGAAATCCGACAGTGGAAGATTATGATCCTTCTCGGAATTATTCTTCTATGAGACGTTGGCTTGTTAAATTAAGACAGGTTTGCTGTCATGCCCAGTTAGGACGGCCAATATATTCCAAAAAGCGCGGTGGTGAGGATGGTAATAAATCAAATGGATTGGTTGTAGGTACTTTGAGTGAAGTTCTTTCAGGATTGATTATAGAGACAAGAAATAAGTTCACCTCCAATGAGCGTCAATATTATTCTTTGCAATTGGATAAGGGAAAGATTTATGAATTTTTGCGTGAGCCTTCGAAGTCAATGGAGCTGTTTGAGCAAGTAATACCGGAAATTGAATCTCAAATAAGTGCATTGAAGAGCGTTAAGCGTGAAGATACTGCAGATTCAAGTTCATCTACACACTTAAGAATATGGCTTGAATTGTTGCACCAAGCCTATTTTTTATTGGCTTCATCACACTATCAACACTATCAACCAATGAATCCCTTACCTGATAATTTTAAAGATTTGGTCGCATCTGAAATTGATGAAAATGAAAATCGGTTGGAAATAGATACGGCTTTATTGAACAAGGATCAACTAAAACATTGGAAACTTGAAAATGAATACTATGCTAAGGCAGACTCTCTTTTAATGGAGATATTACAAGATCCACTTCTAAAAGTTCAGCAGATGACAGGAATACTTACAGATAAGTTTAATTTGATCCATCAAATTTCGATTGAAAAAGCATTAACAGAACTAAAGAAAGATCTCTTTGAAATCACTGAATTTAAGGATGATAATACCAAATTGTTTGATTGCAGCCGAATCAACGATTTGGACAGAACATTTTTTTATAGAAATATGGGATTTGATCCTCAAACTGCGTTATTCTACGATAGGGCAAAGAAGGCAATCAGTGAATTAAATGTTCAATCATATATGATTGACACTTGGATTACAAAATTATATAGTCTTCTTATTCAACCAGTATCCAATAATGTGCAGGATAAAGTAACTGGGGAAGAATATGGAGACACGCTAGTTAACCAGGAAATGGCAAATACATATCTTGAGATTCTCCAGAAGACACTTGATGATCGTCAGCATAGTATTCTGTCTATTGAAGGTATTCCGCAATATGAACGTGAGCGAATCAGATCTAAGGCGTCGGCAAACAATACTTTAGCAACTACAAACAAAGAACTTTATATCAAACTCGATAAATTAAGGAAAAAGTATATGCCTGATGGCTGTTTCAATACAAAATATACTTTGAAACATCTTTGGTTAGAATCGACTAATATTGAGCTGGATATAAGGGCTACAAAACCCGATCTTGTAAGGCTAATGAAAAGCACCGTTAAGATTCTTAAAGATGAGTTTAATAGGCAAAAGAAGGATGTTGAAGCTTTAAAAACTAAAACTTTTGATACTTTGGAAGATGTTTTCAATGCTAAAGTTGATTATTTTAAAGCATTACAAGTGAAGTCCGATGCTTTAATAAAATACATTCCGAAGAATACTATCTATTCTAATTTGACTCCTGTCCAAAAGGCGCAAAAAGATCTTGGTGTTCTTAATCAACAATTGATTGATTTGAAAGGAAGTATTAATATGGGAAAGATCAGACTGAAATATTTGAATTCTCTGTTGATTCCAACCCATAAGGTTGATAATGACAATGAAGATGATAAAAGTACAGAAAAGAAGATATGTGTTATATGCAGATCGGAAATTCTCGTTGGTATCCTTACATCATGTGGCCATCAGTATTGCAGAGATTGCCTCATGGAATGGATGAAAAATAAGCACACTTGTCCCGTTTGTAAGAGAAAACTCAACAAATCTGACCTTTATGTTTTCACACGTACAAGAAAGAAGTTGAAAGGTGAGGTGATTAAAGCGCACAAACCGGAAAAGGATGAAGATATGAAAGATGAGATGGGAAAATTTGATAATGCTCGGTTAATGGACAAAGAGATATTTAAAGTCTATAAATCTCTTGATAATGAGATGCTACGAGAGATTATGAATGTTCCCCTTAAAGAGAGCTATGGGGCAAAGGTGGATATGATAGTAAGACAGGCAATTTTTATCAAAAATCATGATAAGTCCTCCCAAATCTTAGTCTTTTCACAATGGTCCGAATTCTTAAAGATATTGGCTCAATCGATGAAACGGAATGGTGTTAAATTCCTATCATCCACTAAAGTCCCTGGTCAATCAGTGCAACATACGACACGAGGTAAACGATCCGAGGATAATAGCATTGAACGATTCAAAAAGAATCCCGAAATAACATGCTATCTTTTGAATGCTAAAGCGCAAGCAGCAGGTCTTACACTCACGAATGCATCACATGTATTTCTATGCGAACCATTGGTTAATTTATCACTTGAATTACAGGCAATTAGCAGAATCCACAGAATCGGGCAGACGAGACCAACCACCATATGGAATTTCATTATCGAGGATACAGTAGAGGAATCAATTGCATATTTATCTACAAAGAAAAGATTACAATTTGCCAAAAATGGTGATAAATCTAGTGATGAATATGTTGATGAGGATGCAATGGGGGTAACTGAATTAACAAAGGGACTTGACAAACTTGTAGATAAAAATGATGGTGAAATTATTGGAGATGATGAACTCTGGGCATCATTCTTTGCCAATAAGTCGCCAAAGATCATTGAATCTGTTGTTGAAAATACCACAACAACGGCTGTACAATAATTTAATCGTATACTTTTAGTCCCTATTAGAAAGCTAAGCATTATACATACATACATATATCTTAAACGCAGAGGTACAAACTCTCGTCATCTGTAGCGAAGATTCTTCCATCATCGACCAACGTGGCAAGATGGTCGTTAATCTTATCAACAGTCATATTGAATTCTTGAGCCATAAGCTGTGTTGGAACACCTTCAACCATTGAATTACTATTCTCCTTGATAAAGTTATAAAGCTTCTCTGTGAATGGGAGATTAGCACTGTTATTATTACCGGCCTGTTGCTGCTGTTGCTGTTGCTGTTGATTACCCCCGACAAATAATGAGCCGGATGATTCACCACCATCCTTTTGATTCTTATGTTCAACGTAAGCCTTCACTGCACTAAGGAAATGATATGGAACTTCATTAAAATCGGTGATTTTACGGATAGACTGTGTTTGAAGTTGTTTCTTATTGTTGAATTCCCTAATTGTAGCACAAACAACAACATATTCTCCAGTCTTGAAAGGTGGCTCATCCACACCATCATTATTCCACTGTCTCACAGTGATAGCATCTGTGCCGTCTTCAAGTTTATATATTGTTGAACTTGAATTTGAGGTATCAATTTCACGAACTATACCAATGAAACTCACATAGTATAATGGCATACCAAATGCTTCATATGGGCCATCCTGTGTTGGCTGTGTGGCACCTTGAACAGTTCTAATTGTCACCGGTGTAATCGTCTGAGTATAGTTCTGTCTCTGAGGACGACCGCCGTTGCTATTATCCTGAGAATTGAAACCTCCGCCACCACCGGTACTGTTGTAGTTACCATATCCGGTACCATCGTTGTAATTATTGTAAGGATTGAAACCTCCACTCATTTTTAAAATAGTATTCTCTAAATATATAGTTATTACTATCTTAGCTATGTATAGGGTGGTATATATGGTATATAAATGAGTGTGACTAGGTGATTAAAGGCGATCGGGAAATATTTAAAACTGGGGGAAAAAAGATCTAAATAGAACGCGTTTTGTTTAAACTCCACGCGTTCTAATATTTTTTTTTTGTTTTTTCTTTCGTCATTGTTCATCAAGGACTTCTCTAACTCTATCAGGAGTGGCTCTTTGCATACCAGTGTATTCCATATCATATATTCCTCTTCCCTTAGTTAAGGATCTTAACTTAGGTAAATATCCAATCATTTCCCTCAATGGGGCTTCCGCATGAATAACTTTTTTCCCTCCAGATTGGCCTGCTTTGGTATATTGAAGTGTAGGATCGTATGGAACATATGTCTTTTCTGCTTGTTCACGAGCCCAAAGTGCATCTTCACCAGTATATGAATCGCTCTGTTCATTGATTGATGTGATTTTTGCATTCCTTGCACTCATCAAATCCTGTGTAACAACACCCATATCTTCATCATTGACAAATACTTTAACATTCATCAGAGGTTCTAATATGGTAAATGCATTGGAAGGTAACATATTCAAAGCTTCTTGTACACATAATCTTGTAGTCTGAAGCAATGGTGCCGAAGTAGTAGATTCGAAGGGGAAACTCCATTTCAAAATTCTAACTGCAACTGAATGTAGAGGCAATGAAGCAATATGTCCTCCAATTTGCAATGGTCCCATAATACCAGAAATGATTGAATTGATCATACTTTCATAACTGACATTAAATGGCCATGATTCTTCGCTATCTAGTGCCTTACGTATTGGCTCTGGTGCGGCATTTCTATTGAATACAATAATATTATTATCATATTCTAATAGATGTGATTCAGGTTCATCATAAAAGTCTGTATCTTCAACAGGACCTTCAAATGGAGTGATGACTAATTTCACTTTATACTTGAATCCATCTACATCAACAACATGTAATGCCTCCTTTGTTTCTTGCAGAATAGTCTCCTTGTAAGTAACTTTGACGGGTCCAATATCTGCTTTGACCTTCATATCATTGATAAGTCGATCTTTTGTGATCTCTAAATGTAGTTCTCCCATACCTGAAAGAATCATCTGTCCAGATTCTTCATCAAATGTAAGTCTCAAGCTTGGATCTTCTTTAAGCAGTAGCTTTAATGAACTTTCTAATTTCCTCCTATCTGCAACAGTATTTGGTTCAATAGAGACAGAAAAAACAGGGGGTGGTATAGCTATTGGTAAAAGACGTGCACATGCTTCCTTTTTTGATATTTTATTTACACTTCTAGAGGTTGCATGTGATATAAGCGTATCACCGGTACTGATCTCCTCTGCGCCCGTAATCACACCGATATTTCCTGCAGATAAATTCTTAACTTCTTGAGGAGTGTCACCATTCATGAGTAAAAGTTTACCAATCTTTATTTTACTATTGGTTCTCGAATCATAAACGGTAGAATGTGGTTGAAGATTTCCGCTATAAACACGAACGAATGTCATCAATCCCATATTTGGGTGGTAGATCACTTTAAATGCTAATGAAGTAGTCAAATGCTTATCGTTATTCACTATGCATCCCCTTTTAGAATCCATTGTCACGGGCACTGACATATCTTCTTTATTCTCTTCATTATGCTTCTTAGATTTATGTTTCTTGGATCTAGAATGTAAATTCTTCATGGAATAGGTGATTTCAGGCGGTTTCACTTCTGACGGTGAAGGTAGATAGTCTATAACCGCATCCAACAATGGCTGAACACCAATATTTTTGAAACTGGAACCACATAAGATAGGTGTAGCATATCCACTGATAGTAGCCTTTCTAAGAGCTTTTTTAATTACTTCTGGTGTCACTTTATCGTAATCTTCAGTTTCAAGAAATGAATTAATAACATCCTCATCATAATCACAAAGCTGTTCTATAACTGCCTTTCTGGCACTGCTGCATTGTTTTTTAATCTCTGGATCCACAGTTTTTGCATCTTCTAAGTCAACAACTTCCACTTTGCTTCCATCACTTTTAGCATCATTATTCCATGATAGAAGTCTCTTATTAATCACATCAATAACACCTTTAAATATTGGTTGTCCGGTGGTTTCACTCTGAGTGAAGAATGGAATATTAACTAATGCTGCACGGGTGCCCAATCTACCAACAATTTCTTTCACCGTTCGTCCATAGCCAGCGCCATCCCGATCCATCTTATTAATATAAGCAATCTGAGGAATTCCAAGATCTCTGGCCTGTTTCCACACTTTTTCAGTTTGAGCTTCCACACCTGCCACTGCATCTAAAATCGTAACCCCACCATCAAGAACCCTCAATGATCTAATTACCTCAAACGTAAAGTCTGCATGACCAGGGGTATCAATGATATTGATTCTATATTTATTCCAAGGTACAGTAACTGCAGCGCTTTGAATAGTAATACCTCTATCTTTCTCTTCGGTAAGATAATCTGTAATGGTATCACCTTCATCAACATTCCCGATTCTTGATGTTAATCCACTATAGTAAAGCATCCGCTCAGTTGTGGTGGTTTTACCCGCATCAATATGTGCAATTATACCAATATTTCTGATCTTATCTATAGGAGTCTTTTGAAGGTCGGTTTTATAATCAAATGAAGGTCCAGACGAAGCTAATCGTACCTGATTAAAGAATCCCTTGAAGGATCTTACCAGAAATGGACCTGTATAGAGGGCCCTTGATAAGACAATCATGAGTGTATTCGGTAAGACAATAAAGAATCACTAAGAATATATGAAGTATCTTTCAGTTATATTCACTTAGTGCATTTTCATTCCATAACCGAAAAATATATATGTATCATACTGAAAAATATGAAAAAAGAAAGAATCAAAGTTCAAAAGGCTTTAAGTGTATTTCATCGTCGTCAGTATTAAGACATATATCGACAACATGTCAGAAGACTCGGAATTTGATATCAAGGAGACCTACCTTAAATTTCTAAGGGATGATCCAGAAATGACGATGCCCGTGGCCGCCATTGAAGCCCTATTAACTATGTTGAAGATTAAGCAACCAGGAACATCATCTGAGTTGATTAGACTTCTGAATGATGCTACAAAGAACTTGAAAAGTTCGGTGACAAACGCAATTTCACTTTCTGCTGGATGCGATTTGTTTATGAGGTTTGTTCTTAGGAATTTACATCTCTATTCTGATTGGGAATCGTGTAAGAAGCATTTGGTGCAAAATGGTCAACTTTTCGTTCAAAGAGCTAAAGATAGTAGAAATCGAATAGCAAAAGTTGGTATCAATTTCATCAATGATGATGATACGGTTCTTGTGCATTCATATTCAAGAGTCGTGCTCAGCCTTTTAGAATATGCCAAATCTAAATTCGTTAGATTCAGAGTCTTTGTCACCGAGGCATGTCCAGATAAGGGTGAAAATAATGGTGTTAAGATGGCACTAGCACTAAAGAAGATCGGTATTCCAGTATGCCTAATCCCTGATTCACAAGTTGGTTTCGTTATAAATAAGGTTGATAAAGTTTTTATGGGTGCAGAAGGTGTGTCTGAAAGCGGGGGGATTATCAACCACATGGGTTCATACCAGATTGGTGTTTTAGCTAAAAATGCAAATAAACCTCTATATGTGGTAGCGGAATCACATAAATTTGTTAGGATGTTCCCTCTAGCGCAAGATGACTTACCATCAGAATTGGGAACAAAACTTACCTTCAGTACTGACCCTAATGAAGGTCTAGTAGATCATCCAAACGTTGATTTCACGCCTCATCAATATATAACGGCATTGATTTCAGACTTGGGTGTTTTAACTCCATCTGCTGTTTCTGAAGAATTGATCAAGATGTGGTACGATTAAAGTTGCATTAATTAATGTCTATAGTATATGTATAAATATATAATGATCAGTCAAATGTAATCTTCTTACCCTTTGCTTTAACACCTGGATTCTCTCTCTGAGCGTTGGCCAATGCTATAGATGATTTCATTCTCTTGTTTGGAGCCATGTCATCGGCCCTTCTGTGTCTCTTTTCTCCGCCAAATTGTCGCTGTGAAGTTCTTCTCTCTCTAACTGGATACCTAGAATTTGAACTTTGTTGATCATAATCTCTATTATTATTGCCCCTATCTTCATTATAATTATCATGCCTAGGTTGGTTTCTATGATAATCATCTCTATTCCCACTTCCCTGTTCGAATCTTCTTCCACTATGAACTCTCCTCTTAGATCTATCTTCACCATACTCCATTCGAAGTGGCCTATGCATAATCTCATGGCATGTTTTATCCTTTAGTGCTGCAGTTGGGCCTTGATCATCTTTGAAATCCAAAAATGCAAAACCTTTACATTTACCACTATCTTCGAAAGTAGCCATCCGAATCTTAACGATTTCTCCACAATGCATGAACTGACTCTTAAGTTGATCTTCTGTAATATCAAATGGAAGGTTTCCCACAAATAGAATTCTGGATGGTGGATTATGTGAAACAGGGAATGTTTTGGCTGGTCTTCCCTTGAAAGAATCAGATTTCTTAATTAAAAGATCACGACCATTTAGATCCATTTCGCTCAATGATATAGCACTGTTCTGCTCTGATTTAGTACGGAAATCAACATATGCAAATCCTCTATTTCTCTTAAGTTTCATTGGCATATTGATTCGAAGAATATCAACCTCTTTAATATGCGACATTGTGTTATCCTCTTTTTCCTCTGATTTGTCTTCCTCATCTGATGTATCTTCCTTGTTTTCTTCTTTATCATCTGCATCACCATATTGTTCAGTTTTGGCGGACAAAAATGTAACCAAATCCTCTTTGCTTGTTTCATATGATAAGTTTCCAATCCAAACACCGTATTTGGTTTTCTTCGAATTATTCAATAGACCTGGAGCTTTACCTTCAGCAATATCTGGAATTTCTCCTGATTTCTTCTTCTTCTTCTTTTGAAGCTCTTCAAGAGTCACCTTGCCCTTTTTAATCATACGTATTTCCTTCTTAGATAATGGAATATCAGCATCAATATCAATCTTCAACTCTTTTCCATCTTCCACTTTACCTTCCTTACTATGATGATGGTGGTGTTCATGATGCTCATGGTGATGATGATGATGTTCCTTTTCAGGTTCCACCTTGAGATCTTTCTCTTCTTTGTCTGCCATTTCTATACACTTGGATGACGATCTATTGATTAATAGTGTTTGTAACTAAAAGATGTTATCATTTTTCTGAATCTCAATTTTCCAGTCCTTGAAAATTTTCAAACCTGCTCTTTTTTACTAGGTTCAATCCAATATATCATATATTCTTCCAAATGTCAATGAGTGTAATCTAAATGTCATATCTGTTCATCCATCATATTTTACCAATGTCTTGACTTTACTCCTCTTTCCTTCCTTAGTAGTCATCTGACCTTTGTCCACGTGATGGTTTGGGTCTGTACACACCATATAAAGCATTCCAGTGAATGCTTCTATATTTAGAACTGAGCCACAAGTTGGTGCCTATTTGTGCCTGTGCTCAGCCACATTCTGGGTCTTGTTCTAGAATTAGCGATAATAAGAAATTTTTTGATCGGCATTAATCAAATAACTCGGTATTATTTATTTACAATCAACATTTTTCATGTTTGTTTCTAAATTCATCTAATGCTATGTTTTTTTTTAACAATTTTTAATTTTTCTCCCTTCTCCTATTTATTTATTTACTGGAAAACTATCAAATTTTTGTTTCTTTCCCCTTCTTCCTACGTAAGTTTCTCTTGATCATCTTTAACGATCTTAATTTAATCGATTCATAGATTCTGATCATGAAGTTCGCATTCGCTTTGTTAAGTACCTTGGCTTTGGCCATGACCGGTGCCTCCGCTGAAGGTGCTTTGGGTTTCAACTTAGGTGTCAAGGATAACAGTGGTAACTGTAAGAGTACCGACGATTTTGAAAGTGATTTAGACAAACTTTCTGCTTACGGTAAAGTCGTTAAGACTTACTCTGCCTCTGATTGCAATACTTTGCAGAACTTGGGTCCTGCTCTCGAGGCCAAAGGTTTCACTATTGCTTTGGGTGTGTGGCCTACTCCTGATTCAAAGTTTAACGATGAAAAGCAAGCTTTGAAGACCTACCTTCCAACTCTTTCCAAGAGTACTTTCCAAGCATTCTTGGTTGGTTCCGAAGCTCTTTACAGAAATGATATGAGTGCCCAAGATTTGGCCAATGATATCAACGAAATTAAGACCCTTCTTTCTGGTATCAAGGATAAGAATGGTGATTCTTATGGTGATGTTCCAGTTGGTACTGTCGACTCTTGGAATGTTCTTGTGGATGCAGGTAATTCCGCTGCTATTAAGGCTGCAGATGTTGTTTACGCTAATGCATTCTCATACTGGCAATCTCAGGATATGAAGAATGCCTCCTTCTCATTCTTCGATGATATCATGCAAGCTTTGCAAGGTATTCAGACCATCAAAGGTACCACTGATATCCAATTTTGGGTTGGTGAAACCGGCTGGCCTACACAGGGTTCCAACTATGGTGCCGCTGTTCCAAGTGTTGATAACGCTCAAACTTTCTGGAAGGAAGCCGTTTGCGCAATGAGAGGTTGGGGTATCAACACATTTGTGTTCGAAGCATTCGATGAAGCTTGGAAACCAGAAACTTCCGGTTCTTCCGTTGAACCATACTGGGGTGTCTTTGACAAGAATGGTAACAAGAAGTTCGATCTATCATGTGACTTCTCATGAGGGGTTTTTATCGATTCTTATTACTTTTTCCAGTATCTTATGATTGCTTAGATAAAATACAACGTAATCGAAAAACGATGATACCAAACTCTTCGATTTTTTTATTTCTCTTTTTATGACATTTTATAACCTATCTCTTCTTTTCTTATCGTGGGTGCAGTCCTGTCATGGTTATATCCAGCATTTGCATGTCTACTACTATCTTTATCTAAAATACAGAGAGACCTTCTAAAAAAAAATATATATATATATATATATATGTATGCGTATGTGTGTATCAAGTGTGAGTTGTCCTAAGGACTAGTAACTTTCTGGTAACATGGTATGAATCTTCTAAACGATCTGTAGTCTAATTATACCCATCACATACACCCACTTGGCCGTTTCTTCGTTCCTGCCTGCTTTCTACCATTAAATTATTTTTGGACTGATAAAGCTGAAGGTATTAACATTCTCCCCTTTATTCTGAATCAGTTATCCTACATCCAGCCAGCATCTTAATCATCCAAGGGGCTATCAACATTTTCTATCCAATTCAACGCTTACATATCGTACCACACTGACGGTTAATTTCGGATTTATCTACCTATGAATTTCAGTTCGTTTAATTTAATGTTATGTAAAATAAAAACAGGGTAAGAGGATTGATATATCTATTCAGAACTTCTTTTTCTTTTCATCAACGGAAAATTCGCCAGCACCAGTGTTGACAATGAGTAGGAGTCCACCGACAATGCTTAAAGTCTGGAAGAATTCATATCTTAAGTAGTCTCTTCTAGTATCTCTCCAATCGTAAGTCCAGTAATGATTTGTAGCCATGTTATAGATTGCTAAAAGTAAAGTTAGAATTGCAGCACTAAATTTGGTCTTATAACCAATGGCAACACATATACAATTGATGGATCCAACAAGGATCACAAGAACACTAATGAAGGAGAAATGAACATTTATAATAAATGCCAGGAACAAAACTATAAGCATGATTCTTCCTACAAGCAAGAGATATTTCTTATGATCTTTGCTTTCAATCATAGGAAGTCCTGGCATCATTAATTGACGTTTATCGATAACGATACAATTCGAAAGTGCCAACATGAGTCCACCAATAACAGAAACATTTCTCAAGAAGAAGAATGAATCAAATAGCAGTCCATAAACAATACCTTGAAGAACAACAATGGAAATAAGCATGCCTGTTGCTAATAATGGTTTCTTTCTCAGAATCACCAGTATCGAGCCAGTACACATGGCAGAAACGTTAAACAGGAGGAACAATTTGACAACCCATTCGTATAGATGACGATAGGTACTTAAATAGTAAACTTGTTCTTTCCATTGTGTAACTATTCTGAGTGAATCTTCCAAAAATGTTGCCACTATAAAGAAACGTCCAATCGTTGGCACATATGGTTTAACACCACCAAGATATTTATCAATCATGTCTTCGACTTTATCCGTGAATTCCTCAAACTTTTTGACATATGGGTTGGAAGATGGAATCATTTTGTTAAAGAATTCAAGTGGATCGCTATAATCGGAATGATCTGTAGATGAGAAATCACCATGATATTGATGATGATGATTTGCTGGTTCAACGGGTTGTGGATCAACGGCTGGCTGTCCCGGTAGGCCGAAGCTTGCCGCACCCATTCTGTTACCTTGGGGGAATTGAGTTCCTCTGAATGACATGTGTAAGCGTATGTATGTGATGTGAGGTTGGAGCTTAAAATAATATGGCAAGTCAACAACGAAGGAGGATCGAAAAAATGAATGTGTAGATAAATAAATGACAAGGCATCTAAAATAAGTAGAGTGAAAAAAAAAGAAAAAATAAAAAGAAAAAAGAAAATAAGAAAAGTTTCGATTGGTTTCAGATTTTTCACTTCAAACAAACATGCTACGTATCTTTAATCAAAGCATAACTGTTCGATGAGCATACTGCATTCCTGTTTTATAAGCTATTTTCATCATATCATTTCATTTCATTATTATATAAATAGTACATCTCCATCTTAGTCGACCCCCATATCGATATTCTCCACCAATGCCTGTTGATCCTGAACCTTATGTGCCAAATCCTTATAGAATTTCAATCCTGCCTCACCTTTCTTCATTTCTCCTATAAGCTTGGCCCGTCTAGTGCTTTGCGATTCAATTAATCCGTTCATTCCAATAGAAATATCGTTTGCTGGGAAGTTCAGAACTTTCCTAACTTCTTTAGAAATACGCACTGAATTGGCATCAACGTAGTCTTCTGCTTCTAATTCTCTCTTGATCTTCTTCACCACTTTCCGTTGGTATGCATGAGGTGCATCCTTGTAAAGATAATACAATGGTAATCCCACGCCGACCACTCCCATCAATACAGGCATCACTTTACGTGTGAATGCATTAGGTAGCAAGTGTGCAACCGATCGAATTCCCGTCAGTGCAGATAATAGCTGTGGGCCATACATCACAGCCAATCCTGATAGTCCTGTCTTCCAGAGTCGTGAAAATGCGACAGAAGCCAGTGCACCTGTAGTAGATGATGAAGGTTCGGAAATTCCAATCACAGAACAGAAACTGCGAATACTCGGATCAATGAAATCACTAAAGTTAAAGCCCATGTCGATCTGTCTAACAAAGAGATCTTTCTTTCTCGAATACATCGCTTGTGGAACAAATCGTGTTGCTGGCAGAGTATCTGCACCAAGATATTGAGATCCTAACCTCCTTAGTTGACCCACACCATCAGATGTGATATTTCGGGCGAAATCCTCGGATTCAGAAACACTATCAACAATTCTATCAATTACAGCTTCTTGGGTCTGTGTAGCGAACTTTGAAATCTCGGAATATCCACCAAATTTAATACCTAAAGGTGCTGTACCAACGGAGTCAATAACATCACGAATATGTTTCCTAGCATGATCATAAGCATCCTCTGCAGATTGCTCTGTTATTTTAATCGTTTCTTGATTAGCTTTGACGGAGTTATGAACAGCAGCTTCATAATCGGGCGTGATTTTAGTCACTTCCTCTTGTATTGCAGCTTTATCTGCAGTATAATGTTGAATGTTTAGCGCAGCTAGTGTCCTCAGATCTCCATATAATTTAAGAAGATAGGTCTTAGCTGGCAGAAGCTTCGACAGCGCACGTTTTTCAAGAACAAAACGCCTTAAAGCCGCTTCAAGACGATCAAAGTTTGGTGTTCCTGGGCCAGTAGGTCCTTCGGGACCCGGGTCATCCGGGTTACCACCAGGTCCATCGCCACCTGGGTTTCTAGAACTAACAAAGTGTAGGAATTCACCTGCATTCTTGTAAGTCTCTGGTGAAAGGGCCTGCAGCTGCTCAAGAATAGTGGATTGACATCTATCTCTATGGCGAATTTCATCAAATCGATTCACAACAATGAACATCAAATTACGATCACTGGCTGCACTGGAAACAAATTCACGACCACTAAGTGTGAAATGATTTGCAGCATTCACCACAAAGATAACCAGATCTATCTCCTCCTGTCTGACATAAAGTTGTGTGGTATGATATGAATCGACGTTAAGACCTGGAGCATCAATCAACCGAATGTCCACTACACCGTTATGCAGTAAACTTTGCGCAGCTGGTCGATTATCCTTGACGTAAACAACTAGTAATGAATACTTTTGTGGTTCATACACAAGTTCTTCAAGTGCATTGAGTGGATATGATTGATAGGTGCGATGATCTTCCCGTATGTATTTTGCCCCGATAGATACAGCATGCACTTCTTCAACACCACCATTTTGTTGTGCATCGACAATTTCGCAGAAAACACTTGTGCATGGTTCCTGATCTTCCGGTAAAACTTTCCTACGAAGTAACGCATTACAAAATGCGGATTTTCCTGAATTCACATCACCCGTAACAAGAACTTTAGAAGTGGTATCATCAATTCTATCTCTGAGTGAGGCCAAATGTCTTGAAGCCTGTGCAAGTTTCTCATCCAGAAGTGCTGCAACGCCCTTTTTGTCAAGGCTGCCTGCTACATCACCACTGCCACGATCAAGTCGATAATTTACACGTAAGATCTGCATCGAGCATTGATGTTCTTCATCTGTGCTTACTTCTTCAATCTTGCCTGAGCTTTTCTGTCTCTGCATGGCCAACCGTGAATCCCTAGAATTTAACCGGGCATCCAGATCAGGGTCCCCTTCACCAGCAGGATAGTGAACAGGTCTACGTTTATTTTCACCTCTTAGATTACTAACAAGTCCTGTCGCTGTATTTATTGAGCGATCCAATGCAACCCTATTGTGATTATATTGCATTTGAGAAAGGTGTGCCTGTTCCATCCCATCATTCCGCTGTTGCTGCATCTGTCCGAAACCCCGAAATGCTCCACCGTTACCTTCACCATTGACCAACGTTGGTGTTTCTGCAAATCTACCCTCCTGACGTTCATAGTGAAGCATTCCTGGGATTTTATCCCCAGCTTCTCCTCCAACCAGCGTAGTTCCTTCAAGCCCAGTAGATCCTTGTATGCTAGGGGAAGATTTCATCTCTTGCTGCTTTTTTGTATTTCGATTCTCCGTAGGAATCGACGGAATAGGACTGTGAGGTGGTCCATGAGGACTCACTGTACGGTTCGTACGTTCTGCACTGACCGAACTTGCGGTGCTATCATTTTCCTTATCATCCTTATCGATCTTCTTCTCTTTCAATTTTTCCCCGCTTTTCCTGTCAGACATCGTTATGCTAGTGTCCAAAATATGATACCTGAATTGGTAGTATAAATATTAGATTGGGCAACAATAAATATAGGCGGCCAAATTGCTCTCCTAAGAACTGGTATGGTTCCTGTTGAAAGATATTACAATCTGTCAAACTCGCCTCTTAAGCTCATATTTATAATTTTTTTTTTTTTTATTTTATCATGCGATATTTCCCTGTGATAATAATATAGCACAGCCATTTTTATAGATAGTGAAATTTTAACTGTATTCCCTTACTCTCCCATAAGTCTATCAGCGGCATATATACATATCCATCCCTCCAAAAAAATGTCTTTCAGACGTAGAAGGCAGATAATTGGTGGGCCAGGAAGTCAGAGGCTTCCTACATTAAATCATACTAGATCAAGCAGAGTCCCATCTTCGTCTTTTCAAAGAAGACCGGGCCGACCTGTTAAGTCAAAGCAAGCACATCCAGGGATCAGACCTTCACCTATAAGCTCAATATTATGTACATCAACTGGATCTAATGATATTGATAGCATTTTGGGTCACCAGGGATTGCCATTGGGGTCAGCGGCACTGATTGAAGAGGATGGAGCTACAGATTTTTCCACTTCTCTTATAAAAAGGTTCCTTTCACAAGGTGTAATACACTCCCGACTTCAAAAAACTACATATTGTATTGTGATTGGAATGTCACATGAATGGGCATCGAATCTCCCTGGAATCGATCGAGGTGATTCAAAGCAAAGAAAGAAAAATGCCCTTGAACAACGAAGAAGAACTTTAAATGTGACCAATGTGCTTGATCAAAGAAGCAATGTTCCTGAAATGAAAATCGCATGGAGATATGGTCTACAAAGAAAAAAGCTTGATTCTGTTAAAGATGCAGAGATGGATGTAGAAACACAGTATCCAGATTACTCCACAAAACTTGATATTACTACGCCTTTAATACCTGCTGCCAATCCAGATGAAATTTCATGTATTTCGTTTGATGACGAGACTACATATAATGATATATTAAGTCAGGTTACTTCCATTATTTCTGCACATCCGCATTCTCTTATACGTATTGCACTCCCGTTGTTCATGAATCCGCTACTCTACGTTAATGAATCTATGCTGGTACCACAGAATGCATTACGTTTCTTATATAAATTGAAAGCTATTATTCACAGAAATAATGACCGGGTGGTAATGATGGCGTCCATAAATCTTGACCTCTATCCACGTACAAATCCGTTAATAACCCTCATTGAATCCTCGTTGGTGGATGCCGTTCTGGAATTAAGGCCTTTCGACTCTGATTTACGCAAATATCTTGAGAGGGTTTATAGAAAGGAGCCTATGAAAGTCAAGCATGGTCACCTCAATATATATAAGATCCCGCAGTTGAGTGAACTTGGGTTAATGAAAGTGAGTGAGATGGAACTATGCTTCAAAAACGGTAAGAAACGGTTCCAAGTAGAACAGTGGAGTATACCAATAGATGAAGAGGAAACAAAGGATGAAGATGTTCATACAACAGCTGCACAAAATACCTCTCCCTCTTCTTCTACCTCTATTTCTCCTTCCGCAAAACTAGATTTCTAATATAATTCATGCATTCATAATATATAGATATATCGTAATCATAATCTACAAGTTCTTAGAATCCTCATGGACTTTCAGGAATCTATCCTCGTTCTTACTTGCATTGGAACCTCTCCTCTTATCTTTATTCATCATCTTGGTTGAAATCTCACCATCATTTAACATATCCTGCACTTCATCGCCTGGCTTCCCCCAGTTTCCTTTACCGAAGCCATCTTTCTTGATCGCATTAGGTGCCTGATCTGGATGTCCATTATGGGTAAAGTATCTATCTTTGGCACCTTGCCATTTCTCTGTTTTAGCCATTATTTAGTATTGTTATAAATTGTTATATTTGTACCGATGTTTGCTTAATGGTTCAAATTTAATTTTGAACGAGTGGACAACACTAGCCTTTATATATAAATTTCCCCAGGTTCATATTCTCACCCACGCGATACGAAATGCAACCTCGGTGCTTCATCGGGCATTTTCAGCACGACACCGAGAATCCACCAGGTGATTCTCTACGTCATAGTTGACGGATAAATGCGGGGTAAAAAAATAAAACAAAACCGCACTTTTTTGTGTTTTCCAGCTTTGCCATATTGCTCAAAATATGTAGAGCATTGGATGTTTAAATTGATCCGGTCCCAACAATCTTATGAAATCAAAGATCTGCGGGAACATCTGCTGATCCCTTTCTGGATCATATCGATGGAAGGTGAGGCTCGTTTGACTGCACACATAGACATTTTTCAATAACCACTCCAATCTATGATTCTGTTCCCATTCATTCATCTGCCACAATGGGATTAGTCCTGGCACTACCAAAGGCAAAGGTAAAGACTCTTTCCCGTCACTTTCCCAATAAGCTTTTTGATCAGGTAGTTTTTCAAAAAATTCCTTTAAACAAGGTATATTAGTTTCCAACCGTTTCACGGCTCTTTCTGACTTAGTAAATGCACCACCTTTAAATCCATAGATGTTTTCAGCAACATTGGTTAATTGGGATTCGTTATCAAATTGTTCAATTTCACCTTCATCGGGATCTCCAATTTCAAATTCATTTAATGGAAATTCGTTATCCACATTTTCCAATCCCTGTTGTTCAAAGACTACTAATCTGTTATCGCTGATGTTCTTTTTGGCTCTATCCAAGCTAACATATTTGCAACTGCAAACATCTAAAATTTCCCCACCAAATTTTGCCTTATAACGCATCTTCGGACAATCATCAATGTAATATCCCATGTAATAGTATTTTTTCCCTAACATTTCTGTAAGAACCAATTCATGCAATGCACTCAAATTTCCCAATCCAAGATGTGCGTAGTCTGGATCCCAGATGAGATATACAGATGAAACTGATTCCGATAAGATATCCAATACTCCAATGGCTATGAGTTTATCATCAAGATAATAGCATTCATGAACTGGTCCCTTAACTTCGAATGTCGAAGAAGTATCATTTTCAAATCGACCCTTTCTCCATTCAGAATTTAATTGCTTCCAATATTCAGGTGTATGTACAACATGTTTAGAATTGAATGGAGTTTTACAAAGAAACCGAGTAAATCCTTTCATGGTCACTTCATTTTCTTTCTCCTGGTGAACACGCGTTTGATACTTCTTGAATAGTTGAAACTT
This sequence comes from Brettanomyces custersianus, assembly GCA_012295335.1. NCBI lineage: Eukaryota > Fungi > Ascomycota > Pichiomycetes > Pichiales > Pichiaceae > Brettanomyces > Brettanomyces custersianus. Next base: position 1,135,469 of record JAAVTW010000006.1, on the reverse strand, counting down.
CTCTTCATTTGGTTCTATAGATTCTATTACCGTATGAAATCTCTTTTTAATTATAGGATCAGTTTCTATCCTCATAATCCTCTCCTTAATATTAAATTTCACACCGGGAGAATGTTTGCTAGTCTTTGGTGTGCCATCTCTAATGAATTTTTCAAATCTATTGATAGTATGTCTTAGCTCTCGACTAGGGTGTCTTATAAAATCGAGATTCGTTCTAATTGTGTACAACCGACAACAGTTTCTTAGTGGGTCGTTTCGATACAAAAAAGTTCCTGATCTACGAAATCCACGTTTCATCAATTGCTCATAGCAATCAAGTGAACACATGTATATCATAAAACCCATCATACTAGAATTTGGATACTTGGAAAATTCTACAGGTGAACCAGCCTTACATTTTTGCTTATATGAATCCAATGAATATCCATCTTCTATAGCCTCTTTCTTCTGCTTGCAGTATCCACAATCTTTCCCTTTAATATAGACGACATCACTTCCAGTAATGAGATTGAAAGTTTCCATTACTATGACGATCTATGTGAGTAAGCATTTAGTAACGCACTCCGAAATGCCATAGAGTGTATTTGAAATTCCTATTATTAATCCAATTAAGAATTCTAAATTGTTTCTTTTCTTCGGCTATATACTTAACTCCGCAAATTTAGATTCGCCTATATAAAGCAAAGGGATTCCTTTCAATCAATTATTTAGTTTCTTGCATATGTTATAGCCAAGCAAACATTATGGACACAAAAGGTATGAATAACGATAAAGGTGAATTTAAGAGAAAGGATTCCTCCTTCAGAAATGTAATTTCTAAAGGCGGTAAGTTCCCACCAGAGAAGGGTAGATATCATCTCTATGTTTCATATGCTTGTCCTTGGGCACATAGAACTTTAATTGTTCGTGCCCTCAAAGGATTGACCGGAATTGTGGGACTTTCAGTGGTTCATTGGAACCTTGATACTAAAGGTTGGAGATTTGGAACTTCTAACGATGAATATCCTGGTGTTACCACTGAACCTTTATATGGTTACAAGAGACTTAGTGAATTATATTTCAAAGCGGATCCAAATTATTCAGGAAGATTTACCGTCCCAGTCTTGTGGGATTCAAAGAGAAAAACAATTGTTAACAATGAATCTTCTGAAATCATTAGGATTTTCAATACATCATTCAATGAATTCTTAGATTCAAAGCATGCCAAACTCAATTTCTATCCTGAAGATTTACAAACACAAATTGATGAATTGAATTCATGGATTTATGATAATATCAACAATGGTGTTTATAAAGCAGGTTTTGCTACTAAGCAGGAACCTTACGAAAAAGAATGTAAGAATGTATTCAAGCATTTGGATAAGGTGGAAGCCATTTTAAAATCGAGACATGCTAAAGGTGAAAGTTTCTTGTTAGGAAATGTTTTAACAGAGGCAGATATCCGACTTTACACTACGATTGTGAGATTTGATGTCGTTTATGTGCAACATTTCAAGTGCAACATTGGAATGATTCGCTTTAACTATCCCCATCTTCATCAATGGTTAAGAAATTTGTATTGGAACAATGCTGCTTTCAAAGATACTACAAAGTTCGATCATATCAAATTCCATTACACTAAATCACATTCGGATATCAATCCACATGGTATTACACCTATTGGACCACTCCCAAATATCTTGCCACTTGATGAGTAAGTAAAACAGTATATATTATTATTTTTCACTCCCAAATTTTATGACACACTATAATAGTACCGTCGTATATTTTCCAATTTAATCATTATTTTTAACTCGTCTGACTTTAGTACTTCCAAGTAGACAATATGTTCATCAACAGATACTGTTTCAGAAGTTTACACAGTTTAGGATGTTTGGCAACAAGATTTGAATCTACAGTGGCAACACCGGATTTGGTAGACTTCCGTATCGGTAAGATTGTGAATATTAGAAAGCATGAAAATGCAGATAAGTTATTTGTCTCACAGATTCAGATCGAGAAGCCACCAATTCCAACTGCTGGTGAAGAGAAACCACTCTTTGGTAAAACGGTTCAAGTTTGTAGTGGGTTAGTTGGTTTAGTGCCGATGAGTGAACTTTTAAACAGTTGTGTGGTATTAGTGATGAATTTGAAACCTTCCAAGATGCGTGGTGTGAAATCTCAGGCAATGCTTCTAGCAGCTGAAAGGGAAACACCAGATAAGGAACCTGGCTTTGAAGTTGAAGTAGTCCGTCCACCTAAAAATGGTGAAATTGGACAGGTTTTAGAATTCAAAGGATTTGAAAGAGACCAATCTGTTATGCCCAAGAGGTTAAAGGGTAAGAAATGGTTAGAGATTGATGAATTTTTAAAGACAAACGATAATGGTGAAGTCTGCTACAAAGAAGGAAATTGTACCTTAGGAATTCCTGATTCTAGAGGAAGAGAAGCCTGTAAAGTCCAAAAATTAATCAATTGTCATGTCAGGTAGAGCAATATATAAATTTTGAAAAATCATGTACATATACACGAGGCAATTGAATAATTCTCTATTGTTTCAACGGTTGGATATATATATTTTCAGGCCTCGAGAAAGATCCGATAATCTGATTTAATTTCTATCCCTGTTTCTATTTCTATTTTTTTTTTTTATGTGTTTAATCATTTGGTTTCTCCGCGTAACATACGAATGGAAACCCTAAGAAAGGGTGTGTACATTATTGTAACGATTGCGCCAGTATTGGCCGAGAAGATTGGTGAAATTATTTTGGGTAGTGTCGTTCTAATCCATAGCATTAAAAGAAAGGTGCCCTACTATATACATTTATGGTGAACCCGGCGGCCAACTCTCAATCGCGACATCCTGGTCCTCGTAACGGTGGACCAGGGATCAATAAAGATTCAAAGCTGCCGAAGAAGGAATCATTGGATACCGTTAAGAATCATCAGACTTCCATTATAGCTGACCTTGCCCAACCAAATCGACAGCAGCAGCAGCAACGGAAGCAGCAGCAGCAGCAACAACAACAACAGCAACGTGTGGGGCCAATTTCTGCGTTCCCAAAGTATGGGTTTCTCCCACCTCCAAATACAATGCCTGTTCAGCATCCATATATGCTACCATTGGTTCCCAACCCTTATTTTACCAAGGGAAAATCTACCAGTTCAGGAATTATGGAGAATGGAAGATCTGCCAAACCAGCCCAAGAAAAGGCATACAGAGCTATGACCAGTGGTGTATACCCGTATGGCTTTATCCAGCAATTGCATTTACAGCCACGGAAACCTGTAATGGATGGTACTAATCCGATTCCATATGGGTATCCTACTGGAGTTGTAAGTAACCCTGTGACTACTAATGCTACCACTAATACTACTAATGCGGTCACTACTACTGCCACTACCTCCACTACTGTACCGTCATCTTCATCCTCTTCTACTGCCAGCCAAACTCCATCCAGGAACTCGGTTCCATCCACCTATCAATTAACAATGTCTGGAAGTAATCACACTGGAAAATCACAATCTACAGAAAATGATTATAAGCCTTTCAAATGTAGTATTTGTTCATGGGCATTTTCCAGACATAGTGATCTCCGTAGACACCTTCGATCTCACGGCACACCAGAATATCGGTGTCCTTACTGGGATCCGCAGTTTGCCACGTGCCCGCATCATAATCAAGGTAGATTTAACCGACTCGATGTGCTTAAGAGGCATCTACGGTTGGTACATTATGAACCATTGGAACATCATGCTGAGACTTTAGTACGTCGTCAAGATGAAGGTCATTGTCTAGCATGTGGTAAACTTTTTGCAAATAGTCGACTATTTCTAGATCATGCCGATCATTGTGCACGAACTACTCCGATGGAAAGATGGAAATATAGAAAAAACGGTGTTATTACTAGTGTTAAACGTGAAGTATTCAGTTTACCCGGATATCCTACAGCAGGCGAGGGATTGGCATCAACCAATCACTCTACCGAAAAGTCAGGGTCTTCTGAAATTTCTGTGAATGATAACAGTCACGAGAAACATCAAAATAACAATAAAGTAGTTAAACATTCGCTTGATTTGGATGGTTCATTAACCGAGCCGCATAAGAAATCCAAAAATGCCGGAAGCGAACAGATCGAAGATTAACAACAACAACAACAACAACAGCAATAACAACTTTGAGATTCATACTGAATCATGACGAATACGAATGTCGTCGGTGTACGTTCATTACATGCTATTTTATGCTTTTTTACTTTTCATGCTCTTCTACTTTTCCATCTTTTTACTTGCTTTTTCAATAATAGAGTGTACATTTAATAAGTTAAACAAGAAAACATACCCTATCGGTATTTTCAACAATAACACCTTTCCCATCCTATCCCAACTACTCCCCCTACCATCTTCTGCATTGCATTCCAGCCAACTACCACCACTTTGATTCGTTCGCGAATCTTTATTGTCTACCCGGTATTTTGCCGAATAATGCCAAGCATGAGCAAAAAAAAAACACCGATGCCCAATAAATGTACTTTTTTTTTATACCAACCGTTAATATGCCCATCCGTAAAAACTATGCACTTCGCTCCTCGCTGTTGATTTAGCGTTCCCATTCTCATCCTATTTCATGTTCCAATTTTCCTTTTTGGCCTTAATTTTTACGTCTTGATACTTCTACGTATATTCAACATTTCCTCCCATTTCTTATTTCCTTTTTTTTTTTATTTTTTTTTTTCAATCAGTATGATCTCAATTCAATCAACCCCTTTACTTCCATAAGTTAACTCTATCATCGTAGCCATCACTTTTTGTTATTCCTTACCTTAATTTTATTTGCTTTTTTGTTCGTGGGAGAAGCCCTTTTTTTAACCGGTACATTCTAACCATTATTACAGAATTCTTACCAGGATTTTATTACATTTCGTTCAAGTGAAATTGGGCATCAATTATACCCTCTCTCTACATATTTCTCCCAAAGTGCATTTTAATTCATCATGAGAGGTAAGTTATTTGATCTTATACTTGAAATCATGACGTTTAATACTAACAATCGTTTAGATTATAAATTGGTGGTTTTAGGTGCTGGTGGTGTCGGTAAATCTTGTTTAACAGTTCAATTTGTTCAAGGTATATACATCGATAGTTATGATCCTACCATTGAAGATTCATATACAAAAGAGATAGAAGTCGATGGTCGTGCCTGCAACTTGGAAATATTGGATACTGCTGGCGTAGCTCAATTTACAGCAATGCGTGAACTTTACATAAAGAACGGTCAAGGCTTTGTTTTAGTTTATTCCGTCACAGACAAGCAATCATTACAAGAACTCCTAGCAATTAGAGAACAAATCTTAAGAATTAAAGATACAGAAACGGTGCCAATGGTTCTTGTGGGAAACAAGTGTGATCTCACAAACGAACGTGAACTTACTCCTGAAGATGGTATTGAGATATCTAGACGTTGGCATCGAGTGCCCTTCTACGAAACTAGTGCATTATATCGTATGAATGTTCAAGATGCATTTGTAGATGTTGTGCGTCAAATTATAAGGAAAGAGGTCAGACAACAGCAACAACAGCAAAAGCAACTTCAAGATCAACGTGTTGCCTCAACTTTCCCATCTGAATCAACAAATGGTTCTAAACCGGTAAGTACACCTTTAAATCCTGGGTTCTCTAAAGTGAGTTCTACAACTGTTAAAAATACCGTATCAGCTGCGCCACGCCAGATTGCTATTCAAAAGAAGAAGCATAAGAAGAAGTGTACAATACTATAGTTAGCTGTCCTTTGTATTTCCCTCATCTTTAAATAGATATATGTGTACTATATTCATCTTTACTTCTGGATTTTTTTAATTCATAGTTGTATGTGTTTGAAGACCAACCAGTATTATTCTGATCCTAGGTGAATGAATCTAGAGAAAGCATTTAAAAAAAAATTAATAAGTGATAGCCGTGGGGTTCGAACCCACGCCTCCGAAGAGACCAGGACCTTAACCTGACGCCTTAGACCACTCGGCCAGGCTACCATTTATACCGAAAATTGAGCCTTCAAACTCCTAATTCTAAAAGTACCACGATATTCATTCGATTATAAATGTATTTGTAAATGTTTGTGCAAATCAGAAGGGTCCCACAAGATATTACCATCTTTTATATTATATATTATGGCCATATTGCTTTTAAACTGATTTTTTGATTTTCTATAGGTCGCATCTAGAAATTATTCGGCTTTATCTACATAATTAATTTATCTACATTTGCTTCATTTATGGGCGATTGGAAGGCGGCGAAATAAAAAGGGTAGCTGTATGATTATTTAGTAATCTTGTTATATCTGAATTTTGTGTATTTAAAGTATGCCTGATCTGGTTAGCTTAATTATTGAATATTAAATTTACCATTGCACCATTGAAAACTCCTTTAGGTTTTTGGTGATTGTAAGACCCATCCGCGATGTTTTATGAGCCTAATAATAGTGTTTCAAATTCAATTTTAAGCCTTCGGATATTCAAAACTTGTCTTTGTTTGAACTAATTTGCTATTGATAACTCCGGTCAGCTAGCAGATTTCTGCAAGGTAAGCTTAAGGAGATATGTAATCTGTATATGAGCCTGTAGTCTGTGAAATTTCTTTAAAGCGTATCTACCTTGGGCCGTACTTAATGATCCTTCTTAAACCTATTGTTTAGTTCTGATTTTGAGAACCGTTCGGATTATTCCTAAAGAAATCCCTGTGCTACAACTAAGTTATCATTTGATAGTTTAATAAATTATAGATTTCTATATGACTGTTCTTCTTCCTGTTGATAAAAATACTTCGAGATGGTTATACACCAACTCTTAATATCCAAATTCAAAGAGGAAATAAGGATCCTATAATTCAGCATATTCAACTGCCTAGTTATTTAAAATGATCTGGTATCACAACCGTTCTACCAAGCCAAGTCATATTGTGAAAAGAGCATCCAAGGATTGTGTACCTTTAAGCCCAGGCCATTCTATAAAAAGATCAACAATTTGAGTCCTTTCAAAAGACACAATGTTCTCTAATAGATAAACCATCTTTTCATAAGAGGGAAAATGAAATGATAATTATAAATTGTATTCTGTACTTCGAAAGATATCCATTGAATAGTTTGGCTAGCATTCATTGAGCCTCTTTAAAAGGTTTCCAATTAACTAAACAAAGCTTTATTGTAGATGAGTAACACTTTGTTCCTTTAAGTAGATTTCTGGATATGTTCAAAAAGTATTAAGAATAAACAAGGAATTTTACGAAGCCCATGATTGGTGACAGATAATTATAACAGAGCAGATGATTTTTATGCATGCAATTGAAAAACCTATTGGAGCCATATTTGTAAGTTAGGCATCACCTATCAAATCGGTATCATGACTTCATCTAATAACATGACAATTATATGCAGCCCATATGTGAATCAGAGAAGTTCTAATCCTGGTTTACATTAGTTGCAATCATCTTCATCGATAAATCTAATCCCTTTAAATTTTAAAAGAAAGGTTTAAAAAAAAAATATTGAACGAGTGATAACCGTGGGGTTCGAACCCACGCCTCCGAAGAGACCAGGACCTTAACCTGACGCCTTAGACCACTCGGCCAGGTTATCATTCGACGTAAGAGAATTTTAATAGATATACTTCTAATAAAACTATTCAACATAAATTTATTAAACATCTGTTTATCGGGCTCAACTTATTTTAAAATTGAGAAATTACATCTTTAATTTTATTAGAAAGGGTTGTTAATATCTTGAATAAAATTATAGAGTATTCGGATTAATATTGACAGAATTGTTGATGATCAAAATTATAAATTTTTTATTCAAAGAAATTTTAAAATATCTGTGAATTTTTATATTTTACTATACTTCTAGTTAGTTATAAAATCATCGATACGATAAATGGAACGATATTTGTTTACACAAGTACTATATAAATTAGATGTCCTTCTTAGCAGCAAGTTCCTTAGCTGCCTTATCATCTGCAGTCATTTCATCAACGTCCCTGATAGCAATATCCGCTGCCTTATAATCCATGAAGAAATGTTTGAAGAAGATTTCGACACCCCATGAAATTGCAAAGTCTAGGATGATTGTAAGGTTGAGCTTGATCTTGAAAATGAAGGTCATAGGAACAAATTGCATAGCTTTGTTAAACTCAGGAATAAATTCGGTGGCACCAGAAATACACATGAAGATAACACCAAGAATTCCGTAATACATACCTTTATTTTCAGTAATACCATCACGGAAAGGTCTGCCAATATAGTTGACAGCGAAGGTTGCCACTTGCTGGGAAAGTTGGATCAAGAACATTGCTGTATTGAGCAAGGAAGGTTCGAAGGTTTTGTCCAAATCAATTTGAGGTTCTCGAGGTTCCAAGATATAAATTTCACGGTTAAGGTAGATGAGAGCGAACAAGTGAACTGCAAATTGACCAAGAATGGAACCCATGATATAAGTATTGAAAATTCCAGGTTGAGGTCTCTCTTTAGAAAGTTTCTCAAGAGGCTGACCTTTAGAAATCGATAAGAAACAGACAGAAAGAAGAAGACCCGAAACAGTAGCTTGAAAGTCACCGAATTTAATACCAGCCAAGTAAAGAACCGAAAGTGAATAAGCCGAAATCAAACAATTTAGAGCCAAAATCTTATACATTTGAATGGTAGAGACCAAAGCACAACGACCTTGACGAATCACATGAACAACAGAATTTACATTCGATAATTTGGAAGTGAAAGGAGCAGCCACTGAAGCATCACCCAACTTCAAAGCAGGAGCCTCTTCATCATCTGGCATATCCATACCCGAAAGTAACTGCTCTGCAAGAGCCGCACCTGATTGAGGACCATTATTTTGCGGTGTTTCAACGGTGATTGGCTTTTTGTTGGCCACCTCAACCTGGCGAATAATCTCTGGAGTGATTTCCACACCGTGCTTTTGTAAAGCAGAAATATACGAAGGATTCAAAGGACCAGGTGGGTACAGATGTGCAATTTGGGCAGGAACTTTTGGAGGAGGCTTACCCCAGCGAGCCATAATTTCACGTTGCTTTTCATACACCTTAGTAAATGTTTCGATTTGTTTCTTTTCTTGTAGTTTCTTGAGCGTAGCTTCAGTACCATTAAGTAATGCAATACCAACATGTGCCTGCTTAAGTGCACCGACATCATTGGTACCATCACCACACATCAAAACGTTGTAACCCATGGACTTGTACGTATTAACGATAACTTCCTTCTGAGTTGGTGAAACACGTGAGTATATGAAGGCATGACGAATCAATTTCTTGAATTCAGTATGCTTTTGTAAAGCTGCAATGGCATAACCAGTAGCACAGATATCCTTGCCCGAGAAGAAAGCTAATGGCTCATCGACAGATTGACTTTTAGTCATGGTCTCATCTACTGTACGCCATTCAAGAGGATTTTCTTTGGTGCGTCTTGATTTTTCAGATTTATCGATAATAACAACCTCTTTCTGAGCGATACCAACCTTACGAGCCACATGACAGGCAGTTAACGGATTATCACCAGTGATCATTACACAACGATGACTAGATTGGTTCAACATAGCAATTGTTTCAGCAGCATCGGATTTCAGAGGACAATGGAACACTAAGAAACCAACAAACTGAAGTTCAGATTCAATTTGGGCACGAGTCATATGCAAGCTGGCATTTCCGGCTGGTATTTTTTTGTAAGCCAAAGCTAAGACACGGGATCCAGCACGAGTGAAAGCTTTGTAAGTTGCCTCATATCCATCAGGAACTTCAACCAATCGATCAGCAATAGTTTCTGGGGCACCTTTACAGCCAACGAAAGTGTTGGTGCCAATTTTAGCAATGCAGGATGAACGCTTAAGCGCCGAAGAGAATTGAAGACGACGCAAGATGTGTATCTGACGACCGTGACCAACTATAACATCTTTAGCATTTTCTGAAAGTTCCCAACTAGAAGCCGCAAGAGTCTCCTTTTCCATTGGATCACCAACAACTTCACCACTATCGAGTCTAACTAAAGCATGGGTAGCACCCATCACATCGAGTGTAACAGGGCTGGCATCCAAACAGGAAGAAAGAGGCAAGACAGAAGATTTAACAGAGGTATGGGCGACAGTATCGCTTCTTCTGAGACTTTTAGAAACCATTTCAAGGCCAGCAAGACCTTCGAATTCCAAGTCCTCAGCAGTGAGGGTACCTGTTTTATCGAAACAACACACATCAATTCTACCAGCCAAGGGGATTCTAAATGGTTCGGTACAGTAGATGAAATGCTTGGCAAGAGCTCCAAGAGATTGATTAACGGCCATGGTCAATTCCATAGGCAATTCAGGAGGAACAACCGAAGTGATGACGATAATACAGTCGAGGATCAACTTCGACTGAACACGGCCCATTCTGGTACCTTCCACCCAGACATACCGGGCAGCAATAATAGCGAAGAATAGAAGGAATAAAATGAAAAACAAAGACTCCCTGTTTGCCACAGTCATTCTCTCAGATGAAAAGATCATCACACGAACGAGAGAGCCTTGTACAGTTTCGAAACCAGTCTTTCCAACAATTGCAACTGCACCTCCATCAGGTGGTAAGGGAATACTATTGTAGGGCTCCGCAGGGGCTGTCACTTGCAAGCAAGAGGTACCACCACGAAGTAACGAGTTTTTATCTAACGATTCTGGTTGGAAAGGAGACGAGAGTTCACGACCTTGAATAGATTCCTTAAGCAAAGGTGTGGATTCACCAGAAAGCATAGCTTCATTGACGATAGCAGAGCCCGCCAATAGAATCATATCACAAGGAACAGATAAATCTTCCTGAGGGGTACGGACAATCGAAACGATATCCTCAGGCACAAGATCTTTCGTAGAAACTTGAACCCATTGAGAATCACGGTAGACATAGATATCATAAGGTTTAATACCCATACTTTGGAACTCAGTCATAGTAGATTTCCTTTGCCAGACTGTGGTTGCTTCAAAAGAGAACAACATAAAGAGCGAAAACAACGATAGATACCACATTTCATCCATCATCCAGAGTGCAATGGAAAAGACCTGGAAAACAAAGAATGGTGCCAAAGCATGTTCGATGAAAAGTTCCATGAATGTAGGAACACTAATGTCAAAGATATTACGTCCATACTTTTTCCGTGATGATTCAAGTTCATTTGTCTTGACACCTTTTTCAGAAACGAGATCTCCAATAGTAAGATTTGGATTATCGACGAAGAAAACTGGTGAAGTGAACATACCTATGTCTTTATTCCAGACAAACATCCGCTTTTGGTACTTGAAAGAAATATCACCATCTTCCCTGGAAATGGGACACACATTGCTGAGTCCCGAATTGGCTTTAGCAATTAACATGATGTCCGTAGCTTTTGAAAGGTTATTGCAAGTCCGATACTTCATGTGGGCCGACATTTGTAAATTCCAACGTGGGAGAAGCCAGACAACTGCGTGGAGAGAAACGAGACCAAGTGTAAAGATGAAAGTCCATTCTTTACCTCCGAAGTATTCATCATAATGAAATAGGTACATTTGAATGTACACCGGATATAGGATAAGGAATGGCAACACATACAATCGAGACCATACTGGCCGTGGTACAAGCAATTTCGCCGATTCCACGGATTTGCTGTCGACGAGAGTTTGAGCCATGATTACTTGTAATGGTGTGACTCTGTCTCCTAGTTACTTATTCTTGAAAAGACTGATAGGGTGGTTAAGAATTGATCTGATAAAAAAAAAGATATAAAAAAAATAAAAAAGGACAGATCTACGACTTCATCAAAGGAAGTGAAAAATTCGCCTAATTGAGACTCACAACTGTTATCTGCAGTGCCTGAAGGGGCTTCTAATCCAGAAATTTAACAGCTTGTACTATATATGCATGGTGTTAAAGAAATGTACATTCAAAAAAAAAATGTGGCAATATATAAATATATTGTATCATGCACAATGTTGGTAGCCTATACATTTCTGTTACACACTTAATCCGTGTAACTGGTGGGCTTTTCAAAAGGGAAGGATAAATCAGTTTTTATTATTCTAAATTTTTTTTTTTTTGAATTACCTTTTATCAACTTGAATCTCGGTCAACTTTCTCTTCGCTTATCTGCGTGCGATGCTAATATCATCCAATAATACTGTACAAATGTCTGAAATACTTATAAAGAGTGGCACGGAAACCTTTAAAATTGACAAGTCTGCAGGTGAGAAGTCGAAATACATCACAGGTATGCTCAACTGTTCAAATAACAGTATATCTACTCCCAATTCAATTAAGACAGTTGAAATTCAAATAACGGATGTTGCTACACCAACACTTAAAACAGTATTGGAATGGTGTGATCACTACAAAAGCAGTCCAGGAAGCATCAATGAGGACGATAATAGTACGGATATGATAAGTCCCTGGGATAGAAAATTTCTCAATGTCGATTCAGATACCCTGAGATCTATAATACTTGCGGCAAATTTTCTCGGTATAGAACCTTTGTTAAATGCTGCTTGCAAACTGGCGGCAGAAATGCTCAGGGGAAGACAACCTCAAGAAATAATAGACGCCTTTAATGCCATTCAATAATAATCATAACATAACACTCGCTCTCTGATTATGCATATGCATTCTACAGATAACTTTTTAAGAATGGAATGAATATCATAACCATTCATGTGTATTTCTAGATTCCTTAAGATCCAATTCTATGAAAATGAATAATTGAGCCATATAATGATTAACTATTTTTACGTCGGAAGAGGCAGCTCGGATTACCCTAATTAGAATATTTATAAATATGGTCCATAGAATTTTTTTCGTCAATTACTAAAACCATTAGAACCAATATACATAGACAATGTAATCTCAGTATTTATAATTACCCTGACCTTGGCGACCTCGTGAGATTTCTTACAGGCTATCCCATATTTATCCGAAGTCGAGGAAAAAGAAAAAGAAAAAACCTGGGCCAAATAAACATTTGAATTCTATCATTCGCCTGGAATAAAATGCCTTTTCGGTGTAACCATTGAAATTGAGCGAATCAATGAATAGCAATTATATGAAATAGGGATATTTTAACAGCAATAATAAAAATTAAACAATTATATCTTCAGAAATTGCTTTTTTTTACATATGTATTTCCTATTATAGAATTTATCAATGCATACATTGCAGCACTCGACTACAGATCCAGTGATCTAAAAGTTAGTGCCTTATTATTAGAAATGCTGCTACTTTTTTAATAGGTATAGTTGCATTCAATGAAGATTGTAGAATATGTAGAATAATTATTGCATGACTGACAGAATACTAGAATTTAACACCGGGGGAATTATGTGATAAAACAAACAGAAGTAGTTTCCAGTCAAGCCTTCATTCTCTTCTTAATTAACGAATGTAGCAGTGTGGTACCATTTATGTAGCAAAGTTAGGATTGATGGTGAGGAAGTTTCCCTTCCACAACTTTCCCGTTTTTAACTTTATAATCCACTTTTCCTCTAACAACTTTAATTACTCCAAAATCTTTATCAAATGTTTCATCTAGTCTTAATCTTGTGTTGCCAATTGTAGAACCTCTTCTCTTAAAAACATCAGAGCTCCACACACACTTAATCCCTAATCTTGAACATTCATGACAAATAGGATTATGTTCATCACATTTCCGTTTTCGTGCTCTACATGTTAGACATCCCTTTCTTGATCTATGTACCACCGTCTTATTACCATTATTAGTGGATTTAACTGTATGGGATGACCCACTTTTATTTCTAATCGACGTACCTATATCCTTTTTTGAACCCTTCAGTTGGAACGATCCCTGATACATTGCCACATCTCGTTGTTGGGGTTGCGAATACAGATATCCATCAACCAGATGGGTGGGAACATTAGAAGGCTGTGGCTGAACATACGGATATTGCACGTATGAAGGATCCATCATAGGTGGATATGTAGGAACATTCCACGGATATATAGATGCAGACGAGACGTAACAGGGCTGAGGTTGAGGTTGAGGTTGAGGTTGATATTGAACAGGAGCATAAACTGTATTTGGAACCATTGAAGGATTTGATGATTCAATAATTCCAGGTTTAGACGCTGTTAGCTGTGGTGATGTTGAAGATATTGGGGGTAAAATAGTATTTGATCTAGCAATACTCTCTTTTTTATCACGTAATGGACGTAATATTGGTTTTTTTCTTTTCAAAGTTTGCTTATCTGATTGTATATCATTCTTGATCAAATATTGATCATGCTCATGGACTGTCATGATCAATCGAAAACAGAATAGAATTTGAATAGGGACTTTTCGCACGCTTTTTTTTTTTCGGTAAAACTGGCTTTAAATGAATATGAAATGACTGATTTCAATAATTGAAAGGAACCAAGCTCTTTATAACTGAAACAAGCTTATTGACACACTTTAAATCAAATTAATGATTGAATGTTTCGTCTAAAAGCATGAGAAGGTAAAAAAAAATAAGATTTGGTTGTAGTGGTAGAAGGATTGAATAGTACCAGAAACAGAGTTAAATTGAAAACTGTTTGGAAGGATCCTCAACTTTACACACCTTTAGAAATGAAACTGTTCTCGCTACCCTTGAAGAAAATAATGAGAAAGTAAGCACAAATTTAACATAGATATATAGTATAGTACAGTAATTCAGGCAATCCATTTCGGAATATTCAATATACGATTTAAAGATTTGGGGTGATATAAATAGATGAGAATTGGACGATGGAAAAAGGAAACCAGCATTAACGTAGAAAGCATCTAAAAATTTTAACAATTTTAACTAAGTCAATAGATCTTTCAATTGAAAAGCCGAGAAATAGGGAGAAGAATGACAATAATTCATGAACTTGTCTCGATCCCCTTATTTCGCATCTAGATATCATTATTCATTGTTAGTTAATATGCATGAGACAGGGACGATTATACAAAGAGGAAATTTATGTTTATGTAGCTATGGGAGTTTCCGGAAAGGAGAAATAGAACTTGGTATGACGCACTAATGCTGAACATACTTCAACCTCCTTTTTTTTATTTAGAATTAAAAAAAAGGCATTGTAATATTTCTTTGCTTCCACGCATGATGATTCCTAGAATGGCACCTACTGGGACATTAAAAAGAAAAGAACTCGTATTCAGGGGGAATATCTAAATTTTTCCGGGGCCAGGCTCTATAAAAATGTCAGCTATACTTCAAGAATAATGAAGTTAACTTGCCTAGTAATTTGCTATAATTATAGTCCATATTTTTATTTACAGCCACTTGAGGTGCCCTGCCCTGACATGAGGGTGCCCCTATTCAATCAATCATGTGATTGGAATGTTTCAACTAATTTTTTTTTTCTTGTTTGATCTGCATATCTTCCAGCATTTATAACAGAATGGGAAAATGGATCTTTTACCCACATCATTTTTACTTCTGTTTAAACTAATTTGAGGCCAAAATGGAAAAAGGCGCATTCTTTTAGGGAGGATCGCATTGATTGATAAACATCCATACATTGACTTATTCAGTGCTCACCTTTTTTTTTTATTTTTTATTTTTTTTTTTTTTAATCATCTTTTACAATGCAATTTGTCAGTGATCAATCACTTTATTATACACTCAGACATAATTTGGGTTTACAAATATATATCAAATGTACCAATCAAAGTAGGTATCTTAAGAGTTAGAATTCTTGATAATGACACAACGAAATAAAGATAATCACTCAACACAGACTAAAATAGATCGTCGGATCTCAAGACGATCTATTTCCAATCATTCATCTGCAAGATCTAAAGTTTCCCCGATGGATCGATTACAGAAAGTATTAAATCCAGAATGGGAGATAGATTATTTGGGTGAGCTTTCTGAGAAGCCAGAGTTAGGATTTTCTAAGTTAATGGAAGAGCTTAAAACTGATGATGACAATAAATATACCAGTCTTCAAGAAATGAGGTTCTTACAGATGGTGGAAGAGGGTACCGATATGAAGGTAATCGACGAAAGGTTAATGAAATTAAAGAGATATGAAAAACTTGTTGACGAATCCATGTGCTGTTTAAAACCACTGTCCGATTCATTAAACATTTTTGAAACTGAACTTAAAAAACTATCCAATCAGATGGAATTTCTTCAAAAGAGATCTGCTTTGCTAAACGTTGAAATTGAAGAAAAGAAACAACTTGATTCATTACTAACACCATTGATTAATGATCTAGCTATACCACCTGATATTGTCAGAAGTATTATAAAAGATCCTGTGAACAACAAATGGACAGAAAATTTGGAATTTATTGAAGAGAAAAGACAGATCTACAAACGACGACTGGAAAACACTGGAAGTGGGAGTATTCCATCATGCTCTTTACGGGATCTCTCACATTTGCTTGATTTATTGGAGCAGAAATGTCTCGAGAGAATTAGAAATTATCTAGTGATTCAAATCAAACAATTACGAAGGGCACCAACCGCATCACAATTAATTCAAAAAGAGATGCTTTCATGCAAGTACATCTTTACTTTCCTTTCTAGCCACAATTCCAAACTGGCATTGGAATTGAGACAAGCATACTGTTATACAATGAGGTGGTACTATTATCGGAATTTTGTAATATATCTTTCATCATTAGAAAAATTGAAACTCAATCTAGTGGATAAAAGTGTATTACTTGGATATCCTAAAGAGGAATCATCAACAGCTGGTGGACTCTATCTTTTTTCTCATAATTCCCATAACAATACGTCGGAAATTGATATTAACGAATATTTAATTAATATTCCGAAAAGGTTTGAAACCTTAATGTCACAAGATGAAACTGCAATGCTAGGGCAGATTGCAGAAACAAATAGGACGAAGTATTGGATAGAAACCGGCTTCAAGAATTTCAACCAGGCTCTTATAGATAATGTTTCTACTGAGTACCTCTTTTTGAATGAATTCTTTGAAGTGCATTCACTTGAAGATGCGACTAAGTTTTCGGATCTGATATTTAAACCCATCTATAAACTTGGATATAACTACACGAGGTTTCTGATAAACAATACTTATGATATATTTGGATGCCTTATCATGGTTCGTCTAACACAGGGTTATCAATATGAAGTTCAACATAGACGTGTACCTGTGCTAGAAAACTATCTTAACTATCAATTAATGGTCCTTTGGCCAAGATTCCAAGGCTTGATCGATGAAAATTGTAAATCCGTGAGAAAGGCAGCCTCTTCTAGTACACTTATTAGAAGTATTAGCAAGAGTGTTATGATTCCATTATCAATAACTCAAAATTTTGGTATGATCATTACGAACTTGATAAGACTATCAAGTAATTTAATGCTTGAAATTGAAACGTGGGAACCTCTAACAAATTCGGTGATACGCTTGATTGAAGAATTTGAAAACTGTATTACGAAACTTGGAAGCACAATTTCAAATAAGAAGAAACAGAATATCTTCTTATATAATAACTTTCAACTTATATATACCATGCTCAACAATGAAATGGAGGAAGAGGGTGAAGCTAGGGAGAGAGCAAATCGCAAATCACAGGAGAGGAAAGATATAGAGGTTAAAAGTGTTGTGGAAGATTTAGAAGGAAAGAAGACATTAGCTGAGACTGAAAGAGACCATTTCAAGAAATTAGTGGATGCTTATGGTGACGATTAATGATATAAACCCATAGAATTTCTCAAGGATTCTATGATCGAAATTAGCATTTTTTTTTTTTTTTTTKCAAATCTATAAATGAAAGTCAATCTCATACCTCGTAGTTTGCTCCTGGTTGTAGTTGTGTTTCTCTTCAGTCACATAAAAGATTTAAAAGAATCCAGAATACAATTGAAATTATCAACTAATATGGGTGTTTATGATCCATCGAGAGATAAAGACCTTCCAGTGGAAGCTGTGGAAGGCTCCAACGGTAATATTGATAACCCGAGATCATTGTCTGACACTATGAAGTCCCTTTTTTCGAAGACTAACGATATAACTTCTTCATCTTTCAATCGTATGTGGGATTTATCAAGGGGCCTGTTTAATATCGAACCGGATGATAACCTGCCTTCCGATGATGTTGAAGTTACTATTGATAACAATCCAATTTTTAATACTTTGAAAAATATCTATGGATCTGTCTCTAGACCTAACGGTTATGTGACATATCCAGTTCCAAGCGATGATCTATATTCAAAATGCAAGCAGATGGATGGACTTGCTGCATGGGATGGTCATGGATATTGGCATTGCATTTTCCCACGTGCTAAGATTCCAGAAGAGGCCAAAGATGATCCCGAATCTTTTAGCAAAGAAGACGTTGAAGACGATTGGGATCATAAGAAATATGGCGTTTTCTTCAAGAATTTCAATGACATGATGGATTGGCGTGCAAAGATGCGTGATGTGATCAAGACTAAACAACAACAAGAATGGAATAAATATAAAGACCAAGAAAAATCCAAATGGGATTTCCTGAACGGAGGACGGCAACTTGATAGTGAAAAGCAGCCTGTTACAAACAGTAGCAGTGATGATATTTATGACGTTCCTGGTGCTTCTACTTCCCATTTGGACGATAAGGGTGGTATGAGCGATATCCTTGAAAGCTCTACAGGTACCATGTCATCTACAGTTGCCAATACTTTGGAAAATGGAGACATTGAAAAGACTACTAAAGTGAGAAGGTATTTCAATGATGGAAGCTCCGAGGAAAGAGAGTACAAGGAAATTATTGATGCTAAGACGGGAAAATCTAAGACAGTTGATCAAAATGTTATGAAATATCCAAAGTCAGGATTGCTCAAGAAAGGAGGATGGTTCTGGAGTAAAAAAGGTGGTGATAAGGACCAAAATGAAGGTGAAGACAAAAACTAATTGAATTTATGATTAATGCAATATTTTAACTTATATATATATATATAAATCATCCAAAGGCAACCATGTTACAGTAGCTCACAATAAGTTCATTATTACCTGATTTAAAAAGATCAAAGAGACTACCTATACTGTCGTCAGGGTTCGGCACTATGGAGTTTTCGAGGTAACAATACACTTGTTTCAATTTAAGCCGTTTCTGAAGGAATTTTAGTATGGAAATAAATCTTGAATCTCGAGATATCTTAAATACAGTAGGTTGTAATTGGGAAATGGAACCAATCGATTTAAATCGTACCAGAACCTTCTTCTTTTCTCGTTGTGATACGACTAGTAGTGAATTAGTAGCTCTTGATGGCAATCTAGAAAGAATTTTAGAATGTGATATGGAAATTTTAGATCTTAAAGGGGCTGTATTGGCAATGATAGTATCGTCGGATTTTCCTTCTTGCTCTGGTAACGATTCCAGTCTCGCTTGCTTATGACTTTTTGGATTTGCCACGGTAACATTCAATTCCATAAGCGAATTGGTAAGTTGCTTCAGCTTTTCATTCTTATCGGACATGATAATCAGTAGTAAGGAGTGTATATAGTTGGATCACTCGATTCACAGGTAGAGGGAGGAACGGCTGATGTATAAATATTCTGCACGTGATCTAAATAAGAAGAAAATAAAGAAGGGAAGTGAAAAAAAAAAAAATAAGTTGAGGTATTTTCGTTAGTTTACTTAAGATTCCATTATATTGTTAAGTAAGTGATCAAACCAGTGAATAAACTAAGATCATCTTTTAACAATAATGTCGAATACATCAAGTGCAAGAGAAGATGCTACTACCCTTTTGTCAAAGCTTTCTCTAGCGGACAAACAGGGGAAAGAAGAGATGAAGAAGAATGCTGAACAGCAACAGAAGACGGAGGTTTCCAAATCAACCATCCCTAAAAAACCAGCAGCACAAACAGCAAAACCTACAGAAGAAAAGGAGAAATCAGTAGAGTCAAAGAAACCGGAAACTAAAGAATCAGAAACCAATTTAATCCAGTCCTCCTATGAAGTTAAAGTCAATCTAGCAGATATACAGGCTGATCCAAATTCTCCCTTATATTCTGTGAAATCTTTCGAAGAATTAGGCTTATCAAATGAACTTCTAAAAGGTTTATATGCAATGAAGTTTTCCAAACCTTCCAAGATTCAGGAAAAGGCACTCCCTCTTCTTTTAGGTAACCCACCCAAAAATTTGATTGCTCAATCTCAATCTGGTACAGGAAAGACTGCTGCCTTTACACTTGCCATGCTATCACGTGTGGATGAATCTAAGCAGCAGACCCAAGCGGTGTGTCTTTCACCATCTCGTGAATTGGCCCGTCAAACAATGGAAGTGGTGAGAGAGATGGGTAAATACACAAAACTGACATATAAATTAGTTGTTCCTGGTGCTGTTGGAAGAAATGAAGTTGTTAGTGCTCAAATTTTGGTGGGAACTCCTGGTGCTATGCTTAATCTAACTCGTAGGAGGAAAATGAACTTATCAAATACTAAGATTTTCGTTTTGGATGAAGCCGATAATATGTTGGATCAACAAGGTATGGGTGATCAATGTGTTAGATTTAAAAAATTGTTCCCTCCAAATGTTCAGATAGCTTTGTTTTCTGCTACTTTTCCAGATAAGGTTAGAAGCTATGCATCTTCCTTTGTTCCTAATGCCAATAAACTGGAGTTGAAACAAGAAGACCTCAATGTCAGAGCTATTAAACAGTTATATATGGATTGCAGTTCAGAAGAAGATAAATTTGAATGCTTAGGTGAATTATATGGATTGTTAACCATTGCATCATCTATTATTTTTGTCCAGAGGAAAGATACTGCCAATAGATTATATTTCCGAATGAAACAGGAAGGTCATGCAGTTTCTTTGCTTCACGGTGGTCTCGATGTTGATGAAAGAGATAGGCTTATTGATGACTTCAGAGAGGGAAGGTCGAAAGTTCTTATTACTACCAATGTTCTTGCAAGAGGTATCGACATTCCATCAGTCTCTATGGTGGTTAATTACGATATGCCTTACGATAAAGAGGGTAACCCAGATCCGGAAACTTATCTTCATAGAATTGGAAGGACAGGTAGATTCGGCAGAACGGGTGTTTCCATCTCATTTATTCACGATAAGAAATCCTACGAATGCTTAAGATATATTGCCAAATACTTTGGAAATATTCAGCTAACTAGACTCCCTACCGATGATTGGGATGAGGTTGAGAAGGTTGTTAAGAAGGTGATCAAATGAATCTTAAATTTATTTACAACACACCATATATACCTTTTTTTTTTAGAACGGACTATATAGAAGCTCTCTAATGCAAATCTCAATTTTGTTTGTGGTTCTTATGAACCCGATCTACATTCATATAATACTAGAGTATCTGAGCGCGAAGCCTGTAATAACTAACCCTAAAAATATCGATAAGGCTATACTTACAAGGAGAATAGATCTTTTCCATCTGTTTCTATTTCTGGCAGTACTGAAAGCTTCCAATATTTGGACATCACCTCCTTCAAGGTCCACCTGTGAATCCTGTATATGATCTGCAATTGCATCAATTTGGGCATTCTGAGAAACAGTAATATCCTGTAAATTTGTTGTAAGCTTGCTTAATTCTCTAGTGGTACCTTCAATCCGTTTAACACTAAGATAACGATCATCCATCATTTCATAAGTTTTCTTTACATCATCATAGGTAGTATTTTGATCTCTCATTTGTAATACTCTTTTAGTACCTAAATTTTCAACATAATCCCTGGCATCTTTTTTGGACGCTTTCTTATTAACTTCTTGGTATAATGATACGGCTTGTTGAAGCAATTGATTTTCATAATTTGAAGTATGCTTCATTAGTTTACTTATTGCCATTCTAAAATTTCTATTCATATTGTTCACTTGATGTACTTGGTCACGATCGCTTGTGTTACAATATAACTTTAGGTCATCTATTGCATCTTTGATTTGAATTTGTTGGTGACGTAAAACGTCTCCCATATCTTCAATATCCTGCTGTAACTTTGCATTATCATACCCTTTAATGACACTATTCACATGTTTATGCTGTAACTCTTTTAAATCTTCAATAGAAATAACATATTGGTTGATGAAATTTAGGATACGTTTGCAAGCGTTACAGAAAACTTCTGTTTCCACATCGTCAACCCTGTTGCCTAGTGCTGATGAAGATTCGTAGATAGGTGCTGGTCTACTTAGAACACTAGTGTTTAGTTGCATAATTAATATTATCAATACTACGTGATTGGTGTAAGGAAAGAATAGGTGCATTTGACAATGTGCTTTTGCTTTTATAATTTTATCTGGCGTCTAATAATCCTCAATATTTTCCGAACTTGGTAATTACATCCTTTATTTTATTTTATTTTTTTCACATGCGTCAATCGGTCAATAAATTAATTGCCTTCATTGAACAGCTTGTGATAAGGATCTTACGGGTGTAAATGATGGTATCTGGATCATTGATAACTTTACATGCTGTTGCATATGTAACTATAATAAAACAATTGTAGAAAACTGGGGAAGCCTAACAATAAGTTCATTTCAATTACATTCATGGTCAGATCTCTAAAAAGTACTTTTTTTTTATTCAGATCCGAATCAATGAATTCATATATCCGGCTGAATTAATAATGATCTGTGTTTTACAGTGCCACTTATAGAAATGGAGATGGAAGATAAGAAATTTGCACAGTATATTTAATTTAACCTTGCTTATATCACTTTAAACGTTATATTAATTACTAGCAAATATTATGATCAAAAGTAGAGTTTCAGAAGATGAAGGTGCACATCCAGGTGGAAGGATTGGGACATCAAAGAAGGATGTTCCATATTCTATTTCGGAATCATTTAAAATGTATTTTTCAGGTAAACCAATGACTTATTATGAGAATATACTTTTATCAGGCCTATCTTTTTACCCGAAAGCTGCCAATAACAGAAGGGCAAGAACTATTGACACACCAATTGATGATAAGGGTAATTACATTCATGAATTCTATGTTGAAAATACACTCCCTCCCGAAGATCCCGATAAGCCGTTGGAAATTGTATTAGTTCATGGATATGGCGCTGCGCTGGGATTCTTTTACAAGAATTTTGAAGGACTTACCAGTATTCCTGGTACGAAGTTGCATGCCATCGATATGCTTGGGTTTGGATTATCTAGTAGACCTGATTTCCCTAATATATCAGGTGAAACAATTGAAGGAGTGAAAGAAAGTGAGGATTTCTTTATTGATTCTTTGGAACAGTGGAGGATCAAAAGAGGCATCAAAGGTCCTTTCGTTTTAATGGCTCATTCTTTAGGAGGATATTTAGCATGCCCATATTATTTGAAGTTTGGTAAAGGAATTGTTAGCAAGATGGTACTGATCTCACCTGTTGGTGTTGAGAGAAGTGATTCGTCTTTTTATGAAGAAACGGCATCGAATAAGCAAAAGGAACAAACATATACTAGAGAAGTGGAATTAGACACCGATACTGAAGATGAAGATGAAGAATATAATTTGGATCTTACATCCATCACTTCTCAATCCGCAGATACGGAAATAAGTGA
The DNA here is from genome assembly GCA_012295335.1 of Brettanomyces custersianus. Lineage (NCBI taxonomy): Eukaryota > Fungi > Ascomycota > Pichiomycetes > Pichiales > Pichiaceae > Brettanomyces > Brettanomyces custersianus. The sequence goes on along the minus strand of JAAVTW010000006.1, from coordinate 1,111,980 downwards.
ACTCATGACCCAGGTTAGAGGTAGTGTACAACCAGGTAAGTTTTTGGCCAATTTATGGAGAAAAAACTATTCCCCTCTACAAATTATTCGGTTCAGTGGACCATTTGCACCTAAATTAACTGCACAATGGACATGGTTACGTTTCAGAAGTATCGATGATGATGAAGAGATCAGGAAAGTCAACAATTATACCTCTAAGGTCTTTTTAGCCAAAGGGTCAGGTGAGTACGGCCTTACAAGGATCCTTGCTCCCGGTGCTATGGCTAAGTTACCCCTTTTGGATAGAATCCCCGGAAATATCGATATCGATACTTTGTGGTTATATGGACAATACGATTGGATGTCGAAGAATGATGGATATGAAATGTGTAACGAGATCAACCGTCTCAATAAGGGGAAATCCAGAGGACATGCGAGATTTAGGGTGATATCCAACGCTGGTCATCATCTATACGTTGATAATAAGGATGAGTTTGAAATGCATGTTTTAAAGTTTTTGAAGAACAATTAAGCTATTTTAGGATATAAGGTGTCAATATATATCTATATATATATATATATATGAATGTGGGTAGAATTGAAATATTTGTTTTTGGAAGTAAATTTTTTGATTCCATTGATAGAGTATTAAGACATATAGTGAATAGACATCTAGCCAGCTATGGTCTTACATAATGATAAATGGAAGTATAAGGCACGCCGGAATTATATGCGAAAGCATGGTCTTAAAACGTTAGAAAGAGATAAGGATAAGAAGAAGAATGAAGAGGCCAAGCAAAGATTGAAAGAGGAGAAAGGTGTGAGTAAAGAGGAAGATAAAAAAGGCGAGGAACAAAAGGAGGAGAATAAAGATGGAGATGAATCAAACTCCGAAGAAGAAAGTGAAGATTCAGAAACTGCAGAGGAGAAACATCGACGGAAACTTGGAGATAATTCATGGCGATTCGAAGGTGATTTAGTGGACAATACAGAATTAATTAAAGATCCAGAGATATTGGAAAAGATAAGACAAAAAAAGGAAGAAGAAAGGAACTATTTCGATCGACAGAATAAAACAGTTCTTGAACATTTAAAGGCAGATAAGGATGCAGATGCCAAATATGCAGGAGTCCTAAGGAAAGACGCAGATCGAGACTTGAAACCTCTGACAAACGAAGAATTGCTTCATATGAAGTTTACACTGGTCGATGAAGATAAAGCCGATGAAAATGAAGAGATATTATCATTAAAACCAAAGGCACCGGTGCGGGTCCTTACAGGAGATGAACGGAGGAAGTTCATAGAAATGCAGAAGATAGCAGAGCATCAAAAAATGGTTCAAGCGGTGAAGGGAGATTGGAAGAATAGAAGTGACGAAAGGAAGAGTCAGAAACGCAAAGAACCCAAGGCTTTAGAAGTGGCACTTCCAGCTGATGCTACAAATTACACTAGTTTGGTTGACCAACAGCTTGCTGAAAGCATGAGACGAGAAGAATTGAAGAGAGGGCAGGGCACGTTTGAAGATGATTTGGATGAATTAGTATCTCAGATCAACTTAGAGAATGGAGGGAAGGAGGGAAGTAATAAGATAATGAAGGACGAAGGCAATCAGTTGCCAACATTTAGTCTAGATGATATGATCAAGGGAACAAAGAAAGTTAGTATAGATAAACGGGACAAAACAAAATCCGATAAGGAAACCAAGCCGCAAAGTGCGCAGATACTTTCAAACGAAGATGATGAGTTTTTAGATGAGATATTAGGATAAGGATGAATAAATATACAATAATATTATAGATTACGACATATTTAAAGATAATGTCAGAAATTTCAAGAATGGAGAAATCTTATCTCAATCCTTATCTCAATTATTTCTTATCTAAAACCTAAAAAGCCTCAGTTTTTTTATTTGTCATCAATCGACATTCATCTCTTTCGCCCTTACAACCCAAATTACATTCAATCATTTAGTTATAAAAATTTGACCATAAACCACTTTATGTCTTCAGAAACTCAGCCCTTTGTCTCTGAGCCTAATGGTGGCGGATGGCAGCCATCAGATGATCCCAAGACCACTAAATCAAGAAAGAGGTTTATACTTACTGTGGCTTCTATCATCAGCATCTTTATTGTCATATTCTATGTTCATGTTTCGTCTTTAAAAAAAATTGAATATCCACCTCTTCCCAAAGTACCCGCACATGTACCATTTTTAGGGGGCCCGACTTGGAAGCCGGATTCTAAGCTGGTTGTTAAGGCTAAACATGGAGCCGTTGCATCTGATATTGAAAGGTGTTCAAAATTAGGTGTTGAAATTTTACAAAAGGGTGGATTTGCTGCGGATGCAGCAATTACCACATGCCTTTGTATTGGTACATTAGATACAATGTATTCATCGGGAATTGGCGGTGGTGCCTTTATCACGACTAAGCTAGCGAATCAATCCGGTGCTACATCAATAGATGCACGTGAGATGGCACCTGGCGCTGCATATAGAGATATGTTTAAAGGTCGGGAGATTGCATCTAAATACGGTGGGCTGGCTGTTGCTACACCAGGGGAATTGAAAGGACTATACACACTTTATAAACTTCATGGTTCAGGAAACCTCAGTTGGAGTGAGTTAGTTTCTCCAGTGGCCAAAATTGCAAGAGAACCAAGGAAAATATCAGACTTATTAGGGGGATCGATCGAAGTCCAAAACAAAGCATTTGAATTGTACAAGAAGGATTGGCTCTTTCTTTTCAATTCTGATGGAACTCTTAAAAAGAGTGGTGATATGATGAGTCGACCAGCATTGGCTCATACTCTTGATCTTATAGCTCAGAATGGATCTGATGCTATCTTTTATGACCCCAATGGACCAATTGCCCCACATATTGTCTCCAAAGTGAGGGAATGGGGTGGAATTTTGACGGCAGAGGATTTCTCTCGTTATAAGGCGGTTGTTGAACCTGCACTTGAGATTCACAATTTTTCAGACAGGAATCTCACGGTTTATTCTCCAGCAGGGTCTTCATCTGGACTTGCACTTCTCTCGGCACTATCCATTATAAATGGATTAAATAAGACAGATCATACCGATTTTGCTGCTGTTCCTACCCATAGAATGGTGGAAGCAATGAAATGGTTAGCTAGTGCGAGAACTCATTTAGGTGATATTGGAGTGTACAATACAAATGATACTGCCATCAGAGAACACAAAAGAAGATATGCTAAATTTCTTTCTAAACAATGGATTGAACATGCTCAACACTTGGTACTAGATGATAAGACGTTGCCATCATTTCACGATTATGAACCCGCATACCAGCCTAACGATCCACATGGAACATCCAGTCTTACTGTAATTGATCAATGGGGAAATACCGTTTCGATCACAACTACAGTGAATCTTCTCTTTGGTTCGGTCGTTCATGATCCAACAACAGGTGTGATCCTTAACGATGAAATGGACGATTTTTCCGTTCCTACGGAGAAGAATGCATTCGATTTGAGGCCTTCAATTTACAACTATATCGAACCCTATAAGAGGCCATTATCGTCATGTGCCCAATCGATAATCTATGACCCTTCGACTAATAGAACAGACATGGCCATTGGTGCAGCAGGAGGGTCAAGAATACCAACCGCCATTTTGCAGGCATTAGTAAGGACCTATTATTACAAGATGGACCTACTTTCTACATTGGCATATCCAAGAATTCATCACCAGCTAATTCCCGAGGTGTTGTATATCGAGAAGCCCATAAAGCCCGATATGGTTGATGCCATGATTGCTAGAGGGCATACTGTAGAAGCCGTGGGACATATGACAGCCATGAATGGTATTAAAGTAGAAGACGATGCAATATATGCATTGAGTGATTACTGGAGGAAGTTTGGGCACGTAGCAGGTTATTAGGGACTACTGGGTATATTCGTTGCATTCTTGATAAAAAAATATAACGCGTGAAGATTAGATTAGTTATCGCGTAATACTTTCATTATGTATATTTAGATAATATTTTTTTTAAAGGATTGAACGAACAATTTGATCAGAATTGGTAGACCACATTGAGCGTAGAGTGAATTTGCGGACAAGTATAGCAATGGGTGAAAATCCTCTTACATCAAATACGGGGGATTCAGATGCCATTTGGAAGCTTCTCCAGAATTTAAGCGAGACGGTGAAAAGATTGGAAGGAAATGATGGAGAAAGGAGACAGACAGAATTGATCGATGAAGGTAGTTACAATCATGTATTAAAAGAGAATCTTAAACTTAAAAAGGAGGTGGATGATTTGAAACAAACAAATTGTGAATTACAAATGAGGATCAAGTCGCTCGAATCTGAAATGACCAGACAGAGATCTCCGTCTTTACATGAAGACACGATGGTAGAAGACAGGGCGAGGGAGCAATTACCACACTCACACAACATGGAAGAAGAGGACACGGTAATGTCATCTGAGGCTGCTTGCAAGAGAACTGATAGAAGGCCCGTTAATCATGGTACACACTTCTTGGATAGATTTGCGGTTTCCAGGAAACATGTGATACCATCATCACCAACTCAGGAACCAACATCATCGTCACAGACGATTGTGTCATCATCACCACTTCGGACTAAAAGAAATAGGTCTATGGAACTTGATTTTGGGGATGCCACTGTGGCTAGGATTATAAGTGGTGACGCAGACATTAACACTGAACTGTTTCGTTCACAGTCTGAAAAATCGGATGAATTGAAAGCTTCTCCGCATAAGAGAGTACATAGAAGTTACTCATCATCTTCCAATGATACACAGATATTGGTTCCTGATTCACAGAGTGAGGATGAATGTAGATATCCTCTTTCTCAGTCGCACAGGCTCAATATACCACTATCCTTAAAATATCCATTGGATCTCAGTGAAAATCCTATACGACATTCACCGTGGTGGCCTGAAGATTTTAGAATTAATCCCTTGGTGAATTTTGGTCAAAATGTACCCGTGCAGTTACGGAAATTGGACCCAAAGTATATCCACCCAGTTTTAAAAAAGCAGTTGATGTTACAGAAACGGCGGGTAGAAGATCAAGCTTTGAAAGAATTTGATAGAATTGCGGGACCTGTCCTCTCTCAGAACTTTACTGTAGACGAAAATGCTAACCCTAAACCTAACGAAAATCAAATAATGTCACCGACACAGGCATTAGAGGATCCGGATATTGACCCAATTTTTAAATTTGAGCTTAATAGAGACAACTATATGAAAAATAGAAGTGCATTGGGTAATCTCAGCTCAAAGAAGATTAAGCTTTGGATGGATTTAACTGATTCCCCTCCTGGTGAGGAGCGATCATCATTTCCTACATCACAGGAAGTTAAGAAGAATAAAGAAATTGCATTGAAAAGAGCTAAACTAGTTGGGTTACAACGCTTATTTCAAGCAGTATTAATATTGGAGCCAAGAAAAAGAGGAAACTTTAGTGACTACGAGGATAAAGAGAATATCCCACCTCAAAGTACATCAAAATCCTCTCCAGTAGAATATAGTCAAGTTGGGAAATTCATCTTTTGTAATTCAGTCTTCAACGATGCTGTTAAAAATGGCAACTTTAAGATTGATAGGAAAATCTTCAAACATTCATAACATATATATGCACTCTTTGCTATTCATATAATCATTAATATCTATATCTATAAATCTATACCTTTTCATTGCTCGTGTTGACCCGGTGAATCAAATGGTTGTAATGGTCTTTTAGACACTCTATGCATATTACCAGCCTTTGGATCGGGATAAAATCGTTCAAATGGAACGCTTCGTTGGAATAACTCATACGTTGCCAAAGTAAAACCAAATTGAGGAGCGGACCTACAAACTCTGGCTACCCCTCCTTTAAAGAATGCTGAAAATCCTTCTTCTTTGAATATCCTTACGAAAGCATTTGCTATTCCACTGTAGGGCCTTTCACCTTTTGCAGGTTTAACCTGGAGTCTTGTCTTGACAACATCGCATGGCGTAGTGAAGTAAGCTGCAGGGACACCTGCTAATGCACCTGCAGTGAGCAATTCCCAAGATTGTAAACTTTTCCTCATAGTTGGATCTGCCGGATCCCAACCAAACATATACTTCTTAAGATTTGCATACGCGGGAAAATATATGGCACTAAATGGAACATCCCTCATTAAACACGCTGTAGCACCTTTATAAAGCCCCCGTATGCCCAAATTGTGAACAATCTGAGGAGCAGTTTCGAGCCTAATATATTCTCCACGCGTTGCTGCCTCTCTTATTCTTTCTCCTTGAACTTGCAGTCGAATCTTTGTTATTTCTAATGGATTCGTGAATATGACTTGACATGCACCTGCACATGAACCAGCTAAAATTTCCCAAGGTCTAGTGATCTCCCCATGAGGTGAATGAGCTCTCCCAAGCTTTCTAACAGCATCATTAACTGTCAATTTAATTGCCTTTTCTGGTGCAACGCCAATCAACTGTGGCAATAAACCAGAGTACAGACCACGAGCCCCTTCACCCTTAATTAGCTTCTTGAAACAATCAAAATATGACGAATATATACCTTTCCCATGTTGGTTTTGCATTCGGGTCTTTAACATGTCTATGGGATAAACAATAGTGGCACCAATTGCACCTGCTATTGAACCCAAAACAAAAGAATAAGCGGATGAAAAGAATGGATACAGGCTAAATGATACATCTGATGATTCAGACGAACTCACCATATTATCTGTGAATATAGCCATTAAATCAGAGGAATTAACTGCAGATACTTGTTCCTGCTCTCTGAGAAGTACTGAATTCCATTTGAAATAAAGACGTACCTCATCGAGTGATATAGGCTTATGAGAATTAGCTGTTGCATATTTGAAGAAGTCATTTTGAGTGATTGATGACAATGAAGCTGTAGATATTTCGGATTCTATCAACTGATTTAACTTTGGTAAGTCACTCAATAATTTAATTAGAGAATATGCGGCAGAATAATCTAAGTTAACACCATATGTATCGTAGGCTATTCCTTCCATTTGCTTTAGCATATAATTAGGAATCTTTTTATGGAAAATATCCTGGGTAATATTTGGTAACTCTCCAGTTGCAATGTTAGGTGAACTGAGAGTGTTTGTTACTGCACTGGCTTTAAAAATTCCCTTGAGTTTAATTTCAGGTAGTGCTTCCATCATGTCCGAAAAAGCCTTAATATCTAGTTTAGTCAAGTCTTTTGCTGAGATATATTCTTCAAGAGCTTGAGAATCTGGATGCCCGCTGGAAGAATCAAACTTCTTAACAAATTCAATCAATCGAGCTGAATCCAAGTATTTTGAATTCTTATTATCTTGCTGTCGGTGATTGTTCATATTATAAAATATATTGAATAAAACATGATTAATATCACCATCATGTTCATTCAAATCTAGACAAATTTTGCTATATGTGTCAAGAAATTCATCTTTGGTGACAAAACCTTTGTCATTCTTGTCCGTGGCGGCGAAAACCACAGGCGAAATATCTAAAGATGATAATAAACCTGCCTTTGCTGCCTTGATAAAATTTCCCTTCTTTCGATTCTTAGTGATTGACTGCTCAATTGCGAGTCCCTCGGGACTTAATAGACGATCAAACTGTTCACGAGTAAGGACCATATCTCCATCTTTGGGTTTAGAAAACAAATCAAATACTTTAGCCGCTTCACGGGGACGATACTGAACTGAATTCGTCATATTAAGTGGTGGGTAAATGACCCTCTTTTTTTCAAATATATATATCGGCGGAAAATCTATTACTTTTAAAGAAATCCTTAAAAAAGAAAAGAAAGGAAACTCTCAAACTGGTGAACTTCCTAAATGCGATACTATATATAAGTCTAGCCTGTGTTGGAAAAATTTCGTTGAGTAATTCTTTTTTTTCTTATCTTCCAGGGTGAATGGAAGAAATAAATATGATGCAAGGCTGACGGAGTATCGGGGTACAGGTAAAATTTCAGCTCATTATTAGGAGGTCATTTGCATGACGGAAATTATCGAATCTGTAATGAACCATTTAATTGATTCTACGAGTTATGACTGTAAGATTTCAGATTTCTTAAACGATTCGATTCTCGGATCCGACTTAGATCAAATCCAAAAATAAAAAACATTCTAAAATATTTCATCTATTTACACTTTTTGCATTGCAAATATTGACAAACAATTATTAACTGAGGAGGTAGGTTCCTCTAATTTTGGCATCTACTTCAATGTAGCAAGCTATTTATAAGTATTTAAAAGTAGATTCGAGGCGAATCATAGGAAGGAACAACAAAAAGAAATCCATGGATATACGATGATCCTCTATTCATAGTCCAATCCGATTACCTCTTCAAAGAGTTTTTCACATGGAATATTGGCGTTCATTCTAGCACAGAGTAAATATGCTCCACTTAACTTCCTATGTAAACTGTAGGTTTCCTCTGGAGGTGGGGTTAACCTTTCATTAAGCATCAATGAAATATTACCTCTCACTCTATCAGTAACAGTTTGATTTGTGAAATTGAAGCAGTGTCCTTTATTCTTAGATGGACAGAATGGTTCTCCCAATGCCATCATTGAGTCAACATGTGCATTTTCCATTTCGGAAGATTCTAATCCAGTTAAGAATCCCAAATCTTTACTGTACTTAGCGGCTTTTGCACGATCTTGTCTCACGGCGGCACGAAGACAATTTGCATATGTTCTGGCAAACTCCTCAGAGAAATCTCTACATGCACCGAAATCTAGAAGCTCCACTTTTTTGGTATCTGGATTGTACAAGAAATTTGCCCAGTTTGGATCTGTTTGCATGAATCTGAAAGTGTAGATTTCTTTGAGACATAACCTCATGATATTTTCACAGATCCAGTTCTTGGTATCTTGATCGAAATCACCCTTGGCAACTTCGATACCTTTCATCATTTCCATAGTTAAAACATGTTCATCACTGATTTCATGATAAACCTTCGGAACGGAGAATGCTGGGTCGTCTTTTAAAAGATCTCTAAACCGTTCCACATTATTGGCCTCTCTAATGTAGTCACATTCCCATTTGAGTTCAATTCGGGCATCAGCAACACTTTGATCAAGAAACATACCTGCAGGAAGCATATGTGAAGCTTTTAACAGCATCAAAATGGTATCGAGATCTGAATCAATGGAGTTGGCCACACCTGGATATTGAACTTTTACTACAGCTTCATCCAATCCTTTCTTTGTGACAGCCCTATGAACTTGACCAATTGATGCTGCTGCAATGGGGACATCATCAAATGATGCGAAATAGCGTTCTCTCCATCCATCTCCAAGTTCAAAGGAAATAGTTTTTTCAAGTTGAGCTTGTGGCATATATTGAGCGCTATCCTGCACTTTCATTAAGATCTGTGCAACTTCCCTAGGAAGAACAGAATCATCCTGATACGAGAGCATCTGACCTATTTTGAGTGCTGCACCCCTCATTTTACTCAATTTTCGCACAATTCTTTCTATATTTCTTCTAGAGAGTACCAAACTATTCAAATTTGGTTTCACTCCTTGAACATAATCCTTTGCGCCTTCAGCAACAATATTCAGACCAACACTAGCAGCTAATGATCCATAATGAAATAATCTTTGTAGTTTGGTACTGGGAACTGCGGATTGACCCAGCGTAAATTTAGGTTTTTCAGCTTCACCAACAATAGTATGATCATCTTTGTCGTCCCGGGAAAGTACAGCTGAATACGTGGAGAACAATCTCTTTGCACCACCAATATGTGCCTTACTTTTAGAATCTTTTATGGTTGGCCTTTTTGTTGAAGGATTGCTCGCAGAGGAAGAAGCACTGGCTTGAACTTGTTGGGATTTTTCTCTGGCAATTACGAAGATATCTTCTTCAATTGCACTATTCTCTGATCTTTTCATAATATAATCATAATCGGGCTTCCTTTTTTCAATTTTGGCTTTAACGCTCTCTGATTTCATCTTGGCATCCCGATATATTGGATCTTCTTCGGCAATTGATCTGATAGCCGGAGTCTCATCTTGAACAATCTTCCATGATTCTTTAAGCACGGTACTGGCACCTTTTATAAGGCCCAAAGCCTGATAGAGGGATCTTGGAGTGCTCATGGTGATGGCGGAAAGGTTGCGTAACACTTAATCTACTGCTCGTATAGTTTAAGATACACTGTAATATTTATATCTAATGTGATGAGCATTTTTATCTATCTTTTTTTTTCTCTCTCTTTTTTTTTTGTTAAATTTCTACCACTTAAATGCAGATTCGATTTTCAAAGTCCGATCAATAACAATGCTTTTGATATTTATCAGTATATATTAAAGCAGTCATAAAGGTACAAACTAACAGCACTATTCCTTTGATTTGTCATCTTTGGAATCAGCTTTACCATCCTCACTTAAGAAAAATGCCTGGGCAGCTAGAGGAATGAGAACCCGTGCAATTCTAGAATTATCAACTAAATCCTCAATTTTATCAGGACCTTTATCCTTATTCTTGATCAATTCTTCATTAAATTCCAATACTTCTGGTGTACAGAATGCATCAATAAGATCATCATCATTTTGGTAATCACCATTTTCGTCAATAACATGTTCAAAATCATATTCAACACTTTGTAATACAGCAAACTTTCGGAAACTGCTTTCATAGAGCTCCTTATTACTTTCAAACGAACGATAAATAGGAGACTTCACTTCATATTTCAAGGGTTCATTCAATTTTATATATTGAATCTTTTTGGTATTCTTTGGATCTGCAGAAAGCAATTTATTGAGCGCTATTATGTCTCTTCTATGTCTCTCCAAAATGAGAATCTGTAACAGCCTATCCTGTAGTCTAGAAGTAGTTGTTGGTTCAATATCGCTAGAACCATCCTTCTTTTCAGTTAATCCATTAAATACAAGATTTCCATAATCTTTTGGAATGTTATCCAAAACAGATTTCCTGAACTTGATTAATTCTTTCTCATCGTCTTTCCGTGAATCTTTAATACCTTTGAAGAGGAAAATGTTGTAATCCAATGGATATTCAGAAATTCGGGTAAGCTTCTTTCTGGAATCTTCAGAAAGTGATTCCAATGAAATTGGACTATCAATAAATGTTGTCATGCTTAATGGACAATAGCAATACTAAATGTATCATAGAGGTACAAATCTAATGTAAAATTGCTAAGGCCAAAAAAAAATCAGATTCCTTTTGAAAATGAAAAATTGAAAATGACATGGCAATTCATAGTAATAGACCTGGTATTTGATACAACGAGCGTGCCTAAATAGATATCAAAGAATGCATAAAGAGTCTCTGCTATGATTGGATCAATTTTGTATCGTTAATTTATAATGGGTACTAGTCCCTTCGGAAAAACATTAACTTCAAGAGATGGCTCGGAAAAATTAAAAATGTAGATCCCTAATGATCAGTAAAACGATGATCAGAAAGAATCTTAACGATGCTTAACAAAGATATGAAAACGATTCACATTGACAAACCCTTTATAGCAATTGATTCAGATCTTAGTGAAGGAATTACCTATGATGGAAGGAATAGTTCTCTGCTCTGGATCGATATTGGTAAAGGTACGATATATCGGACATTCTTAGATAATAATGATGAACATGGTGAGATTCAAAAATACACAATTGATAAATCGGTCGGAGTTATTGGCCTTACTACTGATCCAAATGTTATTCTTGCTGGTTGTAGCACTACAATTAAGGCATTGAACCTGGAAACTTCCAAGTTTTCAGTAATTGCCAAATACCCAAACAATAACGTTTCCAGTAACGGATGGCATCTTCGTTCTAATGATGGATCAGTGGATCCATTTGGAGATTTCTGGGTTGGTACAATGTGTGATTCGTCATGTCCGGAAGTGAAAAACTTGGGTACCCTTTATCGACTTAATACCAATCTATCATTGGACCCAATAATTAAAAACGTTGGTATTCCCAACGGACTCAATTGGTACGATGGAAATATGTATTGGACCAGTTCTAAGGAGCACATAATCTATAAATTTGAAATGGATAATGACACGAAACTACCTGAATTGTCTACCAAAATCAAGTTTATTGAAACTGAGAAGCTTTTCAAGGATTATATAGATGAGACACTTATTGACGGAGAACCGGATGGCTTTTGCATAGACTCCAAAGGGAGTATCTATACAGCAGTTTGGGGTACAAATAGAGTGCTCAAAATTGACCATAGGGGTACATTACAAGAACAAATAATCTTCCCAGCTAACAGAATCAGTTGTACCACAATAGGAGGAAAGAATATGGATACCTTATTTGTGACCAGTGGAAGATTAGACAAAAAAACAAAAAAGGATATGGGCGGATGCATATTCAAATTGAAATTAACAGATGGTGTAAAGGGTACAGAGAAACATAAATGGCAAGGCCCACTTTCATTGTAAATGATCCAGAATGCATCTGCAGAAGTCCTCAAATACAACATTATATTCGAGTCCTTTACTTCTGAGATTTGCAAGCTTTTTATTTGCCACTTCTACCCTTCCTTCTTTATTATACTCGTTAGTTATTGAAAGATCATGAAGAATTTCATGTAGGATTAGAACGTAGTATTGAATGACAGGCTCTTCAAGGTATTTCTTAAAGTCTTCGTCTTCCATGAGCTTTGCTATTAGAGAATCCTTGAGACTGGGAAGAACAGCTTTTTGGGAATCTTCTGCAACCTTTGTTTGTGAAGATTTCTTATCTAGATCCTTATGCTTTTGGCTTGCGAAACACTTCAAAGAACAGCTTTATAAGGTTAGTAACTATAAGGATAATAAAAAAAATGGTATTAACATACTATCTAACATTGCATTTGGGGCATCTGTATTTAGATTCAGCTTTGCCACATATTCCACAGAGCATTTGAAAGATATCTGTGGGATATGAGTCGATATTTATAAGGCAGTTAGTGAACCTATAAAAATATAAATTAAAGGTGAAAAATATATATGTCTGCAACTAACGTCTTATATGAAAATAGATAAATGAACCAATAGATATTATGGATCTTGTTGGTGAATATTCATCATCTGAATCATCAGATGATAGTGTTATAAACTCCGAACCTAAAACTAAAGTTAATAAACAAGTAACCAAGTTAATACCCAGACAGGTTCTTGCTAGTCGAACGCTGGCCGACACACCATCTACACCAATATATGATGAAACATATATAGAGCTCCAAAGAGTTAAAGAATCAAAAGATGAATTAGGTGACATATTTCATTTGGGAAATGCTTCTAAACAAACGCAGAAGAATGCTTCAACAGCTACAGAAGATGTCATATCGTCAGTTGAAAGATTCAAGAGCAAACAACTTGATGAATCAGCGAAAAGAACTTACATAGATAGTCAATCCGATGGACCAAGAAAGAAATTGAAGCCCGTCAAACAGGTACGTGAATTGGATATGAGGAAATTTTATAAGGACAACGACAAGTTGATACGAACAGGTGAACTAAGCGTATCTGAACAGGTAAGAAAGAATACAGAGGTGAAATATTATGGAGAAGGAAACAACAACCTCTCACGTATCATACAGTTTACTGAAAAAAACGAGAATCGATTAGAGAAGGAGAAACCTCGAAAGAAATGATGTATAATATAACCATATATATTATCTAGTATTATAGAAGATATAGAGTATGGAACGAGAACGGTACGTTAGAAAAAACGTAACCTTAGAAAAGATAAATAATTAGAAGAAGAGTGGGAAATCATCATTATCACCACCATGATCGTTATATACAAGTTGAATTGATCATGCCATATCTACTGTTTGGCAGCCGGGACATCTTCAATATTCTTTCTGGCCTTCTCTTCTCTGTATTCCTTCTGTAACTTCTTGACTTCCTCATCACTTAATGGAGGAACTGGAATATCTTCGAAGTCATCTGTATGAAGGAAACTGTAAGTGTAACCGTAGACAGCCAATGGAATGCACAATAATGCACCGAAGACAGCAACGTTCTTCCAAAAATATGGCCTTCTGGCCCTGAGCATGGCGGGTGACATACGATAGCCCCTGCCACTGTAGTAGGAATTAGTTCTAGCATTAAAGCGCACAAATGTAGGAATCATAATTGGTTTATACTTTAGAAAGTTGTTCTGCAAGGTGTGTACAGTGATGGACTGAAGAAAGACAGGTTTTTCCTGATCACCAGATTAAGAACTGATGAAGGAGAAAAAAAAAATATTTAGTTTAGCGAATCCGTACATCAAAAGAAATGCAGTTCAAAAAATTTTCAGTTCATACGATGTCCGATAAGGATATATCAGTTTTCGAGTCAAGATCTAAGGCTAAAGATCCTCTACTAAAGATGACAACTAGTATAGATAAACCCGAAGTCAAAAACGATGAGATTGTGATTCCGGAGCCTTCGGCAGAGGAAAGACACTTGTCCAAGCTAGTTTTTGGAGATGAGGAAGGATTTGAGAACAATCTAAGGAAAGTCGATCAGCTTTACGATGAAGAAAGGGAGCAGGAGGAAAAAAATCCAGAATTATACTACAGTGATTCTGAAGGGAGTGATGAATTCTTAAATGCAATGCAACATCAGGATCAGAGTGATCCTTTGGCTATAAAGCATAGATCAAATGATAGCGTTAATGATTCAAGCAGTGACGAAGATGAAGACAACGACGTTTCGAAACTTAATGATGACCAACTATTTATGGTTGACGAGAATGCTAATTCTGATGTGGATGCAATGGATGTAGATTCCGATGAATCTGACAGTTCCCACACTTCTAGTACCGAAGATACTAGTGATCTCGAAGACAAGGATGCTTGGGTTGACAGTGACGATGAGAAGTTGACTATTTCTTTAGAACACACAGATCGGCTTAGAAAATTGAGAATAAGTGAGACTGAATCAGATATTAATGGAAAGAAATATATATCACGATTGAGAGACCAGTTCGAACGAATCTTTCCTCGACCAGATTGGGCAGATAGATATCCAAGCGATGAAGAAGAACAATCAGTGGAAGCGGAGGACTCAGAAATATCGAAAGGAGATGTTGTGGGATCGAGTGCTCGATCTACCAAGATCAACAAGTCAAGCAATCCACTTCTTGAGTTCTTGAATAAGAACCAGACTTACAAAGTTTCAGACAAGAACATGAAGTTACTTTCTCCTCGGCATATTGATATTTCAAGACTCACAGATGCAAATGTGAATAACATATCACATTCTGCTGTTCAAGCATTATCATTCCATCCTACACATCCCCTTCTTTTAACTGGTGGTTACGATAGAACACTTCGGATATATCATATTGATGGTAAACATAATCATATGGTTTCATCGTTACATTTTAAAAATGCTCCGGTGCAATCTGCTTACTTTGGATTAAATGATGATACTGAAATATTTTCTGGTGGTAGAAGAAGATACATGTACAAATGGTCCGTTAATCAAGGAATCGTGGAGAAAATTAGTCGTTTATATGGACACGAGCAAACTCAAAGATCTTTTGAAAACTTTAAACTAAGTCCAGATGGCAAGTACATTGGATTAGTAGGAAGTTCTGGATGGGTCAATCTTTTATCGGCCACTACAGGTCGATGGGTTCGTGGATTTAAGATTGAAGGTACACTTGTTGATTTTGAATTCACACAGATCAAAAATGGAAAGGGTAACTCAAAACACTTGATTGCCATAAATAGTGCAGGTGAAATATGGGAATTTGAAATCCAAACGGGTAAGATTTTAAGCAGATGGACGGATAATACCGGCGTTGGTGTTACTAAGATCAAAGTTGGTGGTAATAACGGCAATAATAGATGGCTGGCAGTTGGAAGCAAGTCTGGAATGGTGAATATTTATGATCGAATGAAGAACAATAAGCTCATTGGAACAATAGAGAATCTTGTTACATCGATTTCATCTTTAGAATTCAATGTCGATGGACAATTATTATGCATAGCATCGCGTGCCAAGCGTGATGCGCTTAGATTGGTTCATATTCCAACCTGCAAGACTTACAGCAATTGGCCTACCAGTGGTACACCATTGGGTAAAGTCACCTCTATTTGCTTTAGTCCGAATAGTGAAATGCTTGCTACAGGGAATGAAGCAGGCCGGGTTAGATTATGGCATCTTAATCATTACTAATTAATAGACCTAATGTATACTTAAGAAATGTACTGAAAAATATCTTTGATCTTGATCATCGTCATTCATTGTTTAATATAATTTCTCTTTGATTCATAGAATGTCAATAGAAAACGGTACAGAGTTTGATCAGGTAGCTAAATCCATCATCAAGAAGCTTGAACATGCACCATCATATCGAATCATAGTGCTAATAGTCGGAAGACCAGGCTCCGGGAAAACTACCATCGCCAATTATATTACGGAGAGACTTAATGAAGAATTTACCAAGAAGGGTAAAGTAATCGATTCTTCTGATGAGATTGAATTGGACCAACTCATACTCAAAAATGGTGAGCTAAACGAACAAAATTGGCTGACTGTCCCTTCGTATGATGCTTGTCGGGAGAGAAAAGACATAGAGAGTGACATTAACGACGACAATTTCCAACCACGCATATATCATGATAAATCAAACTTATTAATTACTGGCAGAGGCTCTCCTTCAACCGATATTATGGTTTCATATAACTCTAAAGTAAACAATTCACCATTTGCCATAAGAATTAGTATGGATGGGTTCCATTTGCCTCGATCGGTTCTTCGTAAAATGAATGACCCAAACGAGATGATGAAAAGAAGGGGATCACCACCAACGTTTGATTCTGGATTAGTCGCCAAACTTGTATCTATATTACAGGCAACATGTGACAGTATGAAACTGAGCAAGAAAGGAGAATCCCTAAACAAAACTACAGGGGCATTGTGGATGACTACCGGAAATATAGGTATTCCCAGTGTAAGTGTTCCTGATTTTGATCACGAGAAGAGAGATCCTACACCTAACGGCTCAATCATATTGCCACAGACTAGGATACTCATCATAGAAGGTTTATATCTTCTACTAGAAAGGGGATTGTGGAACCAGATTTGTCAGCTCGCTTCTTCTAATGCTTCTACAATATATTGCTGTCAAGTAGAAAGTAATGACAAAATAATTATTCGGGAAAGAACTGCTCGGAGACATGTCGATGCTGGGATATGCCGTACAATAGAGGAAGGAAGAATCAAATATGATTCGAATGATTCAATCAACGGTGATTTGGTTGACTCATATACAGCAGGACAATGCATAGATAAAGTGATACGAAATTAAAAGTTATTGCAATTCAATATGCGTAGAGAATTCTAAATATGTAAATGCGTAGGAACCAGCGCAGCGTACTATATAAAACTAATGAAGTTGGACTTTTTTATCCTTAGAGTTGACCGATAATCTCCTCCGTGTGAAAATGGCAGATTGTTCCAAATTGAGATCAAATCCAATTGGTGTATTATACATATCCTCTGCAGGAATACATCTTGGCTTTTCCGTAGTACTATGCCTAACAACATTTCCATTAGGATATGGACTTCTAACATACTGGTGACCACTTTTGCTAGAGTATGATACTATATGAGCAGAATCACCTGTAGTATGGGCTCTAGACCTTCTCGGCAGTTTAGAGCCCAGTTGAAATGAAATAGAGGATCGCCTACATTTTCCCGTTTGATCATTCCTGATATCTGCCCTTACTATTCGAGGAGGAGGGGTAGCAAGATTGGCTATATCTGGAAATGGTACAGGAGATGGTGCATCATTGTTGTTGTCATCAATATGACTTTCCGACGAGTTATCAGCTAAAGTACTAGGATTATCATCGGTTATGCTGTAAGACGAATCATTTTCTATAGAATCAGAAAGTATTGATAATGATTCTGATTGAGGAACTCGAGACATCACAATTGTATCTATAACAGGATTATCTTCTTCCTTCAATGAATTGAAATTTGTATCCCCTGAAGCTCTTTGAACGTTGGCACCTCTGTCAAACACCATTCTAATCGCTTCAGCACGAGGGGTTGAAATCACCTGCAGATTATTATCACCGAAGTAATCATCGATATTTTTAACAGTAACCAAATCATGGGTGAATTTAGAGTAGAGTTCTTTGTCAAATGTAGTAGATGAAGGTGCATCAGCAGCAGCAGTAGATATCTGTGAAGTATCTGGAGCTTCAACCTCATAACCTTTGTTCATCCATGGATCATGAAGTAAATCATCAATAGAATATCTCTTCTCAGGATCCACGGTAAGAAGATTTGAGATTAAATTCTTACATTCTTGACTAACTTCATCAAACCATGGGCTGAGGAATTTATAATCGCCACGAGCAACCTTCTTTTCGATATCTTTAGAATTACCAGAATTAGAATAGAAGGGCGGGAATCCAACAACCAACGTATATAGAACACATCCCATTGCCCATAAGTCGACCTTTTTGGTATAACCGCAGTGCCGATGTTGCTCGGGACTTGTATAGCCAACAGTACCACAAGGTGTTTCTGCAGTCATTCTATCGGTGGTTAGAATGGTAGAAAGGCCGAAGTCTGCAAGTTTGACTATGCCGATTCCTCCACCTCCATACCCTTTGACAAAACTACCTTCATCAACTTTGGAAACTTCATCTGACTTCCTTCTGGCAAGCTTTTGTGATTTTTTGTTACGTGGAATAAATTTAACAGGGAAGAACAGTAAATTCTCTGGCTTGATATCTCTATGGACAATATTTCTATCGTGCAGGTATTTCACAGCACTTGCCAATTGACGCATAACATGCCTGGCTAAATCTTCGCTGAAATATGTATATTTGATGATCTGATTGAAAAGCTCTCCTCCTGGAACATATTCTAAAAATAAGAAACAATACTTGGATCCCCAACTATTTTGATATCCATATAATTCAACGATATTCTTATGATGCAACCTCCACATGATTTCGATCTCTCTCACAACTCCCACAATCTGAGCTGAATTCATATCGGTTTTATCAATAACCTTGATTGCAATTGTGCCATTTGAATTATTATCTATAGCTTTGAATACTAAAGAGAAGGCACCTTCCCCGATTCGTTCGATGATCTTGTATCTTCGGGGTAGTTCGGTGTAGTATTTTTGAAATTCATCTCGCTTATTATATTTATGCTTGTGTAATGTCATTTCATGGTCAACATCTGATTCATCACTATCACTCATGGAATTGGCATGCTCAATGTGGCATACTTCACTTGCATTGATCTGCTGCATGCTTAAATGGGGTTGAGAGAGATGTGAGGAGATGAGGAAACGACAAAAAAGAGTAGTGGATTCTCCTTAATCAGAGGAGATATATCAAAATAGAAAGATCAAGTTGTAGTAAAGAAACCTGCAGGAAATACGGATGGAGAATAGATAGAAGTGATGCTAAAGGAGTGAGTATAGGATTTAAAAAGGGGGAGAAAAGTATTTTGGAAATTTGCTTCCGGATCAATAAAAGATTAAGAATAAAGAGAAATGGGGGATGAACTAATAGGGTAAGATAGTGACATAAATAATAAATGTCTAATTTATTGTATTATAAAACAAAAATTATAATAAGTTGATAGGGAAGTTTCAATTCTGTTCATATGGTAATGCTATATTGCTAAAATTAGCCTTACACTTGGATTCTCCGACAGAGGAATGAATAGGCTACTCGGAATCACACTACTTGAATACAATAAACCCGAGCCAATAAATCAACCCCTTTAATTAAAATATTGGAATTGTTATCAGCCTTGTTTATTTATGGATTGAAGATACCATGTAAACATTATGTCCGAGGTAAATTCCAATCTGAGGCTGGTGGCTGAGGCTGACCCCGGGATAACTTTGGGAATCCACGGCTGTAACATATTGCGCATGGATATGACGTCGATGACATCATAGAATATAGCATATTTTATTTACAAGTCGATGGACGCGTCGATGATTTTGAGGATAAATTTTTTTTTCCTTTGGAATCGTTAACAACTTTTTACCTTGAGATTCTATCTAATTATCACTTGATTTAGAAAGCGTGAACTGATCAGCATCGCTGAATTAAACGGCTAATACAAATAATAATGTCTGCAATACCCAAGTATTTTAAGGTTACACAGCTCAAATCGACGGTGGCATTACCTTTGAAAACTAAAAAGACAATGCACAAATTGGGTTTACGGAGAAGAAATCAAATTGTTTATCATAAAATCTGTCCACAGCAAGCTGGTATTATAGCATCAGTTAAAGAATTAGTGAAAGTTGAACTTGCTACATCGAAGAAAAGCATACAGGAGATGAGAGAGGATAGAAAATCGGATCCAGGCTTCGTTGTGGTGGCTAAGAGACGTTGAATAGAATCAAGAATCGCATTACATGTACATAGATACATTAGATATTATAATAATAATAATAATAACCTGTTATATTACTTAGTTAATTACCTGATATCACTGAAACAATCATTTATGATTAGTTGCTTTTTTTGTCGTAGGGGTACTATTGATGTATCCATTTGGGTTCTTATTATTGGTAGCTTGAGTTTCTTCATCTACTAATACCCTTTTCAAATCATCTGCATTTATACTCACACACTCTTTACTATATTTCACATCTTTGCCTGTTAGTCCCAAACTGGTATTTGTAAAAGATTGTGAATAGAGAGAAGTATCACTTGATACCAAAGTATCATCTACCATCTTAAGAATAGCTTTCGCAGATATCGTTCGAGAATTATCCAATCTTTCATGATTGTTAAGATAGTGACGAGGTTGATGAACATGTAATAACATCGGAGTAATATTCTTCCTTGGTATCTTATGAGCTGTTCTTCTCCTTTTAATTAAAACAGAGGAGTTAGAGTCCACTGATAAATTAACTCCAGAGAGCCCTGAGATAGTTGTGTCCTCATTTTCGGTGTCCATTTCCAGGAAGGATCTTTTGCTATCAACAGTATTATCATAATTATCATCTTGTCGCTGCTCCTTTTCGACTGATCCCTTTTTATCAATCGTCAATTTCCAATTCCCATATTCTAGAGAACAATCATTGGATCTATGCTTACTAAAGATAATTTCTGAGGGATCCATTTTAACTTCTTTGGTAGCCATTATCTTGTATCTGTATCCAGAAGCATAAGGCTTTGTATATTTCCGAACTGAATTTCTTTTAAAATTCACTTCTGAAAGAAGACTGACAGCCTTAAATGTGTTTTCTTTCGGCTCATATAATTGTCTAGGAAGACCTTCTAGAAACGGAAGCATCTTTTCATAGGCATTATGGAAAAATACTGGGAATATATAATTAGGCCTGTCCTGCATAACCTGCTTTTTCCAAGTCCCATACCTATTTTCCTTAATACCATATTGTCCAAATTTTTGTATATGACCAGGCTTCAAGTTAGAGCGCTTGCTCATATTATCAGTTTGGCGACGAACATTGAGTCGATTGGAAATATCTTGTAACATTTTGGGAGAATACAAAACACTGTTAATGTACGACTTCCTGTTCCTGATCCCTAATTATTGTAGGAGCAATACCAGAATTGCAGTAATCGAAGTTGGAGAACTGACCTAGTTAAGTTAAAGGATTAAATTGATCAATCGATTGGACTATGATCCGACCAAACTGTACCTCTTCGCAACAATTTCAATTACTTATAGATGTATCTAATTGACTTGTAGACAGAAAGAAATTTGTTCTTAGGAGAGAAAAAAGTATTCTCATTTCTATTTACTAATTACCTATATAGGAGGGCTTGGTGAAAAGATCTGGAGGTTTTATATCGACCTGACCGGCGCGTCGATAGGAAAAAATCGCTGAAAAAAAAAAAAAAGTTGAGAGTGAAAAATAATATTTGAATTTGAAGATTTTGACGGAAATCAAGACACTGCTTTACTGTTCGATTTCGTAAGTTCCGAATCTTTAGAAGCCAAGAATGCCACGTGGAAATAACTTGCATTCGCTTGTCAGGGGACGGATTCGTCCCTCGATGAACAAATGTAATCTGTTCAACTTGTATAAGAAATCTAAACCTTATTTCAAGAACATGACATTGTACCAACAGAAGTGGGCTTCTAAGCAGGAAACTAGAGGATATCACGGTGATCACATAAATTCAGGCAGGTGGCAGACACTTTTCCAGAACAAGTTGGAAGGTGTTGCTCAGTTGGATGCCTCCTTAAAGGGTAAAGTTGCACCTACTCCTATGGTTCTTCAAACATTTGCACCACTTGAGAAGAGGCTTGACGTTGCAGTTTTTAGAGCAATGTTTGCTTCATCTGTTAGACAAGCCAGAACTTTTATATTATCTGGTCATGTGAAAGTTAATGAAGTGACTATCCAACATCCTGGCTTCACTTTAAAGCCAGGTGATATATTTTCTGTTGAGCCAGAGCGGGTGCTGGAAGCTATGGGACGAAAGAAACCAAGCTTGAAAGAGGCATACAGAATTGACAAATTCCAGATCATTCAGTGGCAAAGATTTGTTGGAAGGGCCAGAAATGATCCTAGAGGAACATGGGAGAAACAGAAGGAAAAACATATTAGACGGAGACAATTATATAAGGATAAATTTGTCCCTGAGCTTTCAGATAAGGAGTCAACAGATGTTAAAGAAAGACTTGACAGTATGCAAGAATTGAAATTGAAGAAGATGAAAGAAGTGCAACATTCTGTTAGCAGGAAATCAATTCTTTCCGATATCTATCAAACTGCAAAACGTAATTTGACCGGATCAAAAGAAATCAGCGATGCCACCTTTGAACCTCAATTTGGTAAGGAATTATCGAATAAATGCTTCCAGGTGTATGAACTTCTAGCAAAAGAGAATAAGACTATGGAACTCGGTGACAAAGAAGCAGCAGCAGAATTGAGTAAGATCATCCCAATTTATAAAGAAGGTAAACCGGAAGGTGAATTCTACGATGATTCACGTTCTAAGAAATTAAGACAACTTCTTTCTGAATTGAACACAAAATATCTGGATAAGATTAGAGATGACTTCACCAACAAGCCACTATCTGAGGATGAGATTATTAAGATGTGGTCTACATCTTTGAAGAAACATCCTAAGATTCCAGATCTAGCTGAAGTTCAGAAGAATGGTTTCTATTTGGTTGATTTACCTTGGCAACATGGAATGTTTGGCCTTAAAGATCCATCAAAGCCATATTTCACACCTTGGAGACCAAGACAATTTATGGCTCCATTCGCTATTCTTCCAAAGCATATTCAAGTTTCTTTTGAGACTTGTCATGCCGTTTATCTTAATGATCCGGTCGCTAGACCAGGTGAGTCCGAGGTGATTACGCCATTTGACGAAGATATCCACGAAAGAGCATACATGTACTATGTGAAGAAGGGAATGTGAGTAATGGTGCGTTATAACATGTAAATATCGTTAATAAATTTGAAGAARAAAAAAAAAAAAAGAATAATAACTTGCAAATAAAAACTGAAATCCTCTTTAAAGATTTCCTTTTTAGCGGTTTCGTAGTATTCTCCTTCATCCATGAATAAGTTAGGATTATTAAAGATTTTAGAGAAATCTATACCTCATGATCAGGCTGTCAATGAATTAAGATGGATCAGGCAGGAACTGATGCCCGATCAATGGAGAAAGGCAGTTATTGAAAGATCACAACTTAGGCCCTTACAATACATTCTAGGAAATCAACCTTTTGGAGATCTGACTATCAAATGCAAGGAATCTGTGTTAATACCAAGATGGGAAACTGAAGAATGGACTTTACATCTTTCTGAATGCTTACAAGGATTGCACATCCATAACTTACTTGACTACTGTACAGGCACAGGGTGTATAGCTTTGGCTTTAGCCGAACATTTACAACTCGATACTGTTGTTGGTGCCGATATCAATCCCAGAGCAGTAGAATTAAGCAGAGAAAATGCAACCCAATACAAAGGTAAAAATAATGGTGTCTATTTCGAACAGCTTAATTTGAGTAAAGGTGAACTACCGAAGCAATGCGAAACCTTCGAATTACTGGTATCCAATCCACCATATATTCCAGAAAGTGAGATGAATCCATCTGCTGGAACTGAGAAGTCTGTGTTAATGTATGAACCAAGATCTGCATTAATAGGTGATCTTGAGTTCTATGATTATTTAACCAATATCATTGGTAAGATTGATGCTCAAGCATTTGTATTTGAACTTGGGTATAGAAGGCAGGCTACCGAAGTAAAGAACAGATTACCTATAGGTTGGAAATGTGGCGTTAGATATGACTCGGCCAATAACATTCGAAATGTGATTGGTTGGAAGAGCCCTAAATTCGATGTGTTGAAAGCTATGGTCGATACAAGATTATAATGTATTTTATTATAATGTACAATATAGATATATAGATATATATTATGCTTCTGTGTGTACTTTCTTCTGTTCGATCTCTTCTTCCTCTGCTTTTCTTTTTTTGGACCTTCTGCCAGATGCAAGAACACCAGCTTTGGGTAAAACTTTGATACCTGAAAGAATATAGCCACCACCACCTACTGAGGTCATCACAGGATGTAATTTACCGGGAATCGTTTGGAAGTGACGCACTCTTGATTCATAGATGTTTGGTAAAAGAACTCTCTTGTCTCTAAGGAAAATATGATTCAAACCAATAAGGATCTCTTTATATTGGTTGTAAACAACAATCGAACGTGATCCGCCAATCTTATCAAGAATCTGAGGGACAAATGTCACAGGATCAATTGTAGAAACATACACCAATCCGTCGAAATCACCTCTTTCCACCTGATCCAAGGCCAAATTCAGTTGATTAACTCTTTTCATTCGTCTATAGTATCTAATTCTTCTTTGTTCAGGCATAGCCTTTACCACATCATCGGGGAATGGTCCCGCAGTTGGTCTACTTTCATTTGGATGTAAGAATTCAAGAAGATTAATTGGTCGAACAATATCATATAGTTCATCCTCGGTGTAGTTGGTTCTATTCAAGAACACAAGCTTAGGTTGATCATTCTCATGGAGTAGAGTGATACTTCCTTGACCATTCATTCTTTCCAACATAGCATACACCACAACACCTCCAGTTTCATCCATGACCAAGTAATGACCACCAGGTATCACGTTGGCATGGCTCATCATTAATCCAAGCATCTCCACATTCATTCCCATAATTCTATCTTGATCTCTTTCACCTCGAAGATGGCTCAACAGATTCGAAGGGGATAAATAGTTGACTGTAAACCTTCTTGAGAATTTCCTCTGCTTCCTAACAACATACTTATCTTGAGAGTAGATTGTCTTCTTACTGAAAGATTCATGACCTTCAATAATTTTTCTGATGATCTTGTTGGCCACCTCATTTCCACCAGCTTCTTTCTTCATAGTCTCAATTTCTTCAGCTGTAGTCTTTTGAACTTCATCACCTTTATCCAGAAGATTTCGATTGTCTTTGGAAGATTCGAATTCTGGAACAGGTGTGGCCTCTTTACTTTCATTTTCTTCAATACCGTACGATATATTCTTTAAAGGTTGAACATTCTTATGGTCAAGAACTTCAAATGATTGACCAAAAGAATAACCCACGATTCCATCCACTTTGAATGACCCAAATTTACCCAAACTGACTGTTCCTCCCTTTCTGATCTGAATGATTTTCGTAGCAGAAGAAGGAAGGGTAATTATAACCCATTGGTCATAAGAAATTATCCTTCGCTCATGATTGATTGTTGTCGATTGAGAAGCAACCATTTTGCTATAATGCGCAAATTGGTATCACTTTAAATCCTTAAATCTGAACTGTTACCATATAGTGCATCTTTATTGTTCAGATCTGAAAATTTCTGGATATCTGAAAATTTTACTTCAACTTTAAAGGACCGAAAATTTTTATTCAGCTTCGTTAACTGTACGGTAGAGCTATATAACTACTTCCTTATCAAGATAGTGGTAAATCAATATGGGAAGAAGACAAAGAAATAAACAGGGTGCTCCTCCAACATTTGAGGAGATCCAGAAAACCAAAGCAAAGAAACAGGAAAAGAAGAGATCCAAACAGCCAGAGGAGTCTCCTAGAAAGAAGGTCAAAACTACCAAAAAAGAATTTAAACAAAAAGAAGAAGGGAAACAAGCTAACGACGATGATGAAGAATCTGAATTTCCTAACAACCTCCCTGAAGTCGACTATGAAAAGCTTTCAAGAGAAAAGAAATCTCTATTTGATGATTCCGATTCTGAGGATGAAGATAATGTCAAAGTGGGAACGTTAGATGATTTAAACGAGGATGATCTAAATGAAACAGATGAATACGATTCAGATGAGGCTCAGAGGGCTAAACCTGCATTTTCAGATGAGGAAGATGCCGGTGATGAGGTAGAAATGGAGAAATTAAATGCTACCAATATGGAAAAATATTCTAAGATGCTTGATGAAGAAGCAGAACAAGAAGCAGCTGAGGCAGAGGAGGAACTTTTGGAAGCTCCAAAGCAGCAGCCTAGACCAAAGATTTTACCCAGAATTGGAGAAGAGGAGAATGATGAGAGCAATCCACAAAATCAAGATATGACATTCGTGAGAACGAGAATGTTAGAAATTGTTAAAGTACTAGAGAATTTTAAAGATCTTGGTGAAGAAGGAAGAAGTAGAAACGAATACCTGACTCAGCTTATTAAAGATATATGCACATACTATGGTTATACTCCATACCTTGCCGAAAAGTTATTCAATTTATTCTCACCATCTGAGGCTATGGCATTCTTTGAAGCAAATGAAGTTCATAGGCCAATAACTATTAGGACAAATACCCTTAGAACTAGAAGAAGAGATTTGGCCCAGGCGTTGGTCAATAGAGGTGTAAACTTACAACCAATTGGACCTTGGACTAAAGTGGGACTTCAAATTTTTGATTCTCAGGTTCCGATTGGTGCCACACCTGAATATTTGGCTGGTCACTATATTTTACAGGCTGCATCATCTTTTCTCCCAGTTATGGCTCTCGATCCACATGAAAATGAACGTATATTGGATATGGCAGCTGCACCAGGTGGTAAGACAACTTATATATGTGCCATGATGAAAGGAACTGGATGTGTGTTTGCCAATGATTCTAATAAGGCTAGGACGAAATCTTTAGTTGCCAATATTCATCGGTTAGGATGCGAGAATGTTATTGTTTGTAATTATGATGCTAGAGAATTCCCGAAAGTAATTGGAGGTTTTGATCGAGTTCTTCTAGATGCACCATGCTCTGGTACAGGAGTTATTGCTAAAGATCAAAGTGTTAAAGTGTCTCGTACACCTAATGATTTCTTGAAAATTCCTCATTTACAAAGACAGCTTCTTCTCTCTGCTATCGACTCGGTGAACGCACATTCTAAGACTGGGGGTGTTATTACATATTCTACTTGTTCGGTGACTGTTGACGAAGATGAATGCGTTGTTGATTATGCATTGAGGAAGAGACCAAATGTGGAATTAGTCGATCCGGGGCTCGCCATCGGTAAGGAAGGTTTCACTTCGTATAGAGGTAAGAGATTCCATAAAAGTCTTTCACTTACAAGAAGATACTTCCCCCAAACTTATAATGTGGATGGCTTCTATGTGGCTAAATTCAGGAAGATTGCACCAAGTCCACATGATGTTTCTAAAGCAGGTGCTTCAGAGAAAGACAAAGCAGTTCGTGCAGACGAAGAAGACGAAGGTATTATATTTGATGACTTCGCCAAGTTCGATAATAATGACGATACTAAGATCATGAAGGATTCTCTTAAGAAAAGTTTCAAGAGGAAGGGAATCAATCCGAAGAGTGTGAATATCGATAAAAGAATCGAGAAAGTGGAAGAGGAAGCCAGAAAGTAAAATAGACCGATCTTCCATCCTAAACATGTACACTAATAATATACTACCGGCTATTGAATTAATACACATAGATATTCTAAAGTTTCTTACATCCCATTCTATTTTCCTTCAAGTAGTCTAGTCCTGATTCGTAGTACTGGTTCTTGGTAATGAATGAATCTTGTGCTTCCTTAGTGGTGGCCCATTTAGCCATACCTCTCCAACCGTCCAATAATGGATCAGCTGCACGTCTCACATGAAAATCGGTACCCACGGGTAAAAACGACTGAAACTCTCTACGAAGTCTTTCATCGAAGTTATCAAATAAAGCTTGACCACCTGTTAAAAATATATCTTTCAATGTATTGTTAACATCATCACCGGAAAATCCGGATTCAGAAGGCAATCTTCTCATTACCGTTTGTTCACAAAGTTCACTAAGTCCACATTCATCAATACCTGCTATGGATGGTTGGAAAACGATTTCTGGAATCTTGATTCTTTCCACATTCAAATGCATCTGATGTTGTTGATGCTGCTCATCAATATCTGCATCCCTTGGACCTCTAAGGAAACGATGTATGATAGACTTCTTCCAGCTATATTGCTCTTGTAATGTATCCGCTATTGTGAAATTTGGATCATACTTCAGAAGTTCTTCTTCTAAATTGTATATCTTCTTCTCATCATCCTCTTCAAAATCTGAATCCGAGTCCTTGGCAATATCTCTATAGATGGCCCAATCATCGTCGTTGGACCCAAAAGTATCGTTAGGATCGTTATCGATTGTCACATTACCTATATTTCTCTTTCTGTTACCTCTTGATCCACGACTATCATCACTAGCAAGGGATGCAATATTCTTCATCCGCAGTTGTGATGCCCTTGATTTCCGATCATTCAATTCTTCTTTTAACCGAATCCGACGTTTACGTCTCTGTTTCAAGGCAGTTAAACGCTTCCTTCTGTCAGCTAACCAAATATTCAAATGATTTTCCCTCCGCTCAACATCTCTCCTCTTTGCTTCATCCTTTTTCTTCTTAGCTATTAGCTTCTGTTCCTTTGCCCTTTGACGTGCATCATAGCCGGCCTTTAATAGTCTCTGCTTTCTTTTCTCCTTAATTTGTTCTGGACTAAGTTGATCATCAGGAACATCTAACAATGGACATGATGGTGGTTCGGCACCCGTTTCCGATTCGCCGACATCTTGAGTTCGTGCCCTTTTAAGAGATTTCTCAAGATTTCCAATATATTTATGTAAATCTCTTTCATCATCGAATCCGGCTTCTCTAAGAGTATTGATAACATCTTTTTTCTTCATATTTTTCAATTTACCTTCCATATCTGTAAAGTATTCATAATCATGTTCCTTCTGAACCAATTTCTGTAACCTTTTTTCACGTGCTTGAGCTTGCAGTTTCTTCATAGTTTCTTTTCTCTTGGCCTCCTCTTCACGTAACTCTTCTTCAGTCTTTTGAGGTCTGACCACTTCTGTAAAGGGTGCCTCCATAATTATGTCTTTAGTCTCCAAATTATCCAAATCAAGATAGTGCTTAATCTCTTCTTGATAATCAGGCGATACATAACAATAGTCATGAATCATATTCCTCACTTGAAATTCGTTGATTCTTGTAGGGAAATAAGGATATTTAAGTTCCAACGATGAATTCAAATAATTGACAGCCTGCTCACCACCCCAATCGATTCTTTTAGAGACGTTAAATACAGGATTACCTTCAATAACTGGAATCACCTCGGTAGCACTATTTCCAGTACTAATAACAATACCATTTCTACCACCATTTTGATAGAAACTGAACATCGAATCAACCCCAAATGTGGCAGAGGGAACATTGTATGTTTCAAACAATAGTTGTGCCATATTGAATCTTTGTTGATAAGGTGGAACGAACGTTTCACTAAGCAACACAGGGCTGTCAATGGAGGCGGATGAATTAACTCCAACATGAAGGAAGCAATAATCTAAGATACTTTCTATAGAATCCCAGTTAGTTATTATAGCACCGTCAAATGGATTTTTCATGTTTGATTTGATACTGGAATCTATAAACACGTCATTACCAACCAAGTTAAAGGATCTCTTCAACTTTCTATCTTTATAATGTGATGTTATTGTAGGAAAAACGCATGTTGGATCCTTTTGACCGGCCATACCAACCCGAGTCATCCATCTTCCCAAATCTATAGCAATAGGAACTCCCTTCTTCCAATCGTTACGAAAAGGTTCGGGACTTTGAGGCTGAACATAGTCTTTCATCTTATGAACTGGCCGAGGAGGGAGCACCTCCTCTGCTGATGAATGCATATCCATGGTTAGTACGGGATGGAAGTATACGTCAGGTCCTTACGTTTAAGTGGTTATCAAGTCATCAACGTTAATGAAATTTCTCCCATATAAACGACGCGTCTATCGGCTAATATAAAATTCCCCATCCATCAAATTTCGTATTTACCTTTTTTTTTGAATCATGTGGCATTTGCTAAAGTGGCCTGTTCACTTTTTAACCTCTATTCAAAGTTAACTACTCTCTGGTTGTCATACCTAATTAACCAATTAAATCTTAAAAAATGGGTGAAGGTGAATTCTCTATTCATGGTTATAACATTGTGACTTTGCTTAAACGGTAAGTTCATGTGTATAAATATCAATTTTATTACCTACTAACACAGGGTTAGTTTGGAAGCTGCCACTTCAAGATTGGAAGATGTGACTATTTTCCAAGAAAATGCAGTGAAGGATAAAAAGTCTGTTGGAACAAACAAAAATGCTAAGACCATTTCTGCATCGTCCACATCATCTTCGGCACCTTCAACTCCTTCAATTCCTGCCATTGCAGAAAAGCCAAAGGCCATTAAAGCCTACGATCAATTTATTGTTGATTATGTCAATCCATACGTTGAATTGTCGAATAAAATTGATTCTCTTGTTGGAAAACAAGCAGAATCTTTTAAAGCAGCTGTCGAATTAGAGGAGAAGTTCCTCTGGGCCGCTTCCAACTCAAAGAAGATCTCTACTAGTGATCCCATCTTTGCCGAAGTGTTGAAACCAATCAATGAAGCAATCAAGGAAGTCATTGATATTAAAGATGCAAACAGGAAAAGTAAGTTCGGTAACAATTTGTCAACTGTTGCGGAAGGCACACCCGTTTTAGGATGGATCTGCGTTGGAACCCCGGTTTCGTATATCCCGGATTTTAAAGATTCATCACAGTTCTGGAGTAATAGAGTACTTAAGGAGTACAAGGATAAGGATGAAACACAGGTTGCCTGGGTTAAGTCCTTCACAAAAATATTTGATGGATTAAAAACGTTTGTTAAAGAATACGAGACAACCGGACCTACTTGGAAGGCTAACGGTGGCAGTTTCAAAGATGAGTTGAAGAAGATCTCAGAACCAAAGAAGGCATCTTCCCCATCAAGTGGTGCGCCAGCACCTGCCCCACCCCCACCTCCACCTCCATCCGTGTTCCAGGCCAAGCCGGACGCTCCTGCTAAAGGAAGTGACGGTGGTATGGCGGCTGTGTTTTCACAGATCAATCAGGGTGCCTCTGTTACATCTGGACTTAGAAAAGTGAAGAAATCGGAGATGACCCATAAGAATCCTTCATTGAGAGCATCTTCAAAAGTTCCAGCAAAGAAGCCTGTCCCACCAATGAAGCCAAGAAGTCTTTCAGAAAAAAAGCTGGCACCAGCTAAGAAGCCAAAGAAAGAATTGGTTGATGGAACATGGATGATTGAGAATTTCACAGAATCTCCTAATGGACAACCACTTACCATTGAAGTGAGTATGAGTCAAAGTGTTTTGATTACAAATTGTGAGTCTACAGTGATTCAATTGAAGGGTAAGGTTAATGCTATCACAATCAATTCGTGTAAGAGAACAGGAGTAATTCTTGATAAGAGCATTTCTTCTGTGGATATTATTAAATGTTCCCATGTGGAATTACAAGTCGTGGAAAGTGTTCCAATTATTTCAGTTGATCAAACGGATTCGGTGACTATCTATTTGTCAAAAACAAGTTTAGACACAGAAATATTTAGTTCTTCAACCACATCAATGAATATTGATGTTCCGGATGGCGAGGACACCAAGGAATTACCAGCTCCAGAACAGCTCAAGCATACCTATGATGCTAAGACGGGAAAGTTGGTTACAATTGCAGTGCATCACGCCGATTAGGTAGTATTAGTAGTATATCAAATACAGTTAGTTTTCATGAAAACGTATTGAGTAAAAAATGCATCCTTACATCGATCTCCACCGGAAAAAATCGAGTCCGGGGTCGCTCGATTAGACTTTCCTAACGTATGAGCAAGATTCATTGGAGATAAACCGAGAGACCCTTACAAAATGGTATTTTACTTTTATCGGGCAATTGTAGACGGATCGATGTGATGGTGTCGATATCTCCAATTTAGACCAGTGTTTGTAATGCTGACCGCTATAGCACTAGCTAGTCCTTTTATCCAAGTCTCCGAGATGGAAGCGGAACAATGGTAAGTGGTCGCAACTACCCCGGACAATAGAGAAAATCCGATTATTCTAATATCTTTATTTTTACCCCGATGTAGGATCCGGGTTAGGATTGAGGGCAGAAGAGAGATTGTATGTGTTTGGTTGTATATAGAAGAAAAGAGTAGGATGTAGGAGATGGCAATACAAGCAATGCTTATTTATATGTCGTTTTATAATTATGGCCAGATATAAGAAAAGATTTTAATTGAATTATATCACCTATTCGAGTTCTCCGTTTCTCCATTCTCCGACTCTCGTTCAAGCATTGTGTTGAAAAAAAAATTATCAGAGTTTCGCATTAATAGGCAACAGTGCGGACTGGGTCCGGAGATGGAGTTCCTGGATGGAGTATTATTGGTAATTGTATGCATTGTTTGGTGAAATTGTTATCCAGGATTATTTTTCCTCACTCAATAACACAAAGCCGTTCCAAAGCCAGCAAATAAATTATATATTATTGTGATCCCTACACATTTAAACTTCTGCTTCTCTCTCCTCCAGTCTTCATTTCATTTTACTAAAGAATTTGCTTTTCCGGCATCATAACTATCATTATGTTAAGAACTTCTCTTAAATCTTCCTTTAGAAGCCTGCGTTCTTGCAGTAGGGTTGCCCCCGTTATCGCTCGCAGATCCATTCAGAGTTTCGTTCCTAGATCCACATCTGTTTGGCAATCTAATTCCACTATTCATGTTTCCAATAATAAGAAAGCCACTTCCACATTTTTACGCTTCAACTTTGTGAGAGGTGAAGCTACTGTTGTTAAGGTGCCTGAAATGGCTGAATCGATCAATGAGGGTACCATTGCTTCTTTTTCGAAAAAGGTTGGTGATTATATCGCTCAGGATGAACTTCTAGCCACTATTGAAACTGATAAAGTTGATATTGAGGTGAATGCTCCAGTTGGAGGTACTATTACTGCATTGCTTGCTGCAGCCGATGATGATGTCACTGTCGGCCAAGATTTGGCTAAGATTGAGCCAGGCCCTGCTCCTGCCGGTGCAGAAAAGAAGGCTACTGAGGAAAAAGCTGCACCAGAAGCTCCAAAGCCAGCTGAACCAACTCCTGCACCAGCTGCTCCAAAGCCTACTCCTGCCCCAACACCTGCCGCTCCAAAAGCTGCTCCTGCCGCACCAAAGCTAGCTCCTAAACCAGCTGCTTCCCCTGCTGCAGCCTCATCATCTTCGTCTGCACCTGCACCTGCTACCAAGGCTCAGGCATCAACACCGACTGCTCCTAGGCAGGTTACTCCATATGGACAATTCTCTAGAGGAGAAGAAAGAATCAAGATGAACAGAATGAGAAAGAGAATTGCTGAAAGATTAAAGGACGCCCAGAATACTGCTGCTTCATTGACTACATTTAACGAAGTTGATATGTCATCCGTTATGCAGATGAGAAAACTGTACAAAGATGAATTCATTAAGAAAACCGGAATCAAGCTGGGATTCATGGGCCCATTCAGTAAAGCCTGTGCTTTGGCTGCCAAAGATTATCCATCCGTTGGTGCAGCCATTGAAAACAATGATACCTTAGTCTACAGAGATTATTTGGATATTTCAGTGGCAGTGGCTACTCCAAAAGGTTTGGTTACTCCAGTGGTGAGAAATGCAGAATCGTTATCGATATTGGATATTGAAGCTGAGATTAAAAGATTGAGTGTCAAGGCCAGAGATGGCAAACTCTCTCTTGAAGATCTTGCAGGTGGTACTTTCACCATTTCTAACGGTGGTATCTTTGGATCCTTGTATGGTACACCAATCATTAACTCTCCTCAGACCGCAGTTCTTGGTCTTCATGGTATTAAGCAGAGACCAGTTACTGTCAACGGAAAGATTGAATCAAGACCTATGATGTACATTGCCTTGACTTATGACCATAGAGTGTTGGACGGTAGGGAAGCTGTCAGCTTCTTGAGAACTGTCAAGGAACTTATGGAGGATCCAAGAAAGATGTTGTTGATGTAATAAAATTAGAAAAGAAACTCTATTTTATTTATTATGCCTACAACGAGCGTTCCTCACACCTTTTTTATTCATTCTATCTTATGACTTTGCTCATGTTATATAATTCGTACGCTTGGCTATCTTATCATGAACATCTAAATAAACTTTATTGAAATGTAGAAGATTATATTTTTCTTTTCTTCTCTGTGGTGTTTCTTCACTTATATGTATTGTTATTGTGTGCTGGCTTCAGGATGTCATTGTCACATAGATCAGCATACTATGCATCCGTCTTGCTTCGACTTCATATTAATTCTCATCAATCACAGGTCCTTCAGTCCATACTTTGTCGAGTAAATGAATCTATAGCACAAAGATTCGTCGATTTAAAGCGAGGGTTCTTCAACGATTTGGAAATCCCATTCAATCCATCATCTGATACACCACTGATCTCACATGATCTCCCGTATGATTCGCTTATAAGAGGATTGGGAGAAGAAACTATTAAAGGTAGACCGATAAACCCTCGATTGTTGAACTTTGGTCATAACATTAGTTGGCCTACAAAATTCTTTAATGATGAATTAGATCCAATTGGTTCATATTGTCCACCACATATATCTCTTACTCCCATCGTGAACTATAGTTCCCCTGATTCTTTGGTTAGTTACAAGCAATCTTTTGAAAAAGAACTACCAAATTGGAAGGATTCTTTAACACAGCCAGTTCAATTTAATCCAACTTTCAATATATTCACTAGATATGATTATAACCGCTTTTTTTTGGTGCTAACCCTTAGCACGAAAGTTAGTAAGATTCTTGAACCAATAATGTCTTCATGCTGTCAACTACGATTAAAATCGGCCATTGTTAGAAATGGAACCCCTGACATAGGAACTGTTATAGGAGAATCGCCAACTGCTCCTGTTATGTCACAGACCAGCTTGCATGTAACTTTAGGAATGTTTAATTTCCCACTGAAATCTATAAATCGTGGGAAAAGGTTTGGCATGTATGAACTTTACTACTTGAATGAGGTCCTTTTAAAACCTAAGGACTACCTTATAAAGAAATACCAATCCAAAGCTTTAAATAGTATCAGCGATCCATGGTTACAGATGAATGAAACAGAAAGAAATGAATTACAAATGCATATTGATCGGTATATTTTGAGTTTGAGTGGAAGTGAATTAAGGTACCATATATAACAGAAAAAGGATTATTATAGACCTCACTGTAAATCTGACCTATCTCAACCAAAGGGCACAATTTTTTTTTTTTTTTTTTTTTTTTTTTTGCTTCTTGCATCATTTTCCGAGAGATCAACAAGAAAAAGCATGTTTTCCTAATTTAGCTAAATATTGTTATTTATTTTATTCCTATTATAGTAATAGGATTGCTTAGACAAGCAACACTTATTGTCATTTACCTAATTGGGCTTAATTGGTTCATCCAAGTTATTCCATGAACATTACGTTTGGAGACCGTTTCCTGATCCAATTGTACTTCTTGTACTCTAAAATTCTTAGTGGGTTTTACTTCACTATATTCAACTTTAATTGGTATAGTTTTCTCCTTTAACAACATCTAATCCAGTCAATTCAATAGTGTTGTCTGCGAATCAACAGCATTCTCATCAAGTTTCGGGGAAATCTCATAAGCTTATCCTCTCCTATATACAGTACATTCTCCAAAGATGTCTGAATGGTTAAATACAGACAATCCATTTGTCGACTCAGAAGATGTCTATAGTACCAACTTCAGACCATTACCACTTCCGGATGATCCAAATGGATTCTCTAACGTGGTAGAACCTTCCATCGTTCCATCCGAAACGATGAAGGCCCGACAAGGAAAGAAGTTACCGCAACAATCAGAATCCAATGAAGATGTTAATCAAGATCCTGAAGATCTAGAATCGATTCTATTTGATTTGGGGATTCAAGATGCTTATGATGCATCATCTACAGAGCCGACAACAGTTAATGGTGGTAATTACATACCAACTAATTCTGTTGCTAATGCATACAAAGCTCACTCTAGAAAGATCAGTGGATCGGGAATTTTTGGTTTCGTAGGTATGGGTGCAGATACTCAGCTTGCCCTACCAGGAATGGAACCTGAATCAGTTTCCATCAATTATAAGAAACCTGTTTATCCAGACATTGTTAGCTTTGGAAATCTAGACTTTGGTAAAAAGCACATTATTCAACAGGCACCAAAGAATGATCAGCCTCAACCCCATCAACCTAAAAGAAATGAAGGTCCTGATTATTACTTTACAGGTGTCAATGGTAAATATAAATTTCCTCCACCTGGTCGTGCATCTCAACCAACACCTATCACCAACGCATTCTCTGCCCAAGATTTACAAGCTCTGAGACCATACTACCATAATGGTCAATCTAATATTCCTCGTACTAGATCGGCTAGTCCAATCAAACAGCAGACTTATAAGTCTAGAATGACCGATTTGAAGTCATCCCCAACCAAGGAAGTGAGTAGTATGGAAGATTTAGAAAGACTTCTGAATGATAGAAATGTTAAAACTACCACTACTCATGCATCCAAAAGCTGTATGCCTTCGCCTCAAAAGATTCCATCTCTGGCTCCACAGCAGCCATCGTGGTCAGTTAAATCCAGTCCAATTCAGAAAATAGATTCTAATTCTCCCAACAAGAAATTTGGTAGTCCACTAAGAGTGAAAAATACATTCTTAAAAGTTAAGACGCCAAGTCCCCAGAAACAGATTAAAACGCTCAATTGGATTCCTACACTCATAACAAAGAAAAACGATCTGTCCGAAAAGATACTTAAGGAACAGGCCAAGTCTCCTACAAGAAAGAAGCGTCCTACAATTAAATCTACATTGGCTACAGGTACTCTTGATAAATATTTCATTGGACCAGATGATGATAAACTGTACACATGCAAGTATAAAAATTGCAACAAGAAATTTACACGAATTTCCAATATTCGAGCCCATATTCAAACACATCTTTGCGATAGACCATTTGTCTGTCCAGTTTGTAAGAAGGCATTTGTTAGAAATCATGATTTAAGACGTCATTATAAGAGTCATTTGGAATATCAATATGTGTGCCCTTGTGGTAAGAAATTCCCAAGACAGGATGCATTAAGAAGACATAGAATGAGAAATATTTGTATCGGTGGAATTCCAGATGAGAACGGTGTGATGAAGAAGCATAATAAAAAGGGTAAGAGAAGGGGAAGAAGAAATGAGGCTGGTGCAACAATGAAGAAGAGGAAGCTGCAAGCGTTTACACAAGGAACGCTCAAAACTACACATCAACTAGAGAAGATCAAAGAAGTGCAATGGGTGCCGATGAACTCTGGTAGCACCAATCAAAATTACCCATTGGCAAATAATGCTTACCCTGTGAAGGCCCAAAATCCTAATAATTTGCAAGGAAATGGATACGATGAGATATACATGAATGGATCACTGAAGCAGCAGCAGCAGCAACAACAACAACAACAACAACAACAACAACAACAGCAACACTTGCCAGAACAAAATCAGTCTGCCATGTTCTCGAATCCACAGGATGGACGGATCGATATGCAGGCTTTTAATTTAGGATCTCAAAAGCAGCAAGTAGATCCATCGTTTGATCTGCCGATGGATTATTCGTTTAATATGAAGGATGTTCCTAGCTTTTAGATATAAGCAGAAGGAAAGAATGGATCATTTGATATGATTCTTTGTACAATTACAGTCGAGTTTATATCGTTAAATAACATGGATCAATACGTTAAATTTACTGGTATATATATACCCTTAATAAGGAATGCCGTTAGTCAATCTTTGGAATTCATCGTAGCCCTTTGTTGCAAGACTCTCATAAGATTTTTCAACAAGTCCTCTCATATAGGCAGCAGCTTCACTTGTACTCTTTTGAGGAACAAACCGCGCCTTCAAATGCTTAATCGTAGACTTCTTGAAGCATGGAAGCCCACTGTCAAGCATAGGTTCAACTGCCGAAATGATAAGATTCATATGATCCCTACAAGCAAGGAAACCTTTCACACATAACTCTTCAAACCATTTGAAAGCTTGAGTATTGGAAGATCCACCCATGACACTAACCATCTCTTTCGTAAGTTTGAATGGTGACCTTTCAAAAGTGACTCCACCTGGAGCAATATCAAAGCAGAATCCAAAATCGATATGAAGAACATGGCCTTGGTTATCATACATAATATTACCATTATGTCTATCCTTAATAGCAAGAAGGAACGTAATAATAGAATATGAGGCCATAGATTTCACAAAGTTATTTCTAGCCTTTTGAAACTCGGGTGAAGTTTCAGGTCCAAACTGTGTAATAAAGTATTCATATAATCCATTGACTGCTTCCCTACCCAACATATCTCTTGAGATAGAATGCGGTAGCACATCAATAATACCACAGCCTGGTGCAGTAGCTGTAACACGATATGGATACACATATACATCAAGTCCAGCTGTTGCCCAGATGGTTCTAAAAATGGACATCAATTGAAGCACCAAGACATCCTGCCTACAATCATCACCGACTTTAAAGATAGCACCGAGGTCAACAATCTCATATTTCTCACCGGAATCATCTTCATCTTCATCTTCGTCATTATCATCATTGGTTGGTTCTTCTTCAACTTTCCTTCTAATCTTGAAAGTAGCCATAAATGGTGCTTTAGCATGAGATTGAAGGGGCTTACCAGATTTCACATCGATACCAACTACAGTACCATCTGGATTACTCGGTAAGTAAACATCTTCTTGAAGTTTGATCTTGGCCATCTCTTCGTCGATTTTGGCCTTCTTATCGGCTTTTGATTTCTTTATGTATGGCTTGAGCTTACCTGAAATACTGGTGACATCTCCGAAGAACGAAAACTCTCTCTTATAAAATTCCCGGTCTGTAACTGAGAATTCACGAATCATAGTTGCCCGAATATCATCCAATGTGGTTTTAATAGGATCAGGGATTTTAGAGTCTTCATCTTTATAAGAATTGGCACTCATATTCCATATGATCTGATGAGCAAAA
Source organism: Brettanomyces custersianus (assembly GCA_012295335.1). Taxonomy (NCBI): domain Eukaryota; kingdom Fungi; phylum Ascomycota; class Pichiomycetes; order Pichiales; family Pichiaceae; genus Brettanomyces; species Brettanomyces custersianus. The sequence goes on along the minus strand of JAAVTW010000006.1, from coordinate 1,072,651 downwards.
AGTGGTGAAACATTAGCTGTTTCTAAAATGAATCTTCGAATGTACCCAAGGGAATCATATCTCAAAGTTTGCACAATTTGAGGAACATAAAAGAAAGTCTGGTGAGGATCAAATGTTTCTATCGATCTCATCGAGTATTGTAAAACCAATGGATCTTTTACACATGGTGGTAAGAATAGCATGATAGCCTCGAGAGGTGAAGCTGTTGACCAAACTACAATTGCCTGAGACTTGGAACTTCCATTTCTAGAAGTAATGAAAGTAATTGCCCTAGGATCATCGATAACTTTGAAAGGATGTCTCTTAACGAGAAAGCGCATGCTATCTTTTAAGGACATGCTATCTCCACCATACCTTTCAAATAGATTAACAGCCATTCTACCATCAATAAAGAACGCATCATTCAACACTTTGGAATCAAACTTGAACTTACAGTAAGTACCAGAAACATCCTTGTAGCCAAGTGGTGTTAACCATGATGCCAAAAATGATATTTCATCGTCTAAAAACATTAAAAGAATATTTCTCTTCTGTTCTTGAGATCTTGTTCTGAAGGTAACATTGTAAAAGTAGCGTGCTACTTCAACCATAACAGCATAGTCCGCTTTACTTCTGAGCTTGTTGCTTCCAAGTGGAGGTCTTCCCCTGTAAACAAACCAGGATAATGCCGCGTCCAAAATCGTATTAATTAGAGTGGAAGCAATGGAACTCTTCAAAGAAACATGAGATCTTAACACATCCACGGCAAACTTAATTAGCTCGAAGCGGGCAAGTCTAGAATATGGATGTGTGCTGGCACTTTTAAGACCTTTCAAAGATATAAAGATCATTTCAGTGAACATCTCCAACGTATGACTACTCTCATATCTGCATGACAGGAAATGCGACGTTAACAGTCTAATCAAATTTAAATGCGGCCTGATATTCATTTCAGCTACCTTCTCTGAATGAACAAAATTTTCCCGTTTTGTTGGCAGATATTTCATAGAGTAAAGGCTAGGATCTGATATATCGTAGTACCTTGAGAATAGGCCTAACCCTAATTTAACCGATCTTTCAAATTCCAACAAGATTTCTGAGAGCAAAATCGGAGATGCCTCCGGGTTATCTTTCATAATTCCAAGCCATTGATCGATGGCGAATTCTGAATTGGCGGCCGAAAGGGCTGAGAATGGGAGATCTCCGGCCCATCTAATCAATTCACCGTCAAGATCAGGCAAAACAGTAATTGCCTCCCTGATACGTCTCATCAGAGATTCAAATTCTTTAAATGTAACATGGCCGTCATCACTATTGGCCTTGGCATAAAATGAAGACGCATCTTTCTTAAGGTGCTTCACCACAGAAGATTTTGTAAATGATTCTTGATCCGGGATCTGTTGGAAAATCAATTGTTTTGTACTATATTTTGGTAAGTGACCACCAGCAGAAATCTTAAGCCCATCAAAATTGGTTGATCCTAATTCATAGTATTCCTTCTCTGTTGGGATTTTTTGTGCAGCCATTTCCAATGCAATTGCGGCACCGTATTTCATTGATGATGAGCCAGTATTCACTTTACCAACATATGCATAGAGAATCGATTTCATATCCTGTTCGCACTGACTCATGGCCAATGAGATATTCTTGCGTGAATAATTCAAGAACTCTTCAAATGTTTGTTGACGCCAGTGATAAGAATCTGAGAGAGAAAGATGAATATGCATTGTTTGGGAAGTAAATTCAATATTCGGTTCATATTCATGGGTATCAGCATCTATGATACTTTCATATAATAGAGTCAAAATATCCAGCAGCGCAAATGCACTTCTTTCATGGCATAATGCTGAAGGAACTTCCGTGACCAACTTTTCGGCGCATTGCAAAGCAACATTTTGTAAAGTACGATCTCTATGACAACAATAAATGAATATTCTTTGAAGCTGTTTGGTAACTCGAGTAACCGAAAATTGAGCAGAACCACCGGCTTTCAATCTCTTGATATACTGAGAGCAGCAATAATAGGCGATAGCACCAACAAATGTATCCAATTTAGCAATAGCTACCGAAGGATCTGATAAATATTCCAAACAAGTGGAGCAGTTTCCACAATCAACCCTAAGCATTTCTACCAAAAGATCAGCCGAAAGAAACATCAAACCAGGTCTAGATATCTGGGTTTCAAAAACTTTGGAATCAATGGTGCCTGGAGTTAAGATGGCACTAAGACTCTCCTTGTTAAATTTTTCGGTTCTCTTTGATGTAGGTCTCCTAAGAACGGTATTCAATTCAATAGAAGTCTCGCTTCGATTCCACGATTTCTCAGAAGCAAGAACGGGTGAACTATGTGCAATTCTTCTCAATGAATCATAATTTTTGTGGAACAATTCAGAATTGTAGGCGAAACCATGGATACATAAATTGAACCATGCATCTCTGAAATAGCTGACAATTCTCTTGTCAGTTGAGATTCTTGGCTTTTCAGACACTTCTGGAAGTAAATAAGCAAGCGGTTTCAAGAATGTTTCAATTTGTAAAGCAGATGCCGCCACGTCCGTATTGGAACGATGGTGTTCCATATCATCCAGATCACCTTTAGATATTATGGCAGATAGCATACCACGTAGATAGATTGAATATAATTCACGGTCAGGATACTGTGATAATTTTTCAGATAGTTTGATCCAAACATTTTCAACCAATCTACTCACTGCAGGTTTAGACGAATTGCTAGCTGCATCATAGAAGAACCGTAGTATAACAGCAAATTCACGCTTCTGCATAACATCAACGAATTCAACAAGTCCTTCCATGAGAACACAGTCATACTCTTCTGATTTCTGCCTGATCTTTTGAGAAAGAAGTGTGACAATAAGAACATTGATTGATTCATCCTTAAATGACCTTGAAATTTCAAGGATTGCTCTGACGACATTGCGACATACAATCTCTTGCGCTTCCAGCGTCAAACTTTCCTGAGTTTTCGATGATTTTTGTGAATCTTGATCACTATCCGTAGAAGTCGATGATTCCGGAAGTAAGTTGGTTAAACTGTAAATACTTGAAACAACTTCATCTTCAGACAAACTCTTCAAACTGAAAGTGAGTGACATCGATAAAAGTTTCACCATGTTTTCATCCAATATGGGATAAGAAAGGATCGTGGGAAAATATTTATTGAGAAGAAGGCCTAATTTACCGTCACTTTCTGAAAGAATTGCACCTGCAGCAAATATACTAGTAATCAACTTGGAATTCACCTGTTCCAGAATAAAATCTGAACTGGTATTTCTAAGTTTAGATAATGACCTCATATATTCGTTGACGTAAGAGCTGGCCTGTTCAAATTCTACCACCGAGGCGACGTATCCAAAAGTTGTCAGATCGATGACAATAGCTCTTATTTCATTTGTCAGATAACGGCGAGGTGCAGTTGATTTGATAATTTTGTCTGATGCAGAATTGAGATACTCTGTACATCTGGAGTACGAAGTAATCATATTTTTAATGAGACTCTTGCTGTCAGACCCAATATTGTAGGCAACTGAATCCGAGGTGAGAAGATGTTCAGTTAAGCTGATGTCTTTCTTGGCATGAACTAATCTCTTGAAATATTCGGTGCAAAGCTGACCGAGCAATTTAATGAACAAGAGTGCGCTGAATTCGTTTTTCGAATCAGCAAAAGAAGCAACCAAGTCGATATCCTCAGCATTGGATGCTGATTCAACTGCGGCCTCTATTTCATTATAGAACTCGACGTTGTATAGTGCTAGAAGTGAATTGATCAGTTTAGGGGTTACTGCATCAATTTGTTCAATAACGGCCTCTAACCATCCAATTAAACAAAAATAGGCATGTAATCCTGTTCCCTTATCGAATTCGGAAATAAACGACTCTATTGATTCAGTTGCCTCTGGAAGCAAAAATGGGAATTTAAGACCTAAGATAGCAATGGATCTAGTAAGTTGATAGGTCATCCTAGTCCAAACTGTAGGAAACGTTTCACTTGTTTGTATGCGATACACAAATGATTGATGTTGAATAGTTCCAAGATAGTTCTCAAACCTTGCTAGTAAGATTTCAGCCTGGGTTTGGTTCTTTACATACTCTGAGCTATGGCATAGAGCCAACGTGCTATCTAGTTCCTGCTGGAAAATCGGTCCATTATCATCCTCAGCTGCCTGACGAGTCCCCTTAAGAATCTTACTTAAAGTTGGTGGGACGGAATCCGTAAGAGAATCGGTAGATTGGACCTGCTCAACAGTGAGTTTTGCCAATCTCTTTAAGGCTAGTTGCCGAATTGAATCCCTTGGAACACTGTTTCGTTAGTATGAAGAATGTTTATTATACCAATAGTTGATCAAAGCTTACCCAAAGAAATCCATCTTATAATCTATTTGTTAATGAATCGGTGCAGCTAACTGATTATTTTGCTATGATGTATCAATATGGTCAACTAATTGAGATCAAAGATTTGAATCAAACGTCAAAAAAATAAAAATAAAAATAAAAAAAAACCTCGTACTACAAATTACTTTATGTTAGGATGCCCACTGTTGAGCATTACTATATTATTATTCAGCTGATCTAGTGTATAGAAAACGGACATGGTAAGAAATGAGCTGAAATCATCATATCTTATTGCCAAATAGTGCCTCCCAAAAAACAAATGTAGCGTGGCAGACTTTTCCCTCCCTTTCGTCTGATTATATAACAGGTGTAACAAATGATACAATTCGTTTACGAATATGTCTCAATAAGTGTATCTCTGAGATTTCCAGAGATTGCATCCGGTTGAGCATCCTGTAACTTAAAGATACTCTCAATAACAGAAAGCTCAGGTGCGGTTGTATCTAAACCTGTCACAGCAAGCCAGTCGTTAACAACCATTCCTGCACCAATCACGGGAGATCCTCTGTTAACAGTACCTGCGACTAAAGGAACCTGTAAAAGTGAAGAAAGTTCCTCTTGATCCTGAATAGGTGTCTGAGGATGAACGAGTCCACCTTGGTTGGATATAGAACAGTATGAACCGACTAAAACGTTACCTGCAATAGTTTGACGGAACACTTCAACGCCCAATGTATCAGCTATAATTTCCTCGGTTTCACGTTCAATATCCGGATGAACCAATGCAACATAATCGTTACAACAGATGACATTTCCCAACGCTGAGAGTCTTTCTTCCACTCTTTGAATTTTAACGCTATCTGGTAAACTATTTCTCAAATGCATAAGCTCTTGATCTGTCGTCTGCGAAGGCACAAGTAGACCTCTTCTATTTCCTGCACACATTCTACCAATAATTCTTGTTCCCGCTATCGTAGTGTGAACAACCGGAACAACATCTCCAAGTTCTGCCTCAAATGCAGAGTAGAAGTTTTCAGAACCACCAACTGCCACTAAACAATATGAGTTTGTGAGTTTAGAAAACACACCAACCTCATTGGAATTTTCAAATTGTGCTCTGGTAGCCATATTTTGAATTTTACTGGTCTCCGTTAGCTTATGCTTCTGTTTGATTAAGTGGTTATTGCCACTGAAATTAGTTCTAAGGGATCTGAAAATTTTATATAGATCGGAGAAAATTTTTAAATCCGCAAAAGAAAAAAAAAGAGGATCATGCGAACTGACATAACATAACGACCTATTTAAAGCCAGGCCAGCTCAGAATTATCCTACACTCTCGGTTATTCGTAATATTTATTAATGTACATATGACTAAATTTCCTAATCAAGATCGACTGCAACATCACCGTCGTCATCCACGGCACTATCTTCATCATCGGTCCATTCTTCAACCTGGTCTGCATTCATGGTACCAGCATCTGCTTTATGGTTTGGAACAACGATAAGTTCGGAATTCTGTGTAGTAATCTTAACTGTCTCCTTATCTTTAACTTGTCCATTCAAAATCATAATTGCCAATGGGTTCAAAATCACGTTTTGAATCAACCGGTTCAATGGTCTGGCACCCAAGTTTTCAGAGTATCCATTATCACATAGATATGTAAGGGCAGATTCATCAGGTGCAAGTTTAATATCCTTGCCGTTGGCACGGAATCTCTTTTCAATCTCAGTTAATCTAAGCTTGACAATCTTACCAATCGAATGTTTAGACAACCTGTTGAACACAACAGTGGCAGAAATTCTGTTAAGGAATTCTGGTCTGAAATGACCACGAACCACTGTCAGAACTTGCTGTTCCACTTCTGGAGTGATCTTTGAACTCTTAGATTGGGCGATATACTCAGCTCCCAAATTTGAAGTCATAATCACAATAGAGTTGGCACAGTTCACCAATGTACCATTAGAGGCAGTAATTCTACCATCATCTAACATCTGCAACAGAATGTTCAAAACCTCTGGTGCTGCCTTTTCTACTTCATCAAACAACACAACGGAGTATGGTTTTCTCAAAAGCTGGTTTGTCAACATACCACCTTCCTCATATCCAACATAGCCGGCTGTAGAACCCAATAATTTTGAAACAGAGTACTTCTCCATCAATTCAGAGCAGTCAATACGGATCATAGCCTTTTCATCATTAAAGAGGAATCCAGCAAGTCTCTTAGCCAATTCAGTCTTACCTGAACCAGACAATCCCAAGAACATAAACGAAGCAGGCTGGTTTGGATTGGCAAGACCGGATCTCGACAATCTAATTGCATTAGAAACAGCTTTAACTGCTGGACCTTGTCCAATAACCACTGATGACAATTCCTTCTCCATACTAATCAACTTTTGATTCTCGGTTTGAGTTAATTTATTAACTGGGATACCTGTCAACCGAGCAGCAGTCTCTGCAATCTGATCAGGGCCAACGACATTCCTAACCATATATGCCTTTGATTGTTCGTCAGATGCAGCCTTGTCTTCAAGAGCCTTAATTCTCTTTTTCACATCTGGAATAGCAAACATCCTAAGATCTGCAATTCTGGCTGAATCATGACGTCTTTCAGCGTCTTGAGCCTTGATCTCAAGTTGATCCAATTTCCTCTTTGCTGCAGTAAGTTCCTCGTGGCCAGCCATCTCATTCTTATATTTCTCCTTCAGTGGTTGCAGTTCATCGACTATGTCCTGTCTTTTCTTCTGAGCTTTGGCAAGACGATCCTTAGTAGTAGAATCAGCATCCTTATCTCTCTCCAAGGCCTTAATCTCGACATCAACTAATTGTAGTTGTCTTTCCTTCGAATCCAATTCTTCTGGTTTCGAATCGCGCGCAACTGCAACACCTGCAGCAGATTCATCCATTAAATCAACGGCAGAATCTGGAAGCTTCCTGTAAGTTAGATACCTGGATGCCAACCTTGCTGAAGCAACGAGAGCACTATCCAAAATACGCACACCATGATGAATCTCGTATCTTGGTTGCAAACCACGCAATATAGCCACTGTTTCATCAACAGTTGGTTCGCGAACATCAATCCTCTGGAAACGACGTTCAAATGCACCATCTTTCTCAATGTATTTTCTGTATTCATTAACGGTTGTGGCACCAATACAGTGTAAACTACCACATGCAAGGGCAGGCTTCAATAAATTTGCTGCATCACTCGTACCATTTCCCATCAACATATGAATCTCATCGATGAATAGAATGATCAAAATCTTGGATTTTTCAATATCACTTAAGACACCCTTAATACGTTCCTCAAATTCACCTTGATATTTGGCACCTGCTTTTAAAGCGCCAAGATCCAAGGCATATAATTTGCATCCCCTCAATATACGAGGGACATCTTCATCAACGATTCTCTGGGCAACACCTTCCACAATAGAAGTCTTACCAACACCAGGATCACCAATAAGGCAAGGATTTGATTTGGTCCTTCTTGACAAAACTCTGATCGTTCTCCTTATTTCTTCCTCACGACCAATCACTGGATCGATCTTACCTTGACGAGCCAATTCGGTTAAGTCTCTTGCATACTTCTTCAAAAATTCAGAAGCTTGAGATGAATCAGCCTGTCTCGAATCGATCTTACTTCCACCACGAAGCTTAGTAACTTCCTCCTTCAATGAATCAGGATTGATATTGCATTCTCTGCAAATATCCTGGATGCTAGAATCATCCAGCAATGCTAAAAGAATATGATCCTGACCGATATATGTATCTTTCTGTAACTGCATTATTTTTTGCGCATTCTTAACAACCTGTGCTGCAGAAGCAGACATCGAAGGCTCAGAATTTGAGCCCTGCATACTTGGTAATCTCACCAAGTGACGATTAACAGTTCTTTCAAATGGTGTCCATTCATACCGAGCACCTTCGATGATCGATTTCAAATAGACATTATCTGCTTGCTTATCCTCACCTATGACATTTGAAGGTGTCATTGCGGCGAGGATATGTAAGGGAACTAACTCTGGGTTGGAGTTCTGCTGACACAAATGCTGGGCATTAGTGACAATCTCCAATGCTTTATCTGTAAAATTGGAAGAATCCATATTTGTTTGTAAAATAAAGTATTAACTTTACCGTTTGATTAATTGTAAACTAATTTTGAAAACGTTACAAGAGAGGTCTCTAAAGTCATCTTTATATCATGCAGCAATTGATCTATTATATATGCTTTCATGGTTGCGATCCGCTACTCCCGACAGGTATTTTTTTCTTTCCTTTTTGTACCGCGTGGGTTGCTAGAATGTACCGGAACAATCCGGTTAAATCCAGGGTACACTAGAATTTACCGGGAGAATCTGGAATTTTCTCCCCGTGATTGCTATGTTTTCCAGCCCCAATTCTATTAAATTTTTTTTTTCCCCCCCCCCTCCTCCACACACAGTACTGCATTTCTTTAATTAACATTTACTATGAGAACTCAATATGGTTCGTAAAAAGGGAATTGTTGATTGACGGGCTTGTTTTACGACAGATTAGGTTTCTTTGGTTCAGGCGAAGATGTATGCTAACTAGGATTGCCGTCATATGCAATGTGGGTAAATTTTATTTCATTTTTTCTTCGAATGTATCCCTATGTCTATCTTAATTGTTGTAGTCGAAATGAATCGGTATGTATTTTATTGAAGAATCATGACATTAGGATCACTGGTAATAATTAAGATGATTGTATCATTCCTATAAGAGCAAGTACTTAAACGAAAACTAAATGTAGCACATCTAGATAGTGTAACATCACTTTAATGCAGATGTTTCATAGATAATCTGGAAATATTATGTATACCAAAGTTGCATCAAAGAATAGGTAAAATACATTATAGAACAGTTAAAGTCAGTTGTTTTATAATTGGAAGATCTTAAATGTAAAATACTAGAAACGTTGGATATCTATAGGGGTAAATAGATGAATTGTCAGAATTGGGAGAATATGGCTGAGTTGTTAGATTAAGGGATTAGGAGAACAACGAGGTATGTGCACTCAACTACACTCTTACGTTTATATAAGGAGACCTATCCCCACTATCCATTACATAGCAATACATATATGAGAACAATAGAATGATTGAATATCTCTTACAATTGGAGATCGTACAGCTTACTACTTTAACATGAAGAAACATGAATTCTGATACTTACTATTCTACTGGTAGTTGAAATCTAGATACCAACTTTATGTGACTGGTATTTGTTATTTCTATTTTGCTTACGGCAATTATACTAGATAAATACCTCTAGGGAAGTCTCTCCTCATATGGTGATAAAGAGGCATGTTAATGCATAAGTCTCATTTTTCAGTAGAACCCACACAACTCAATCATATTCCAACATACTCAAATTGAATAGCCTTATATATATATAGAGCCACCGAATTAGACTCTTACATGTAATTCTGGGTTGATATATCGAGCCAACATAATCCTTAATACAATCCTTTCCGGTAACTCCCATAATAGGTAACTTCTTGATGAGGAAATCCGAACTCGAATTGCAATGCCGAGGTCGGAAAAGAGAAAGAAAATTTTTTGTGGAGAGATTTTCTAAAACTTGACAATTTCTGCATTGAGCCGAAATGGTTGTTAGGAGAAAGGGATTAAAATGTATAATAATCAGATGAACATTTTAATATGTGTATACGGGAATGAAAAAGGTATCGTTGTAAACCTAAAAGAAGGTTTGAAGACTGTCTCTCTAAATAGCAATATTTTGTGGACGCTTTTACTTCATGTACTGCTTAGCAGATTATAAAGAGACAATCTCCCTCAGGCCGTAGTTTTTTCCCCACACCACCCGAGATTAAGGAAAATTGTACTCCGGGTACAATGAGCTAAATTATTATTTCTTACAATTTGACACGCGATTATTGGTTAGCGCCGCCCGATAGTGCCAAGGTGATTTAGAACGATGCTACAATAGTAAGAATCAGCCGAATAGAAATGTTGTAAGGATGGGAGAAAACCATACACTAATGCTAATACATAATGCTCCTTCATTTACCATCATTCGGTCTCCTTAATGATAGCCAATTGGCTTTTATTAGGTTGTATAATAAGCAACCAACCTTTTTTTTTTTCACGGCTGTGCAACAAATAATCGGTGTCCTGGGAGTATGCGATATCGCAAAACGGGCCCGAGAATTTTACCTTATTGTCCTTCTATGCGGAATAGAACATGAGAAAGGACTGACGGAGAGGAATCATGAGGAGCGGTTAAGGGGAAGAGTAGTGCAGACAGACAGTTCATGAGGTCGGAGTATGTATATTTTACCATCTATAGTATTCAAACATATTGAACTAACCAATTATCAACTCTTTATACTCTATTTATGATCTCCGAACTCGATAGTGGGGAAGATGATACAACGGAGTAGTTTAGCAACACAATGGAAGTCCGATATTGGAGTAGATGGCTGAGAAAAATGGGAATTACAATTGGATGAAAAAAAAAAAACTGACCCGTCTATCCTTTTCCTAAAATGGGATCGAGAAAAATGCGGCGGGAAAAATGCTGACCCCCACATTCAATTGTTCAGCATATATGTGTTCCGATATGTATATATATATATATAATGACATATACCCCTTGAGACAGCAATTGTTTCAGCTCTTTGCAAAGCTGACTTTTTAAGTATAACAGCTCTATTATTCAAACCAGTCTTTCCATAATGTTAGCTGCATCTAGAGGAGTTCTTAAGAGCCAAGGTAGCCGTGGTATGGCCACTGCTGTTTCTGGTAACTTAACTAGAGATTCCAAAGTTCATATGAATAATTTGGAATCTCATTCTTACATAAATTACAAGAATAATCTGAAGAATCTTGCCATTGTCAGATCAAGATTGAACAGACCTTTAACTTATGCAGAGAAGATTTTGTATTCCCATCTTGATGATCCAGAAAATGCCGATATCGTCAGAGGTAAATCATACTTGAAACTTCGTCCTGATAGAGTTGCTTGTCAGGATGCTACTGCTCAAATGGCTATCTTACAATTCATGCAGGCAGGTCTTCCATCTGTTGCAACTCCTGCCACTGTCCACTGTGATCACTTGATTCAGGCTCAAAAGTCTGGCCCTGAAGATCTTGTTCGTGCAAAGAAAATAAACAAGGAAGTTTATGATTTCTTAGCTTCTGCTTGTGCCAAATATAATATCGGCTTTTGGCAACCAGGTTCTGGTATTATTCACCAGATCTTGCTTGAGAATTATGCATTCCCAGGTGCCCTTTCTATCGGTACCGATTCTCACACTCCTAATGCTGGTGGTTTAGGTCAGTTAGCTATTGGTGTCGGTGGTGCAGATGCTGTGGATGTCTTATCCGGTCAATCATGGGAGTTGAAAGCTCCAAAGTTCATCGGTGTTAAGTTAACCGGTAAAATGTCTGGATGGACTGCTCCAAAGGATATTATCTTGAAACTTGCAGGTATTACTACTGCTAAAGGTGGTACTGGTTCGATCGTTGAATACTTTGGTCCCGGTGTCGACACATTCTCTTGTACCGGTATGGCTACTATCTGTAATATGGGTGCCGAAATTGGTGCAACCACTTCCGTTTTCCCATTCAATCATTCTATGGTGGATTACTTGAAGGCTACTAGTAGAGGTCAAATTGCAGAATTCGGCGAACTTTACAAAGATTACTTATCTGCAGATAAAGGTTGTGATTACGATCAAGTTATTGAGATTAACTTGAGTAACTTGGAACCTTATGTCAATGGACCATTCACTCCAGATCTTGCTACTCCTGTCTCTCAGATGAAGACTGCTGCTCCAAAGAATGGCTGGCCTACCGATGTTAGAGTTGGATTGATCGGTTCTTGTACCAACTCTTCTTATGAGGATATGTCTCGTGCTTCTTCTATTGTTAAAGATGCCATGGCCCACGGTTTAAAGGCAAAGACCTTGTTTACCGTGACTCCAGGTTCTGAGAGAATTAGAGCTACTATTGAGAGAGATGGATTCCTCCAAACATTCAGAGATTTCGGCGGTAAAGTGTTGGCTAATGCATGCGGTCCATGTATTGGTCAATGGGACAGACAGGATATTAAGAAGGGCGATAAAAACACCATTGTTTCCTCTTTCAACAGAAACTTCACTTCCAGAAATGATGGTAATCCAGAAACTCGTGCATTTGTTGCCTCTCCAGACATGGTTGTTGCCTACACCATTGCAGGTGATTTGAGATTCAATCCAATGACCGATACTTTGAAAGGTGCCGATGGCAAGGAATTCAAATTGCAGCCACCACATGGTATTGGTTTACCACCGAAGGGTTATGATTTAGGTGAGAAGGTCTACCAAGCTCCACCTGAAGATAGAGCCAATGTTAATGTTATCATTGCTCCAGAATCTAACAGATTGCAGAAGTTGACACCATTTAAACCATGGAACGGTAAGGATGCATTGAAGATGCCAATTTTGATTAAGTCATTCGGTAAGACCACTACGGACCACATCTCTATGGCTGGTCCATGGTTGAAGTACCGTGGACACTTGCAAAACATCTCCAACAACTACATGATTGGTGCTATCAACATTGTTAACAAGAAAGCCAATCATGTTCAGAACCATTACAATGGTGAATGGTCCGGCGTTCCAGATACTGCCAGATGGTACAGAGATCATGGTCACAAGTGGGTTGTTATTGGTGGTGATAACTTTGGTGAAGGTTCTTCTAGAGAGCATGCTGCTTTAGAGCCAAGATATCTTGGCGGATTTGCTATCGTTACCAAATCGTTTGCAAGAATTCACGAAACTAACTTGAAAAAACAAGGTTTACTCGCTTTGAACTTTAAGAATCCTGCCGATTATGACAAGATTAACCCAAGCGATGAAGTTGATATCGTTGGACTTGAGAACTTTGCTCCAGGTAAGGATTTAACTATGGTTGTCCATCCACAGAAAGGTGAGGCCTGGAATTGCCCATTGACTCACACTTTCAACAAGGAACAGATTGAATGGTTCAAGGCTGGTTCCGCTTTGAACAACTTGAAGAACGTCTTTGCTGCTGAGAAAGCTGCCAAGAACTAAATGAGAGCAGAAATTTTAATTAAAGGAAAGGACAGGAAAAACTAACTACCCTTAACTAGCTTTTTTTTTATTTATTTATATCTACTTCATCTTTGCTTTACTTACTTTGTCAGCATCATCTGTTCGGATGGATTATTTATTAGTATTTATATCATGACATCACCTTTTTTGTCTATAAAGCAACAAAGTAGCTTAAATCGTTGGGATTAATACCCTTTTTAAGTGGTTCATCATTTTTTCTGTAACCCGCAAATCCAATGGCTCCCTTATCACACACTCCACAGGTTAGATATCGGCATATGACAAATTCTTGAGAAACCCCGGCAATTGTTGTCATTTTAACAAATGATTTTCCCATTTCTTCTCCTGATGATTCTTTACTGACACCCACATTATCAAAATCCCATGCAGAATCTACTAGATATAATATTTGATCATCATTACTATCTGTAGAGTTGGATATACAACTCACAAATTTGTATTTGGAACTAGATTTGTTCACTGTAAATTTTCTATCTTCATCCAGGGGTCCAGAGAATCTTATAATGTTTGTTTTACAATTGAATGGACATTTATATTTGAGTGATGTCATATTGACTCTGACGGAGGGTCTGCAATAACTCGAATCTATTAATTCAGATAATCTTTTGTCCTCTCTATCTTTCCTTTCAAAGAACTAAACAATTATAGTACCAGAGTTAGTTAATTGTATGGCGAGACCAACAGATGCAACTTGAATATCAATTGATCTGTTGGGTTGATACAAGTTGAATATAATTCTCAAATTGTTTTGTGAAAACCAATAATGAAAATTAAAAATTCGGATCTTGATCGGATGTGTAGATGTCACTTACATAATTAAAAGAATCAATTTGAAACAGCAAGTTATTAGGTATGGAAAATTCTATTAAAAGTTTAGCAAAATTCGATAGTTGGTTGATAGACTAAAATACATAGATGAGGCGCAATATTACCAACAACAATCGAAGGAAGGGCGAAAAAAAAAAACATTAAATAGATAAAAATTAACATCTTTCATCTACTACCAGAGCTTGACGATGATGTACTAGAAGAACGTCGCCATTTAAATTTACGACTGAACTTAGCCCATGATGTATTAGCATTCCCATTACTGGCATTAACTAAAGTACCTGAGGATGATGAATTGCGTTTTCGAAGTGAATGCGAAGAGCGCCTGCGTGGAATCTTCGGTAAGCTAATGGAATTTGCAAAGATATTTCCCGAGGACATAGATCTACCAGTTTCCGTGGGTATAAATTGCATATTTGTGGAGTCCTTATATTGTGTATTAGTGAATGGGGATTCACTTATTGTAGGAATGGTATTAGTAGCTTCATCATTAGTAGTAGAAATAGGATCTTCATCTATTTGATTTGAAATTTCTGTTACAAACTCGTAGTATGAAGTATGCAGATAGCTTTCTAAGTGTCGTTGAATCTTAGTCAGCACTTTTTTATCTGGGATCGAATAACTATTGGTCTGTGCAATCAAATCACCAGGTAAATTCACAATTTCTGGTTCGATATATGTCCTATACATACTGGACCAATCTTTACTTCTTCCATTTCCTCGGCTCATGTGACATTCATACATGCCTAAAAATTGAGTTATCTCCATATAGAAATCAAGATTCTCCATACATTGACACTTTAGGAGAAATTGAACAAAATGGAATTTGGAATAAGGACTCTCTGGAGGGATCTTATCTTCCAACACATCCAGAAGTTTTGGAACTTCAGATTGATTGTGACGTTGACTATGATCATGTGAAAATCTATTGATACCTCTCTCGGAGATAATTTTATCCATTTCCTGTTCGCTTCGCTGTATCGTTAACATAGAATTCGAAGTAAAATATTCAATACTTTTAACTTAGTGATAAATGTAATATGACAAATTAGATAGAAGAATGCTACTTATATATGAAGTCAAACATGAGGCAATGGCGGTAGTCATATATTTATATATATATTGTATTATATTCTATTCGAACCAAATCACAATAATGGCTGGTCGAATCGGTTTTGACGCACCCAACGTCTTTTTCCCAATTTGGTCTATCAAGAATATCCACACATTGAAACAAAGAAGAAGAAGGGGTGGATATAAGAAAGTATATTCAATAAGAAATTGGGGAAAGGCTCAGAAATTCAATGTGTTAATTAAACAATTAATTTCGCCTCATCGCTAACAGAAAAATGAAAGGAGGAGTACACGAATAATAGCTAACAGTTGGTAGTTTAAAGCGTCTTATGATTGCTTGTACCTCCATTATTTAGACAGAAAAAATTGCTCGGGGATCCTGGTCGTGTCTCTCAACGGTTTCCATCATACTATTTGTGTTCGTTTTTGGCGAACTGAACAATGCAATTTGAGATTCCAATCCAACGGTGTGAGAAACAATGCGGGCAATTAACATCATTTAACAATGGAGTTTAAATGTGTAAATAGTGGTACAGGAAGGAATCGGGTTGTGAAAAAAAAATACTACTAAAATTTTAAGAATTGTGTCCGTTCCTTTCTAACCAAACAGGGGTTAATAGGGCAAGTTAACATTTCGTTTTAAAGCCCTCTAAAGTATTATAATCGTAATGTTTGGAATTATAACTCCGAATATATATTAACTTTAATAAAACATTGCTTACACTGGTTACATATAGAGAAGAGTAGTTGCAGGGAAATTAGTCACGTGCATCGGGGAGATGAAGAGTGTAAAGCACAGTGGTTAAAATTAACAATGGAGAGAGAGAGACTTGACATGTACATATGCTATACATCTATAGTTCCTTTATTTTTCAGCTGCCCTGGCCCGGTTTAATTGCAATCTAATATTCACCAATTGAACGATTGTTTGATTTACGCTTGCTGTAATACCGAGCTTCTTGGCCAATCTCACGACATACCCATTAATGTAATTAATCTCCACATCTCTTAAGTTTAAAACATCTTGTCTCATACTAGTTGAATTTTTCCCATTGATTACAAATCCACAGTCAGTTGAATATTTAACCAATGTATCAATATCAAGTATGGTATCATAGAGTTTTGAATGCTTAATAATTGGAATGGCCTTGGTAAGGATATCAATTGACTCTTTGATAATACTTTTAAACAATCCAGGCGAGGACGGTGTATCAAGTTCGTAATTAATACAGTCCACAATAGAAGTAATTGTGTTCATGCACGAATTACACATCAATTTTTGTACTTGATAAACGGTCAAGTCTCTGTAAGTGTAATACTTTGTATTTAATCCACCCTTTTCTACAATTGCCCGGATGAAATCACTGGCACCTTTAATATCTCCATCATCAGTGATTTCATTTGGTTTGGAAAGATTTTTTGGAAGTTTACCCAACATCATTCCCGAAAATCCGGCGTGAATGTAATTATAGGTACCCTTTTCACCAGCATCTTGGAAAACACCATGACTAATAACACCTTGATAAAAGTTTGGCCTTTCAATTTCAATTGGCCATAGCTTTTCATACAACTCATCAATTACTCCCATACCATTTTGGACCAATAAAATATCAGTTTTGTTATTGATCTTTGACAACAGGGGTTTTAAAGCGCCGACTGTATCAAAACACTTAACACTAATGATTAATGACTTAATTTTCTTATCTGGAATATGTGAACTATCAACTCCCTCATTGATTCGATACTGTACCACCTTGCTGTTATTGAAAAGTTGTGTGAATGAACAAATATTATTATGAGCCTTGAGCCATTTTCTCTTAACTGGATCTCTCACTATATAGTTAATTTTGAAATCATTGGCGATTGAACTGGCTACTAGGCAGCCAATACCACCAGCACCTAATATGTAAACTGGAGAACTCATTTGGAATATGAAATGGTTATAGATAGTTGATGTTTCGACTGGAGGATAATAAGATCTGAAGATGTGAGAGAGCTGAAGTGACGTAACTTTTTTTTTTAATTCTTATTTTTTTTTTGTGTTAAGAATCTTTTATTTATTTCTCTTTCATTACAACGATCTTGAAACAGTTTACAATAGTAATACTTTCAACTTCTATACCTTACAATGTCATCTAAATCACAAAATAGACACAGAAACCAACTGCTTCTTCCACTGAGAAAAGAATATGTTGCCAAATACGTCAATAGTAACGGTCCCCAGGATCATCCTGTACCAGATCCAATGGATTTCAGTTCATGGACAGAGGAACAACTAAGGAAATACAGAGAGCTATATCTTAATCCAAATCATATAGTATCATCAGATATCAAGACATTTCAAGGATATATGCTTGAAGGAACGAAGTTAGGTCAATCCACGGAATCTTACCTGAAGAACGAGCAGAATAAGCAGGCAAACGTTTATGAATACAGAACTCGAGACCAGCTTAGAAATACCGTGGAGGATGACTTTAAGAACAACATGTCTGTGAAGGAAAACGACGTCATCGTCAACTTCCTTTATAAGGTGAAGAATGAAGATAAGAATTTCCGATTATACTTTGATCGGAGTAATTAACTGAACTAAAAACCTTTTCTAATTATATCATGAAGTTTCCATTATAGTATATATTAGCTACCGTACTGTTTTGTAATATCATTCCATCCCATGCCAAGTTTTTCTTCCAGTTTCTTTCTACCTAACTGAACTAACTGTTCCCTTTTAGCTTCGAAACTTAAACCTCCGAACGGGCCTTCCTCTGATGAAATATCATCTTTTTTTGTTCTAGGCTTCTCGGTCACACTACCTGTAGTTCCCATATTAGGATGATAGTCTGGCGGGAATGGAAGGGTTCCTTGATTAAGATACCGATCTACAGTTTCATTAACATTTCCAGTTCTTTCAAGGTCGTATCTGATCTGTGCATCCGATAATCTGGGGGCAACTTGCTTCACCGTTTCTATCATACTGGTAGTGACATGATGCCTTCTTTGTGGCTCCTGCTCCTGTGGCTGGAGGCCTGCCATTAGGTAGTTAAGGATAATGAATGCCACCACCACTGTAACTATGATTGTGAATGTTGAACTTTCCATGCCGGGCCAATCTGAGTGGTGAATCTTTTTAGTTTATCTTGAGAACATTTAACGGAGATATCTGAAATATTTCCTCAAAAAATATATATATATATATATATATATTTTACGGGATTTCATTACTAATTACTAAACTAACGCTGCCGGTTCAATATGCTGTTGGCTACTTCTTGGATCTGTATCTGAAACATAAACAACTTCATCATCCTCCTCTATTTTCTTACCATCCTTTGTCATTCCAATAATTTGTTTTGTTTCTTTCTTCTTGGTGGTAGAGCTACCTCCCAGCATTTCCACTATGGAAGGTTTTACTGGCGATGATGATACAGGGGTTGAGCGATTTCCCTCTGATTCTAATTTAACTTGACCAAAATTTCTACCGTTTTTCCCCTTTAGGTATGTTTGAATGTCGTATGTCTCTACTTCTCCTAGCAACTTATCATCAAAAACCATACTAGAAACAAACCCATCCGCCGATGATGCCATCAAAACCTTTCCATCCGACGACCAACATATATCTGCTATAACCGCATAGTGTATATTTCCAATTATGGCCAACGCAGTAAAAGTCTGAGTGTCAAATATCACCACCGAATCCTGTGTGGCCACGGCAAAGATCATTCTATATGGTAACTTAATACAACTAGATATACCTGATCGAAGCTTGTATAAGACAGGACTAAATCTGATGGCGATTGCAGGCCTCTTGAATCCAGGGATACTTAACACAGGGGATTGATTCAGACCGGAGCGAGTATGAACGTAGATAGTATTTATAGGTTTCTCGTTGCTATTTGGAATCTTGTAAATACCAGACGGCGTTAAAAGTAGTGATCCGTCCGGCGAAAATGTTAGGCGTCGGAAAAATGATTGTAACGTTTCGTTGTAGTATAACCAACAAGTTTTATAATCAGGTTGTGGACCGCTTGAATTTAACGGCTTTGTAGGTAATTCAGATCGAGATATCCGATGAGAACTTCGTTTCGATAGTCTCAACTCATGTCCGATATTACTCCGAATATTGTAAATATGAACAGACCTATCAGCAGATTGAGATGCAATGAATTTATTTAGCGGATCCCACGTAACCCCTTGGACGTAATGATTATGATCTTTTATCTGTTGAATCATCATGCCACTTTCTGCATCAAAAATTCGCACAACATTATCCATAGACCCCGTACATATAAATTTGGAATCGGGTGACCAACTGATATCGTAGATTTCTGATCTAGAAGGTGAAAATGCAATAGTTTTAAGTCGCCAACTCTCTTTCAAGTATTCATCTTCAACACCCAATTCATGAATTATTTGATCAGATAATTCCCATACTATTACACTTCCATCATCCGATGCACTAGCCAAATATTGGCCTCTATGATCAAACCTCACACAATTAACCGCCTGTGCATGCTTTCCAAGTGTACTTAAATATTCCACGGATTCCACAGTTTCACTTTCTCCAGATTTTGGATCATTGCTGTATATCAGTTTCCATATTCGAACGTTACCGTCACCACCTCCAGTTGCCAATCTTTGAGATCGTTTACCCTCAATATTGGGTTGAAAATCAACACTATACACAGGGAGTGAATTATCATGCCAATGAAGAGTGAGAGTTTTGGCCGTAACCATCTTTGACGGATATGCTTGTGGCTCACTCATTCTCATAAATTGGTGATAAATTGTGCAGACAGAGAATGCGGATCTGTGATAGTGAAGGACGCGTCGCGTTCAATCAAAATAATTTTTCAGATTATATATGCAATGTCAATTAAATACACACTAGCGTTCTAATTATGTACATGAAAATGTATGAATACATATACAAAACCAAATGAACTTTGGATGGATTTAATAGACATTTTGTGCAAGTATGGATTAGCCTATAGATTGATATGATATTCCTTTTATATTCGGATATCTCTTTTTTTTCTAAAAAAAAAAAAGATAGTAAACTGACGTATTTTAGACAGAAGAACATTTGGTACCTACGATTCGCCAAAATACCTATCGAACGGAAAAATTCAGAACTCTGAAAGCCGTAAATGAATATATCCCCAAAACGGAAGAGACGATATCACCAATCTATCTTTTGAAAATAGTGATCCAGGAAAAATATGAAATCCTTAAATCACATGAATTTATCTATAAATGGTTAAGATATTTTATCAATTTTTAGGGATTTCTTTCTATAATGTGATCCAGACTTGATACGAAGAGAAATTGGCGGATTATTACCACTATACCTAATTTATTATATTACACTTTACTGGATGAGGCTATGAGCTCTGTGATTACTGGGATAAAGATATACAGGTCAGGCAAGACTTAGTACATGATTTTCTTATATCACTCTTTCGGTCACTGACAAATTAATTTAACAATATTAATACGTATCTGTGTCTTGATACTTCGGTTAAATGAAGATTTGATCCTCAATGAGAATTGCGGCAGACTACAGCATTCCCACGAGAGTACCATCAACTGAAAGGTAAATTATTTGACAAACAAACATGATCTGTGGTGCCAATATAAGTTTAGTCTGTTATGCCTCGGCATTTATAAATGATCTCTTTAAAAGCATAAAATCGCATCTGCAAGCCGTTGCAAGTCTTTAATAAATTACTCTCTATGAATGGCGAGCAACCATCCGTATTAGAGATAATCCAACACATATCAATTATGAACTTTCTCAAAATGTTTCTTCATTTCTAAAATTCAAGGCTTATTTTATGTATCATCAGGGGAATGAAGTTTGATGTAATTATTATACGATGTAGAACATCATAATAATATTCGAATAATTGAATCTGATATTTCTATATTATTTCTCTTTTTTAATGTGGATCATAGCCCTTCAAACCGTGCAAAATCTTTAGTATCTAAATGTATTATCATATTAGTAAGATATTATTACTCTTATAATATATACTCTTATAGTATATGCCACAATCAATAGCTTTTTGGAGAGTAGTTTTCCGATTAATTAATTCAGTTAATGCAGGTCAGGGTTCCGATGGGATTGATAATGTTTAGCCGTTAAGTGAACAATAGAAACAACTATTTTATCCAACACTATTAAAATTGTGGCTTCTATACATCAAAATTTCTCTGTTAATTTGATCATAGATAAAGATAGTCCATTTGGATTTAACACCTGCTACATCATGGTGAGCAGACTAGAACTATCTTGTCTTAGATCTTGTATCAAACTGCGACTTTTAAGATTATAGTGATTCAACTAGCTTAAATAAACAATCCGTTATCCGACATACATACAATCGATAGATCACGTGATACAACTAAATAAGGAAACCATGGCGTTACATCTGGTCCGTTGACGGATTTCAAGAGATGCCCTATATAAACGTCAATGCCCAAATCAAAAAACCAAAGTACTTGTCTACCATATGCTATTCTCAGTGAAGAACAACATGTCTTCTGTTTGGAATGGCTTTAAACAATTCTTCACTGTTGTAATTCTTGGTGCACCAAGTACAACAGTGAATGATGCAGAACTCGAAAAGTATGGTGATACTGAACAGATCAACGATGGTGCACCAGTGGAGAAGAAATCCCCACTTGGTTATAATGTGAGTAATCTTACTGCATGTTATCTTATCATACAAGGTGTTATTGGAACTGGTATCTTTGCTACGCCTGCCACGATTTTAAAATCGGTGGGTTCCGTTGGTGCGAGCTATCTATTTTGGTGTGTTGGTTTCATAGTGAATCTTCTCATATTGTTCATGTATGTCGAATATGTGACATATTTCAGAAGAAGATCCGGTGCACAGGTTGCATATTTGGAACAGGCATATCCAAAACCAAAACTAATGATTCCAGTTCTATATGCTGCTGTGTCAGTCACTTTATCGTATATTACTTCATCTGCAGCAGCTTTTGCACAGTATGCATTTGAGGCTGGAAACTATAAGGCTACCGCTTGGCAACAACGTGGACTTTCGGTTCTACCCCTTTTCCTTGCAGCTATTCTTACCTCACTTAGTACGAAATGGAGTTTAAGATTAAACAATGTTATTGGCTGGTGTAAAGTGTGCTTTATTCTCTTTGTTGCATGCTCGGGCTTTGCTGCTTTGGCTGGAACAACTAAAGCTCCTAAGAATCTTGATATTTTCAAAAATGCCTGGAAAGGCACTACCACTGATGGCAATAGTATTAGTAATGCCATTTTAAAAGTCGTTTTTGCCTTTGGTGGTGTGCCTTATGCATTTACAGTCGTCTCAGAGACTCATCCAAAAAATACCATTAGAACTTATAAGTATTTTGTGCCATTCACTCTCTTTTTGATCTTCGTTCTTTATATTCTCTGCGTCACTGCATATTATGCCGGAATTGGTGATTTCGACGAGATCACTGACAGCGGAAATTTGGTGGCTGCAGTATACTTTAGAAAGATATTCAAGACAGATGCTGCTGTGCGAGCTATGTGCGTTTTTCTTATTTTATCCAGTTTTGGACATATGCTAACAGCTATGATTGCTCATTCACGTATATTAAGAGAGTGTGGAAGGCAAGGAGTGTTACCATACCCACGATTATGGACCAGTGTTAAGCCATTTGGTACTCCGATACTCGCAATCGTCGTCACTTTATGTGTCAACCTAATTGTGCTCCTAGCGCCACCTCCAGGGGATGCGTACAACTTTATTGTGGACTTGGGATCATATGCAGACTATATCTTCAATGTTCTTCTTTCTCTAGGACTTTTCAAAATCAGAAGACAGAGAAAAAAGAGAGGTCTCGGATATAGGGAATTCCACTTACCAACACCATTGCTTGTAATTGTGTTCCTCTGGTCATTATTTGTTATAGCAATGGCATTTGTTCCACCCAAAGGAACTCTTATCGGAAGTGATGTGTCATTTTTCTATGCAACTTATCCAATCACAACCTTTGGCTTATTTGGCTTGTGCATACTATATTACTGTATCTGGTCGTGGGTACTTCCAAAAATTGGAAAATATAAGAGAAGAGTTGTATCATATGAACTTGATGGGGGTGTTAAAGGTCATAAGGTTATTAAAGTTCCCCTTGATGAATTGGAGGCTTGGGATAATAGTCATAGAAATCAAAAGCAATCTTTAGTGTCGGAAGGATTTGATGATATTCCGGAAGGAAGTTTGGAAACTACCGTCTGTAATGTTGACAGTGATAAAGAATCCAATCCAAAATGATGTTAATTAATAAGGAAGGATAAGGAAAGAAAGTTTAGGGATCATCTGTAATTGGAGAGGAAGAAGAAATATATATATATAAAATAAGATTTAAAAGTGGTTGCAACAATAACAAAAATTTGTAATGTTCTAATTAAGTACATAAAAGTGTGTTAGTATATACACAAGCCTAAATAAACTTTGGATGTACTTAATCGATATCCTGAGCAAGTATGGACTAGCTTGTCGATTAGTAGGTGATCCCTTATCACAATCTACCCATCAAAAAAAAAAAAGACTAATAAATTAACGGTTTTAGACAGGAGAACAGTAACCGATTCGCCAAAATACTCAACAATCAACCAGATATCAATTGTGCCATGAAATAACGTACTAAAATGAAAATTCCATTATTTGAGATGCATTTAATACACATAAAAGTTTAGAACACTGATACACACTATGATAGATTAAAGAACTTCATAAATTTTTTCCCAAACTTCTTCTTATCATCCATATCATCATTACTTATTTTCTGTTTCATCTTAATACCAATTTCTGGTGATGTGGCATGCTCTACATTTTCTTCCGGAGGATGCGTATCCTCGGCAGCCTCTACACTAACAACCGGTGGCTGTGTATCGGTAGCAACATCATCAGACTTTGTTGATTCATTTACCAAGTCAGGATTCCCGTTTGGTTGATAATTTTCTTTGTCATATATTTCGACACTTCCTTTCTTTTTATGATGGAAAATACCAAGTCCTCTTTTATGTGACTTGCTGACATCCTGGTCGATTTTTATTGTATTCTTCTCTTGTTCCTTAAGCAATCTCTCTTCTGTTTCTTTAATCATTTGCTGTCTTTCTTGGTTCATCTTTTCAATTCTGTGTTCCTCTTTGGCTTCTTGTTTAGCCCTCTTTTTCCTCCAATTCTTCATCTTCTTGGAATCAGGTAATTCTCGTAACGAATACGTCCTAAAACCTCTATTCGTTGGATGATACTGTGATTGATTACCATATATAGGTTCCGCGGATGAGAGACTAGTCACATCCCCTGTATTGAGCAGAGTATTGCGCTTTGTAGCTTGATCTAGTCGACTAGCACTTTGGATTGAACGCTGATCCATGGATGGTGAATGATATACTTTTTTCTGTGCGACTTTGAAAGCTTGTGCATACATCTCTTCAGGTGTCATCTTCTTGTTCACAGGTTCTGCTACTTCTTCCGAATATGAATCTTCAGGTATCACATCTTCCACGGGTTCAGCCGGTAGGGTAGACACTTCCACATGCTTTAAGATTGATTTCTTAGGAGAAGATGGAGTTGACGTTAAATGACGAACTGCGCTATGTGGTGCTAAAGATCGATAAGCATGCCCCGTGGGTTCACTGAACTTATTTTTAGTAACATCAGAACCATTTACGGATGATGAAGGCGAACCAGTTGATTCCTTTTTTGCAGAGAACTGTGAAGAGGATTGCTGCGAACTGATTGCAGCATCATGTGTGAAATCCTCATCGAATTCTTCCTCGATATTTGCAAGATCATTTTCTTGATCCCTGCTCAAAAGAGACGTAGCATATGTACGATCCCTAATAAATCTTGTAGCTGTACCACGTGCTGGACGGACAATTGTTGTACGTACAACTTCAAGTTCACCTTTGGTTTCAATAGTTCTTCTGGTAATAGATTTCAAATGCCCATCTGTATCGAAATCCTTAGTTGTTTTGATAATTTTCTGATGTTGAATTCCAGAAGAATCAGTTGTTTCCTTAGTGGTGGTAGTAGTGGTAGTAGTGGCAGATGGCTTAACCCGCCTCAACCCAGATAGCTGTCTCCTCAGTACTGGATTATAGTCTGATTGTAATGACATCGTTCTTTGTGACAAGGATGATCGGCGACGAGCCACCGATGGAGGACGACGCAAACTTGGCGAAGTCAGAGACATTGTTCTACCAGCATTAACCTGCTGGTTGATACTATTATATCGAAGGGCGGCAGCAGCAGCAGCACTTGAATCCATCATGGAATTCGATCTCGATCCTAAAGATGTGGCAGAGTTAGCAGCTTGATATGCAGCATAGTGATTGTTGATACTTCCAATAGAATCTGGAGGTGCATAATAGTATACCTGAGGGTCTCTTGACCTTCTTCTTGAAGAGAAAATGCTTGAAAGTCCCATAGAATAGTCCTTGAATATGTAGATGCAGTAGATGCAATATGCTGGTTAAAATAAAGTTATAAGTTCAATTAATCGACCAATATTAAAATGCCTTACAACCTTAGAGTTTATACGTTTTAAAGTTTTAATGGAGCAAAGAAGAATAATGTGTGTAATGTAACAGTTGCTATATCATATAGGGATCATCAGTGAATTATATTAGAATTGTGGTAAATAAACAGTCAAAAAAGAAAAAAAAAATTATTATTATCATTATTACTATTTTCTTTTCTTCTTTAATAAATACCAGATAAATATGGGATTGAGCGTGTTGAAGACAATGTAAATGAGTACCCCTCCCAATAGCCCTTCCTGAGAATGTAAGCCAAGAACAATCAAAACACAATTCAAAAAAGCAGAAAAAAGCTATTTCTCTTGAACAATCAAACTGGTTACTTAGACATTGACGGCATCTTAATAATTGAAGTATGCACAGAATACATTATAGAATATTCCTAGGAAATGCAGGTTTGATAATAGAAAAGAGGAGGAAAAATAAATGATAACCAAGAATGCAATTTTTATCTATCCTAATTTAACCATACAAAGCACCATATCAATCAAGCAAATTATCAATATTAACTATGCCACATCCTAGAAGATCATCCAGCATCAATAGTGTGAATTCTGCATTCTCCACTGCGAGTTTTAATGAGGCTCATGGATTGAGAGACATCAGCTTGTCAGCTCGAATTCAGAATGCGATATCGATTCTGCTCATTCTTTTCGAACGACTAATTACGACAATTACTTTCATTCTCCCCAAATCAGTTATTTCTATATGTACAAGAACTGTCCGGTTTCTTTTAAACTATGAAAAATCGGATAATAGTGCATACAATAGGCTCATTTCTCAAGAGGATAAGGCTTTAAAAGAGGATGTTTTCTTACAACGAGTTGAAGCACTTAGATCGGCATCCAATTTCGAAGAACTGTGTGAGATCAATGGATTCGTGTGTGAGAATCATCTAGTTTCTACCAAAGATGGGTATACACTCACGATGCAACGATTAAACCCGACTGCAAATGGATACGAACCTAACGGGAAAACGGTGTACTTCCAACATGGACTTCTAATGAGTAGTGAAATATGGTGTGTGCGAATCAAAAAAGACGAAAACCTACCATTTAAAATCTGTCAACTGGGATATGATGTTTTTATGGGTAACAATAGGGGTAACAAATATTCGGGAAGATGTCAAGGAGTGAATGTACATAACAAAGAATTTTGGGATTTCTCTATAGATGAATTTGCATTATATGATCTTCCTGCATGTATCAACTATATTCTTGAGTTGAAGAATATATCACATCTTACATATATTGGATTCAGTCAAGGCTGCTCACAAATTCTTGCATCTCTATCCATCAATAGGGACCTTAATCAAAAGATAGATAAACTAGTTTTAATTGCCCCCGCAACCACTCCTAAATCATTAGCCAATTGGCTCATCAATTCAATAGTGAATCTGCAACCAAAGGCGTTTTTCTTTCTCTTTGGAAGGAAGGCATTAATGAAATCGATCTTATTCTGGTCACAGATTGTTTATCCACCACTTTTCATTAAATTAATTGATTTTCCTAACCAAATTTTATTCGACTGGCATGCCAATAATATCGACATTCTGCAAAAATTGGTGGCATATTTCCATTTGTATTCAACTACTTCTGTGAAATGTGTCGTTCACTGGTTTCAGATCATCCGTTCGAACTGTTTCCAGATGTATCAGGAATCTCACAACTTCGAACCTTACCAATATCCAATACATACCGTCATGAATGTTCATAAAGTTCTATTAATCTACGGAATGTCAGATTCTTTGGTTGATATCGATGTAATGCTTCGCCAACTTCCCGATTTTGGTTCCATTGATTTCGAGTGCATTCAGAATTCTTCCATTCATCAAGATGAAGAAAAGGAAGAAGATACTAGTACTATTTCATCAAAAGCCCCGTTGGTAGTCGATAAAGATAACGTTAAAGTTATCGAGGAAACCGATTCCATTGATTCAAATGTTCAAAAAAACTCCATTCAAATTGTTGGAGTGGAGAATCATGAACATTTAGACTTAATCTGGGGAGAAAAAGTGCAAGATAAGATTAATGATAGGATCATTAAATTTCTACAACACTAATGTAACTTTACTAAGCTTCAATATTCTTTGCATTAAATATAATATAACTTAAAATTCACTCTTCTGTTTGGGAGAGCTATGGCGTGCTACCGCCCTCATAGATATACCCGCATAGTGTCTTATGGAGGGTGGACATTGATCTTCGTATACGATTTCTCCATCATCATCTTCATCACTTTTATGCAAAGAGGAATTAGTCAAATTAGACGTATTACCATCGCTACTAATATTATTATCTTCATCTTCTTGCTCATTATCTTCTTCCTCTCCATCATCATCACCTTCATCATCTACTTCACCGACTTTTCCACTTTTCGGTTCCAATGATTTGTTTTTCATATTCTTACCCATATGAATCTTTACCTTATATGTATAGCCATTACCATGCGAAACAGAAACCAATGACTTTTGAATTTTCTTAGGAGTCTGCCGTCGATTCCTCAGAGCTAATTCAAGCCGTTTAGCTGAGAGCATGCGATATATCTCTCGATAAGCTCGTAGCATTGAACACACTCTTTTGGCACCACTGAGCCATTCTTTCTCACATATCTTATCATCAGGTAACATCGTAGATAATGAATATAGTGTATTTGTTTGATGACCATCTGCAACATAGTGTCTGCTTGTCATTGTATCTATCTTATAAGCCTTTAAGCGGTTCACGGTCTCGTCTAAATTTGGTAAGGCTTCATTCACAAGATCCTGCTTATGATATAACTCAGAGTTCTTCCTTCTCACATTTTCAGGCAGATGTTCGTTTGGCTCAGCCATTACCTGTGGTGTCTTTCTTGGTCTACCAACCTTCCTCGGCCTGCCAAGTTTTCTAGGGCGACCAGGCCCTCTTCTAACAGGTGTTCGTTGCAGCTGTTGCACACCATTTGAAGGGCGAATTTTAGGTGGTCTACCCCTTCTTCTTCGTTTCGGCATGATACCATTTCTTGAAGCACCGCTCATTATCTGTCGATGAATATTTATATGATGGTGACGTTTAGAGTGATGATGATGTGCTGCTGGTAAGAGGGACAGAGTCACAAGCTTCGAACTCTTTAGTTCTCTAAGAAATTCTGGTTCCAGCTTGGGGTCAGATGATCGTAAAATTCGTCTTTTCTCCGTCATGAAAAGTAGTAGTAATCAGTAGCCACGGTAGCCAGGGACTTTGATATTTCGATCTCGCGCGATAAAAAAACTAGTTCCAAACAATTGAAGGGAATAAATCCTTTGTTGAAACCTAGCAATATGTTGTTTCGATGACGTATAATTTTACTAGATTACTTAGTTTATTTGTTAGGTCACCATGCAGTGTGAACCCTTAACGCAGAAATAATACTCTAAAAACGGCACACCAAGAAAGAGTAAACAATTGTTAAGCAGGTAACGAACGCGAAGTGAGGGGGTGAGAAAAAAACTTTTTACTATTGGTTATTGTATTATGTAACTATAAGATCTGTCTACATATCATCTTTAGTTATATCTCCTGATCTCTGGATTTAATATTTGAGAGATTCATTCAAATTTCTATCCTACTTCCCTGGTTCCTTCAGAATGCTATGACATCTGGCAAAGTTATTTGGAAGACTATTATTTTGGACCCTAACGAGGTTTGCCTTAAAAAGGTTCTCAGATGTGGTCAGGCATTCAGATGGAAATGCATTGATGGTATTTATTCGTGTTCGATAAAGAAACGGATACTCCTCTTGAAGCAGAATGACAATATACTTCAGTATGGTTCGATACCATACATGAAAGATACGATCAGTGTTATAACCGAATATTTCAATTTAGGTGTTAATGTAAACCAATTATATAAGAAATGGTGTATACGAGATCATCGCTTTTCAAAATGTTCCTCTTCTTTTCAAGGGGTACGAATATTGAAGCAAGATCCATGGGAAACCCTTATATCTTTCATCTGCTCATCTAACAACAACGTTAAAAGAATTTCCAAGATGTGTGAATCATTGACTATACATTATGGAACATACCTTGGTGAATTCCAAGGTATCAATCATTATACATTTCCCTTACCAGCAGATTTGGCTGGAGATGATATTGAACAACAACTCAGAGACTTGGGATTTGGTTATAGAGCCAGATTCATCAATCAAACTGCAAAGATGATGATTGAATCACCAGATACTTATAAAAAGCTCAAATCAAAGAAGCTGACTACTTTAACACGAAGCAAATGCCAAGATTTTCTTTTAAAATTCCCCGGTGTTGGACCTAAAGTAGCCGACTGCGTGGCACTCATGGCATTAAATAAGCGTGAAGTTGTTCCAATAGATACGCATGTATATCAGATTGCAAAAAGAGACTATCACTTCCATTCCAAGACTAAAAGCAAAACAATGACCAAAAATGTCTACGATGAGATTCAACAGTTCTTTATAGATCTATGGGGCGATTATGCAGGTTGGGCTCATTCGTTATTGTTTGCTGCAGATTTAAGAGATCTTGATAATGGTATCAACAAAACTACAAAAAGAGAACATAGTGGCGATAATAGTGAAGCAATTAAAGTTAAACGGAATCACTTTTAATTATATAAAGAAAACTTGTATTATTAGACCGATGTAAATCAATTCAAATCCCAGCAACTTTCATTTCAACACAACATTCTTGGCCAACATCTTCTTGTAATCCATGATAGTACCATCCCATTGGGTAATAGTCTTGTGATCAACAACGAAAATTTGCTTGGCAACTTTGTCCAACAATCTGAAATCATGGGACACAACAACAACACCACCGGTGTATGCGTTTATTGCATCAGCTAATGAATCAATGGTTGGAATATCCAAACCGTTAGTAGGCTCATCCAATAATAAGATATTAGGAGCATCCATAGCCAAAAGTGCAAACACAACTCTGGATTTTTGACCTTCAGATAAAGTACCCATTTTAGCAGTCTGCGATTCACCAGTAAGACCGTATCTTCCCAATTGTCCTCTCCAGTACTGAGGATCCTGAGAAATATCTGTATGCTTCGACATGACAAACTCAATTGGAGATTTAGTTAAATCAAGTTGTTCGGCAGAATGCTGGGAATACACACCAAGCTTGATATGTGTATGCTTAGAAACTCTACCTGCTTGAGGCTCAAGTTTACCAACCATCAACTTCAACAATGTAGATTTACCAACACCATTTGGTCCAACAAGAGCAATTCTCGAATCCATATCGACACCAAAGGTAAGATGCTCATATAAATAGTGTTCAGGCTTACCATCGTATGCAAATGAAATATCATCAAATGATAAAACGGGTGGTGGCAATTTCTCAACATCAGGGAATCTAAAGTGGAACACTCTATCTTCCTCAACCTTCTCAACAAGACCATCTGATTCCATCTTATCCAAAATCTTTTGTCTAGATTTGGCTTGACGAACCAAATTGGCATAAGTACCAGCAGATGCAATGAACTTCTTAATATGTGCAATCTCATCTTGTTGTTTATGATATCTCTTCATTTGATTGACCTCCAATTCCTCTCTAGTTCTGATATATGTATCGTAGTTACCGCTGTACATCGTTAACTTCTTGTTTCTCATTTCAAGAATGTTTGTACACACACCATTGAGGAAATCTTGAGAGTGAGAAATAATAATCAATGTACGATCGAATCTCTTAAGATATTCTTCCAACCACACACATGCTTCCAAATCTAAATGTGCAGTTGGATCATCCAATAGCAACAATGTTGGCTTAATGAACAATGCCTTTGCTAAAGCAACTCTCATTCTCCAACCACCAGACATATTCTTGGTCTTCTTCTTGATTGTTTCCTTGTTGAATCCCAAACCAGTTAACATAACGGCTGCTCTAGATTCGAAAGTAGATGGATCCATTTCTTCCAACCTATCGTACAAGGCTTCCAATTTTTCTGAATCTGGGCCTTCATCAACGATAATATCCTCAGTTTCCTTCTCCAATTTTTCCATCTCTGCTTTACCTTCATTCACAACATACTCCAGAGCAGACAGCTCAGTTGGCTCTGCTGGTTCATCTAAAAGATAGATATCGATCAATTCAGGGATTGGATATTCTCTAGCAGCAATAGACTTAAGGAAGGTCGATTTACCACATCCGTTTTGACCAACCAATCCATAATGACGACCGAAGTTAAGTTCCAAATGTGAATCCTGAATCATAACTTTACCATGAAAAAGCAAAGAAACAGATGACATCTTAATATCCAAGGAAGTTTGCAACGAATCCAACACACCAGTTGTCACACGATCAGATATACCATCACTATCATTTTGTAATTTCATTTCTGCAATTTTCTTGGCGGCATCGTCAACGTTGCCATCACCACTCTTTGCCAACTTTCTTTGGTCTCTCCTGGAGAGTTTCTTACCTTTCAGCTTTCCCTCTTTGGCCTTTCTGGCTCTTCTAGCCTCTCTTCTTGCTTTGGATGCTGAAACTGGCATGGCTTCTGTTGTATGTTTTGAGTGATATACAGGTACCAAAACTTAGTGGTAATTTAAAGTAGGACGTCTATAGGAAACAGGGAAGAGATTCAAATCTATGAATAAAAAATTTTTCAATGCATACATTCATTATAATATTTTTTGTAGCCACGGCTAAAGATAATACTACTATGTATCTACTATAGTTCTGTATTTACAGGTCGTTAAATAGTAGACAGTCATGATTCGTAATGGCTTCATATAGGCGCTAATAAATACATCTTAAAACTCAGAACTTTTCTGTAAACTTGAAATCCCCAAAGATCACGTTTATCTCCTTGGTTAAGATATCATATAATTTCTCACCATGTCTGAGCGAAGTCCACCTACCCTGGATATAATCAAATCTTTTGGGACCAGAAAGTGGTGAGCTCAGCCATATCTGTTTGTTAGGTGGTTGCTTATTGATCACATATGTTCCCTCAGTTGTGGTAATGGTTACAATCCCTGCACCATTATCCACATCTGCATCCAAAATGTTTTTATCTTCAAACAAATCTTCCAAATCTGTAGCGATATTATCTAATGTCTCATCGGCCAAATGTCTGTATTCTGTAGGGTTGAGTTTCATAACTGAATCTGGGACTTTTTGCCCAGTGGTACTTGATGTTATCGATTCAAATCTCATCTGTGAAATTGGCACACACCTATTTTGTAAAATTCTCCTATTCACTTCCCCATATAAGTTCCTGCTCATACAATAGTTGGCTTTCATACCAATTCTGCTTACATCCCTAAGCATCGAGTGCTTGGAAATAAACGCACTTGGAAGTCTCGATGCCATATTAAATAAATTCCGCTCTATAAATAGATGCTAGTTCCTAAATGATTACTTTCTAAACTATTAAAGCTGCTAGCTGATGAAGTAAACTAACTCGTACGAGGAATCATTTATAAATCAGAAAATCCATTTATATGAGGCTCCGAATCGGATCCTCCATATTAACCTTTTTTTTCTAGCAAAAAAAAAGTTAACTGATCGGCCATCTATATTCCAATCCGTTAAAAATGGTCATTTTTACTAAGTACTTAAGTACTTGAGAAGATACAAGCCCTGTACTGTCGATGCGATTGATTAACAAACTATGGCCAAGTTTCATTCTCGACAGTCTCAGTACACCTTGGTGTAATTGTATAGTACTATTGGATTAAACCATCGTCTTTGTGGCGCCAATCAAATTTGAATAATGAGGTGCGTGATTTTCATCACGTGACCGAGCCACAGAAGTTGTGATCTTCATGATTACCTTTTACAGAAAGGATTATTTATCCGTTAAAGTCCGCATTTTATATCTTGCAGATTGTCATTTAACTATCGGGGTCCTTCATTTAGCTCTCTATCTGTAAATCAAAACCGTTACCAACCTTTTGGCATTCAATTTTAATTGGATGATTCCAAATCGCGAGCGGCAATAATTAACAATCCAAGATGGCTTAAAAAGGAAGTTCTAAACCATCTAATCCTGTCTAAGTTACTCGATAACAACACGGTATGACGACATTGATTTGTTTGATATTTATCTGATCCCTTAGCGGATGATTGAGGGGAGTTTAGTACACAAAGGCATTATCTCAAAGGAAATGAACGTTTTGCAAAGGATGTTTTAAAACTGGAATCATACTAAAACCTTTCCGTTTTGAACGGTTTAGCGTTGTTAATCGTTTAGGCATACTTGGCATATCAAATTATGTAAACGAAATATTAGTACGATTTCTTAATAATAGCTTTAATGTGAATTCAATAATTTGACAATAAGGTATCCTTATCTTTGGAAGAACGATATTTTTTGATTGTGGGCACAATTTTAATCAGGATTGTTCGTTATCTATCAATGTCAATTACCAAACGCATATCATTGCCTTATTAACTTATGGCAATATATTATATAACTCAACGAAATGTATCAACGCTAAGGGATCATTGTAACTATCTTTTGAAAATCTGTTTCCCAATAATAAAATGACTTCAAAGCATAGTCCCAGCCCTGACTTAGTGCAGGCCACTCGAACGGTTCTTTCCGTGGATGATATGCCAATTACATCGGTT
Organism: Brettanomyces custersianus; assembly: GCA_012295335.1. Classification (NCBI taxonomy): domain Eukaryota; kingdom Fungi; phylum Ascomycota; class Pichiomycetes; order Pichiales; family Pichiaceae; genus Brettanomyces; species Brettanomyces custersianus. Next base: position 1,038,147 of record JAAVTW010000006.1, on the reverse strand, counting down.
CTTTCCGGTGATGAAACAAAAATTCTCGTGGATCATCCTGTAGATAAAGATGAGGCAGTGATTCTTTCTCTTGGTTATAAGCAAGAATTTAAAAGGGATTTCTCTCTTCTAACAACATTTGGTGTTTCCTTTTCCGTTCTTGGATTGCTACCATCTATTGCATCCACTTTAGCATATTCTTTGGCATATGCTGGCAATGCTGGTATTACTTGGGGTTATCTTATAGGTATGGTTGGCGTGCTATGCGTTGCTGCATCTATGGGTGAAATATCTAGTTCATTTCCAACATCAGGTGGTCTTTACTATGCAACTGCTATGCTATCGCCGCCTAAATACAAAGCTTTGCTCTCTTGGATTGTTGGTTGGTCAAATTATTTTGTTCAAGTTACCGGTGCTCCATCGGTTGGATATGGATGTGCCTCAATGATTCTCGCACTCACACAAATTACAAATTCAAGTTATGTGTATGAAGATTGGCACTGTTATCTCTTAACAGTGGCAATTACTTTCTTGTGTGCCATAGTTGCATCAGCACCAACCAAATGGATTGCTTATATCAATAGTTTCTCTACATTTTTAAATTTGGCCTTTCTATTCATATCATTTGTGGTTATGCTCGGTGCCAATACTAGGGAATCTCAAGGACTCACTAAGTTCAACAGCAATGAAGTTGCTTGGGGAATTGATAATCAAACCGAGTGGCCAGATGGAATATGTATTCTAATGGCATTTATGGCCGTTATCTGGACTATGTCTGGATTTGATTCACCCTTCCATTTGGCTGAAGAATGCTCTAATGCTCAGGTTGCTACACCTAGAGCTATTATGATGACAGCTACCATTGGTGGTATACTTGGGTTCGTTTTCCAATTAGCCATGGCTTACACTATTGTTGATGTCGAAGGTGCTGTCAATGATGATCTTGGTCAACCATACATTGCATACTTGAATCAAATATTGAATCGCAAGAATGTTTTGGCTATTGGCTCCTTTGCTGTTGTCTTAGCATTTTCTATGTCTTTCTCTTGTATGATTGCAGCATCAAGAGTGTTATTTTCGTACTCTAGAGATAACTGCTTCCCACTTTCTAAATATTGGTGCAGAGTTAACAAGTATACATTGACTCCGGTCAATGCTGTTTGGGCAAATTGGTTTATAGGTGTTCTTCTCTGCTTACTTATGTTTGGTGGTGTCGCAATTGATGCAATCTTTTCCGTTGGTGCCATCGGCTCTTTCATTAGTTTCACTATTCCAACGTTTTTAAGAATTACTTATGCCCGTCATCTATTCAAACCTGGTCCTTGGAATCTTGGTAGATGGAGTTATCCATGTGGTATGGTTGCATGCTCCTTTGTGATACTTATGATTCCCATTCTAAACTTTCCTCAATACAGAGGCAAAGACAACACCTTAGAACTTATGAACTGGACTATTGTGGTTTATTGGGGATCGATGCTTTTAGCCATTTCATGGTTCTTCATCTACGCACATAAGATCTACCAGGGTCCAAAGAGTAACCTTGATAAGAATGCCGTTCTAGCGGGAGACGATGCCAATGCAGTGATAGAAGCTGTTGTAAGTAATCACAAAGATGTTCAGTTTGGGCCAGAAGGAGCCGATCCGGAAAAATCGCCGTCTAGGGTCGAAATTATGGAATAGTTCTTTAAATTTTGTTTTTGTATGTCTTTATTAATAATTTTTCACAGTGGACCTTTAAATCCTTAGATAATAATCCAAAAAAAAAAGCTTATAGGGTAATTAATACACAATATTTTGAAATTTGGGTTGATCTCATATTTGCCATACCTTCACCTTCGATCATTCTTTAGAATGGATAGTTATCCACCTGAAATATCAGCATGCTTTGCACCATTAATTATCCTGCAGGGGTTGCCTTCATCTTTAATTCATCATAATCCTAAACAATCAACATCAGATGCTAGAATTGAGATTCCAGATATAACTAGTCCAAAGAGTTGTTTCCATGATTTCATATTCAATAATCCTGAATCTGTAACAATTGAGCGGTCAATTCCAGAGGCAAAGGGTGAATTGCCATCAATTGTCTCTGCGGCATTTGGTGTTCACGATATTGGTGATTTGACAATGCCAGCGTCCACTGATAAGGGCTTTTTGAGAGAATTTTACTATCACATCATATATGCATCGAGCACCTTTCACTGTTATCCACCAAAGAAGTTGAATACTAATGCAAAAGTTAATTCACCATCTCCTATTTCACCATTCAATGAATCTTCAAGATATCATGATACCCTTTTACCTCTTGAATGGATCCAAAGGTATAGATCAATCAAACCTGCTGTTTTTATCTCAGTTCATCCCATTTCGAAAGATTGCAACGAACTTATAAAAGATATCAATAGAGTGAAATTGGCTGCTAATTCTGCACAAATCAAGTTCATTGAATTATTACTGCTTGATGAACGAACCTTAGATTCAGAACTAGTGGAAAAGATCAGAATTGGTACAAATCTATCACTAAAATCTAATTTCTTTATCTTATCATCATCAGATAAGAAGAAGGTATCCATTTTTGTGGAATCTTTATTACGGCATGTTAGAATATGGTGCTCCGACTACTACCACGGACTCATCAAAAACATATCACGAAGGACAAGTGAAATTGATTATAAGAAATCATATTTGGAAGCTAGAAGTGCATTAAAGAATTCTATACTTCATCTGTTTCTAACTGTAACAGAAAATAGCACCAGACTATTGGAAACTGCATATGAGCATGTAATAACTGCAATAAGGGAAACAAAAATCGATTCTGTTTCCTGGAACCAATGCAGAGCGATGCTAGACATGCTTAATATTAATATTGTTCGCTCATATCTTATTTTAGGATATCCAGGCCAAGCATACAAGAAATTCATCATTCATCTTCAAAACGTGGAATCAATTCTTCCTGATATTTCCTATTCCACATATTCTTGGAAGAGTCGACAATACATTTGGTTTTCCAAACTATTTGAACAGTGCCCTTCGACTTTAGCACATAATGATCTTCCTTATCAAATTGTCAACTCGGTGCATAAACGATACCTGTCAAAAAGAAAGAATGCAGTACCATATATGATATTACCACATGCAGGATTCATCTGTCTAAAAAGTTACGAGTATTTGAAGGAAAGACAGCATCTTAGCAAATCTAGCAAAAGTGATCCTAAAGATCACTATCTATCACTTCCCTACTCTGAGGAAAAGAATTTTGATTATACAAGTGCTGCTACAAGTATATTAAATGATAGTTTGGAGTGCTTTGCCAAGTCAAAGATTGTAAAATTTGGAGGTGTGGAATCATATATATATTTCAAGTTGGGTGAAGAGTATTTTGCGGACAAGAACTATAGTATGGCAATGAACAACTATCTAGTTTCACTGCCCACATATACAGATGAAAACTGGATATCTATATCATCGGTGATTCTATTCAAACTTTTTAGATGCTTGATCGATCTTAAATTGTCTAAGGAAGCAGCTATTTACTACATCAAATTGGCAGTTTTACCTGAAAGGTATCTAAAGCCGTTACTTCCTCTAATTGATCGAGCCAAACTTGGGTTGGACCAGGATTGGACATCCAGTGATTCCGATAAACTAGTTTTTAAAGGAAATATTTTTGATTGGATATTTGTTACTAAAAAGGAGAAGTATGCATATGCTGAGCCCATGCAATTTCAGATTGTTTTATCATCCAAGATTAATAGTTTAGTTGATCATATTGTTGTTAAAAATCTTGTGATAAAATTCTATGGATCTTCCAATACCATTGAAGTGAAGCATGATTCATCAATGAAACCATCAGCTTTTACGGCATTTGCAAAGGATGTTAATGATAATACAATTGAAGTAAATTGTAATATGTTATTTAGTTCGGATGATAGAACAAAGGTATTACAGTTTGATATTACATCAGACATGATTGGAAGTTTGAAGTTTGACTATGCCAAATTAGATATTGAAACTCTTGATTTTGATTTCGAAACTAAATTGAGCTCATCACTTGATGATATTGGTACTAAGCCCATAAAATGGTACCGAAAATCAAACGAGAGTTTAAAATTTGATATTCTTCCGATGAATCCCTCACCTTTCACAATGATTCATGAACCTCGGCAACCAGAAATGGAAATAAGATTAGATCATAAAGACTTTGCGTACAATGGGAGTGAATTCAGTGTTAAAGTGGCTATAACAAGCACTGATTCTTTAGAATACAAGTGTACATTTTCGGCGCATGCTTTTATTAACGGGAAGCCATTGATAACGAACTGGTCAACTGATTTCACTAGCATTGCAGCAAAAACGGGTAGTTGTGATAATTTTGTCACAATGCATCTTCCTTACTTGAGGAGGCTTGGAACGTTTAATGAATATCACAGAAAGCACTGTTCACTTAAGAGAGGTTGTACTATTTTGACTCTCAATTTAGAATTTGGTTTCACTGCTGTTGATGATAAACAGAATCATTTGAAGAAGATAAGATCATTGAAAGTTCCGATCTTTGATATGTTTAGATTTCTGTTTACTATTAAACCTTCATTGTCTACAGCAGATGATGGTGGCTACAAACGGAATTGGAAGTGTAATTGGCTTGTGAAAGATGTGGCATTAACAAATTTGGTGTTAACAAATATCCAGTTCAATGTCAAACCATTGTTACCGCATTCTAATGCAACAATCCTACTGAATTACCCATCAAAGGCTGTGAATTTAGTAGCTAATGATGATAATTTCTTGCCACTCCCATTTGAATTGGAGACCCACTGTGATACTGGGCATATGCTACCATCAATTGATGTAGCATGTTCAGTTTCGTTTGACTATGAGAGTAAAGAATCTGCACATCCAATATGCTATAAGTTAAGTTTGTGGAAAGGATCGCTCCCTTACACAGATGCTAGAGCATTAGTAGATTTGAAGGTGATTGATGATAAGACAATTGATGTGAATTATGTTCTTGATAATCCAAGTAACGTAACTTTGCAATTAACCTGTACACTGGAATCAAATCGATATTTTAACACCTCAAATGTCATGTCGAAATTTAATGTTGAAGTTGAACCCTTCAAGGCGAAGATCGTTCAAAATAGATACGAAATCTCGCCAGATTTTAGCACGAAAAGATTACTTCGATTACCAATTTTAAAGATCTACGATTACAGATACAAAATTTACATGAATCAACTCGTTGTTTCTGATTCAATAAGAACAACTGATGATGGAATGTTTTACATCAATCATAATGAGCAATGAACATTAAGAGATATATGTATTTAAAAAAAAACAATAAACTTTAATTAATGCGCAACAATTCAACATCAAAGATCAAAGTAGCGTTAGGAGGAATCAAACCTGGGAAGCCTCTAGAACCATAGGCCAAATCACCTGGAATTGTCAATCTGGCCTTTTCACCAAGAGACATCTTTGCAAAACCCTGGTCCCATCCAGCAATCACCATTCCTCTACCAAGTCTGAATTGGAAAGGTCTATTTCTGTCCCTAGAAGAATCGAATTTTTTACCATTTTCCAAAGTTCCTGTGTAGTGAACAGTAACTAAGTCACCAGTTTTGGGGAAGGTCTTACCATCACCTGGAGAAACCACTTCGATTGCAACTTGAGAAGCCATGATTAATTGATTCTAAGAGTTGTTATATAGAAGAAATATATGTATATATGTTTGGTAAGGAGACAAAAGTTGGCCTGATACCATTTAAAATTATTTAAAAATAGCACCAATTTGTAAATATCCGATATTGTTGAACAAATGTCTCGAAAAAAACCTAAAAAGACAATTAAAAAAATTGGACGGCAATTAGTAACAGATCTGTGGCTAAACAGATGATGGAATCTAAAAAGGTCGATTCGGGCCAATCGACGTGATCCACAATTCGGAGATTCGAAATATGAATGCCAATTAAATATTGTAATCCCGATGTCTTCGGGCTATTGGTATAAAGGGAAATTAAATGATGTCATTGATGCATACAATTATATAATACTTCAAGCAAGTCGATTGATTCATTTATTATTAATTGATTTCCTATCCAGTAAAATAAGAAAGAACTCTTCATCTCCAGTCAAACTGTCGTTTCTCAAATTTATTCGATCTAACATTAAAATGGGTAGCATCCATCCCAGATTTTATCAATCGCACGTTGTCGGTGCCAAAAGTACCGGCGATCCTAAAGTGAACGTCGAGTTGTTTCTTGATTACAACTGCCCCTTCTCTGCCAAACTTTTCAAGAAATTCAATAATGAATTGTTCCCAATCTTGAAGCAAAGAAAGATTGACGATAAGCTCAATTTCACGTTTATCAATGTTATTCAACCTTGGCATCATCTTAATTCTGGTGCTTCTCATGAGGTTGCATTAGCCGTTGCCCAGGCTTATCCCGATCAATTCTGGAAATTCTCAAGTGTTCTGTTCAATCATATCACAGAATTTTACGATACAGAATTATATGAGGTAACAAGAAAGCAACTCTATGCCAAATTAATCAAGCTAGCTGTAGATAATCTTGATTCGATCGATCCTAAAGTATTATGGGACCTCGTGGAGATTAAGCCATCCCCAGACGGTGAGCCTCATAATTCCGGTAATAAGGTTGGTGCCGACGTGAAGTATTTCACCAGATACCATAGAACTTTAGGTGTTCATGTAACTCCTACAGTGGCAGTTAATGGTATTATTCAGAATCAGATTGAATCTTCTACCCCATCTGAAACTGTGGCAGATATTCTTGAAAAGCAGTTATGACTACTACGGGCACAATTATAATGAATATTTGTTGTATTTCCTCTGTCTATTATTATATATCAATACACATGCACTAACCTTAGATGAGTAAGTTCTCAATCTTATCCTTGATAGCGTAGACTTGGTTCTTAATTGGAGATTCATCGTTGGTAGTGATGGAAGCTGCAATAACCGGTCTTGAAACACCACATGCTCTACCCAAAGCTGCTTTGGAAGGAACGAAAACGTATGGAACGTTCTTATCCTCGCATAAAAGTGGGAGATGCAAAAGAATCTCAATAGGCTCTGTATCTGCAGCCATGATAATGAACTCAGAGATACCTCTGGCCAAAGTCTTGGTGGTTTCATTGGCACCTTTCTTTAACTGTCTCAAATTCTGGGCCTGTTGAACCAAATCAAGAATTTGTTGACTCAGAGCTGAATCAGCCAATGGGAAAGCCTTTGGATTTGGAGTTGATGACATATTTGTTTGGTTTGATAAAGGTTCCTTGCAATATAAGCTCGCCTTTGATGAGGTTAGGAGAACTTAAAGAAGTGTACAGTAGATGAAAGTTGAAAATTTGACTGAAATTTTTTCACCCTGTAAAATATTTGCACGTCGATCGACACGTCGATTCCTGTAATAATCTAAGGGAGGCTTATAATCCACATGCTATCTTAATGATACAAAACATATTCAGATCTATCAATAGTAATTATTTTCAACTCATTGCATTGTTACAGTGTAATCATCTCCTAACAAGCATTCCTAACTCAAATTATTTCATCGGGTATACCACTATAATATACCCAGGTTAATATCCGATCGCGACCTTATATCCGATCGCGACTTTATTATTGATTGTAAATCATTGTTCTTTAATCCAGTTGTCCTGTTTTCTCCCAACTGTACGATTAAACAACCTTTTCGTATTGTCCAAAAGATCTAGTTGTCTTGGCATTCTTTTTCCCTTTACATCCCGCTTTCAGCGTCCCCCTTTAATGGTTATCTATCTGAATTTATGTCTACTAGCTGTTCCTAAAAATTGAACCAACCGTTAAGGATTTCATTTTACATTGTCCCAAGAACAATACAATTAAAGACATCTCAATTTACTACTGATTAAATTAGTATCCATATCAGTGTATTAATCCGCAATTATGCTGTGCCATGCTTTCGTCATATAAGATTACCAATGTATATAAGGAGTGGTTCTCCCCCCGGTCAAATGTAAATGAAGTCATTCCCACAATTCACATCATTAATTAACGATGAGTACAATTGCTTTCTTCGGATCAACTGGTGGTTGCACCAATTCTTGTCTTGCCTTAGTTCTTACTAAGAGCAAAGATATTCAATGTAGAGCTTTGGTTAGAACACCAACAAAATTGGAAGCAATGCTTAAGGATCAAGGAATAAATGAGGATATTATCAAGCAAAGATTGACCATTATCAAGGGAGATGCTCAAGATAAGAAATCAATCCTTGATACTATTACTTATAATGATGGTAAAAATGTGGTTTCGAAAATCATATCAGGGATTGGTAGCTCACCGAAGATGCAATTGTCTATCACATCTCCAGTGGCAATAAAAAATCCAAATATTTGTGAGAACTTTACAAAGGCACTATTGGAAGCCATGCCTGGAGTTTCTTCAAAGTGTTCTCTTTTGGCAATTTCGAGTACCGGTATAACAGATGGACCCGACGATGTACCTTTCGGATATTCTTTTCTTTACAAATATCTTTTGAAATCTGCACACCAAGACAAAAAAAAGATGGAAGTCCTTCTTCAAAAATCAAAGGTGTTTGACCCAATGGTAATTGTAAGACCAACTTTACTTAGTGGAAGCCAGAAATTGGGATCCGGTGTTGGATATGAGAAAATTAAAACTGGAACAGATTCTAAGCCTATCAAGGGTTACTCAATTTCTAGATGTGATGTGGGAGATTGGATATACCACAAGTTTATCTTGGAAGGAGACTCTTTGAAGAGTGGAGTCTCAATATTTACATTGACATCATAAATTTATAACTACTCATGACTAATATAGTTATTCTTTCCTATCATTTAATTTCGGTGTGTTTCTTTTATTCATACTCAGCCTACGTAGTCTGTTAACTTATCTATTATATAATCATCTGTTCTGAAGCATCCGTACCTTATATACTAAGAATTTATTTTTCAGAACAGCGAAATCAGCGAAAATCGGCAACTATATAAAATCAAATCGCTGCAACCTATGTTTTTTTTTTTATCAGCAGCCGAGTATCAATTGAAAACCTTTTCCTTAATTAACCACATTTTAAACCGTTTAAGATCTTTTGAATCACACATATTTGATCCAGATTATCCTCTGATTAGCGGACAATTTCTCTCTACCAACAATGTCTGATTTATGGTATGTTTCAACGTCGATATTGGTGTTTTTTTAGGCCCATACAAACGTATGAATGGTTGCTTCATATATGGGGAAAGCCGTGCCTAATATAACTATCGATACCAACTTAATTTCGACCTTACTAACAATGATTAGTCCTGTTTACGCTCCATTCTTTGGCTCCCTAGGTTGTGCCGCAGCTATCATCTTTACCTGCTTCGGTGCTGCCTATGGTACCGCTAAGTCTGGTATTGGTATTTGTGCCACATGTGTGTTGAGACCAGATCTTATGATTAAGAATACTGTGCCCGTTATTATGGCAGGTATTATTGCCATTTATGGATTGGTTGTTTCTGTTTTGATTTCATCATCGTTGAAGCAAGAGCAGGCTTTATATACTGGATTTATTCAGTTAGGTGCTGGACTTGCCGTTGGTTTGTCTGGTTTAGCTGCTGGTTTCGCTATTGGTATCGTCGGTGATGCTGGTGTTAGAGGTACAGCTCAGCAGCCTAGACTTTTCGTCGGTATGATTTTGATTTTAATTTTCGCCGAAGTGTTGGGTTTGTACGGTTTGATTGTTGCCTTGTTGATGAACTCTAGGGCAACCCAGGATGTCGTTTGTTAGATGTACTAAATTTGGGGCGTTTAAATATACTACCCTCCGTATCCTTTCTTCTGTGGTCTCTATTGTTATATTTGGGTTTGACTCATCAATGCACGTATCATCCTTTTTTTATTATATCTTTGGTATCATTATATTCTTACCTACTATAACATTGATTTTAAATGCATTATTCAATATATAGCTTGATTTTTCATAACAAAAAAAAATTAAATAAAATGAGTAAGTATTACATTCTTGGATACGATGCTTCCTCTTGCACTTTAATTCATTTGTAACCATACCTGCTTATAAGTATTATGTCTAACAATCCAGAATTCAATCGTTCACTGTGAGTTATTTTATAGCAACATTGTTTTTTATGTGTTTACTAACATATTAGTGTATTCACCATTCCTTTCCTTACACCAAAAGAATCTCTCATTGCAAGGAATGCTCTTGAGCCAGATCCTATGCTAAAGCCAGAACAGCTCAGTGTAAAATTTGCGAATGAAGAGAATGTACTCAAGATCATATTGACAGGATCATCTGATAGGATGATTAGAATCGTTGCGAATAACTTTATGGATAATTTGAAAACCGTTGTGGAATGCATGGAGAACTTCGATAACGATGCTCAGGAAGAATAATTTAGATGATACTACGTTATATTATTTGCTAATAAGAACTGTTAAATTACAACATTCAACTATACTCATTTCAGTCTCTCTTCGAATCTCAACTCGTTGAGTGGCTCCAAACCAATCAACAATCTTAGGAGATTGTCCACACCCAGACGCTGCTTGTTCAAACTGTTGATTGCCTTGTATCCCTTTCTGGTCAATGGAGCCTTCAACCAATAACTTAAAAAGTTAAGAACTGGGTAGAACTTATCATATTTGGCATTACTGCCGGCCTTTTTGTAGGTAACACGAGATAAGAACTCAGTCATAACCAATAAATCAAGAATAATAGGTGCTGCTAGAAGACTGTCTTCACAGACGTTGTGAACGGCAATTCTGTTATGGCCACCAAGCATTAACTCAGAGTAATACTCGTCCATGGCGACTTTATCGTCACCAACAGCCTGCATGTACTTGATGACAATACAATGATTAACACCAGGGCCAGCTTCCTCATTGTACAGGATCTGATTTGAATCAATCACATCATTGACAACCGAAGATTTGGAAATTTCTTTTGATCTGAACTGTCTGTAAGACGAGAGGTTCTTACCATCATTGTTTCCCAAATGGTTATAAGATGCAATGGAAACTGGTTTGATACCAGCATCAACCAAAAATTGAGCCATAACAGACTTAAATTTGGTCTGACCAGTCTTTAGGTCATCACCACCAATGAAAGTGTCGTATTTATCGGCCAATTCGATGGCACCTGGAACGAAAGTATTTTGAGGAGATCCATTAATGTATGGAACTTGTTCCAAAATACATGCAACAGCAAATATAGTACTTGGAGACACTTCATCATGATCCTCTTTGATGGCCTTGATTAAATTATCAGCAGTATCGTTAACACCTTTAATTAACTCGGAATAACGTTCGGTGTTTGCAGTCCATAGGACAACGACTTTATCAAGCTTATTCTTCTCTTTGAAATCTCTAATGTCCTTTCTGATACGCTCAACATGACTCCATTTACCCTTTGTAGAAACTTTGCCATCTTTACCCTCGCGGTTGATACAGTTATCTGCTCTCAAATCCTGATTGGCTGCGATGAAATCAGGATAGTAGATAGAAGGAAGAGGAGTAATCTTCTCCAATTCTGGTCTAAGCTTCACTTGAAGATCATGTTCCAAAACTTGAGCTCTCTCAATTGCTTCCCCTAAGTTGGCACCACTAATATCCCAACCAGAAACAACAAAATCGTTTGGATCAACCATTGGTAGCAAACTTTTGAAAGGTGCATAGACATCGTTACCCTCTGCATCAACACCCAACTTGATAGTAGCACTCTGAGTGACAGAACCATAGTAATTGGCTGCAATTTTACCTCTTTTGGTATTGAAAACAACCTTGTGTCTGTTAGCCAAGACAGCAGAGGTGAAGGTGGAACCGTTGTTACCACCAAGACCAACGAGCATAACACCAACTTTTGGAACTTTCAAGTCAACTTTGAATTCATAATCCTCAGTAATTGGCTTGACCTCGTAAGTGCCATTACTTTCCTGCTTAACAACAGCATTATGATATGTGTAAGTGGAAGTCAAAGTACCATTTTCGTACTTGGCCTTGTTAGTTGCAACTTTAACCTTTGGAACGTAAGTCTCAGTCATTCTGTGTGCTGTTCTTTTGCTGAATTATCTTGAAGGGATTGTTGTACCTATCGCTTCAATGGAGAGTAGGAAGTGTTTGAGCTGTGGGAACGGTTGTATAAGAAAGGAGAATTAGGCCTAATTTATACCTATTTTTCTGGTAGAAAGGATTTGGGAAGAACACGTTTCGGTGTACTTTCCGAGCCAGAACAAAGCATCCGAAGTTATGTATGAGCCGAGTCTTGTCTTGTAGAAGGTTGCTAATTGGTCCATTGTGTGGAAGGGGGATCTTGATCCCTCATTTTTATGAGAAACCCTCAGACAAAAAGGGAAGCCCAAGTGGTCTCGGCGATTTCGCCGAAAATCCTGCCAAATCATTGGTTGGTCGGCTCCGCATAAAAATCGGTTGGATCTAGCGAACAATGAATTTTAGATTACAAATGGACTGCCCTAATGTGCATGTTTCTGGGTTTTGTGATCCAAAGTTGCCCCTTTAGGATCAGTATGATTGTTTATCGGAGTCAGATTATGTTGGGGATGTGGAATCCCATTGTCTCCATATAATAACTCTTACCGCTTCAACATATTTTGTGGCATGTCTAAGACACTTTTTCACATGCCATGGTATGGCAATTGCTGATATTTAGTTGAAAATTGGAGCTTCAATTGTTCAAATCACACTTTGTGTTGTGCTGAAATTAATTGCTTTCTTCTTAGAACAATCTGGCATATTTAGCATTTCTTATTGATATAACCATTTACTAAGGTAATGAACATTTAGAATAGATTACACATCAGAGTTTTTCTTTGGGATTATGTATAAATTTACTTCAGATTACCCAATGTGGGTATAACTCGGAAGCAAGTATGTAGTTGAAATGACATTTAACACTATGATAATCATAATGTTACTAAATTAAACATGGCTTTAACAAATGAAGTAAATAGATGGCCAAAGAAATATACAAAAAATGCTGATTGGAGAGAGTATATGTGATGTAGAATGCCTTCTATCATACTTCAATGTTGTAAGTTTCAGCATTCTAGTACCATCAAACTTGTATAACGTTACCACTCCTATCAAAATTCAAGGTCGAAATATGAAATATATTTGAGGATGTGAATTATTTATTTGTGAGATATATACACACTCATTAACATCACAAGCATTGATGATGAATTTGACGGTATTTAAATCATTCTAAGATGGACAATAATGACTCAAGTTCAACGAGATCGAAAGCGACTTTAGAGTTGCATAAGAGTAATAATAATGATCCCATTAGCGGGCAACAAACATTAACGGATACAAGCATGGCTGGAGCTTCAGATGAAACTAATGAAAGCGATACCGATAATGATGAAGATCCTTTAGAAGTGCGTAATGTAGCACTTGTGTTTGATTACTTGATGTATAAGATCAAAGACCATGTTGCCGAGATAACAGACTCTGTTATCCAGAATGTGGACTATGCCAGAAACCAGCAGGAGTTGGAGATCTCAAGAGTGAATCGACATATAAAAAAGGCTAGACAATTAATCACAAAGTGTGATAGAACCGATATGGAGATTGAAAAGTTGGTACAACTTCAATCGATAACAAAGGATTTCTGTGACAGGTTAATGAATGTCGATAGGCATATGAATGAGCATAATAAGAAATATGGTCATTAGTCTCTTTACTATAGCTAATATATAATTATTGTACAAATATTGGAAGGCTTTTTTTTTCAAGTATGGCGAAGTATTTTGATCTTTAAAGATCTACGCTGTAACTTCTCGTCCTTCAGTTTTTGAATTCTTTTTGAAAGCTTCACAACTGCAAGAGCCACGTATGCATATTTGGCCAACGATTTCTTAGGATCACTGACCGACTTTTTGCTACTGTTTGGACCTGTGGACTCAAGGAAGGTGACGTTCCTCTTGATCAACGTACCCAGACATTTAACCTTTCTGCTCAAGTATTCATTTGCATACCTCATATCACAGATCTTTTCCTGGAGATCTTGTATTTTCAATTGGTAGAGTTTCTCCTGACATTTTAAAATGTATATTTTTGACTGTAGTCTTTCAGTGTTATCATCATCTGCAGATTTTGGCAATTCTTCAGTTGGCGTCCTTGGTGTAGGTGGATACTGGACTTCTTTGCTTTGTTCAGCTTCTCTATTCATTAGCATCTCTTCTCTGATATTGAATCTTTCCAATTTCTTCTCAAGATTATCTATCTGTTGCTCCAATACCTTTCCACGGGAATGGGAGTCTTCTAACTTACTAAAGAGTTCATTCTTCATATCATTATACTCATCAACAAGCTTTTTAATTTGGGTATCCTTCTTTTCTTTATCATTCTTGAATGTCGCTATTTGATCCTCCAATTCACTTTTACTAGAGTCACGCAAGCTCCTTAGAGTCTTCAAGTCTTCGTTAAGACTATAATTCTTTTCCATTACCTTCTTCTGGCTTCTTTCTAACTTCTCAATCGTCCGTCCAAGATCTTCTTTTTCATCTTTTAGATCATCTACTTGATTTTGAAGTCGTCTTAAACTTGAAATCGACTTTTGCAACTTCAAAGTAACGGCTTCTTTTTCATCCTTAACGTTATCAATTTGTTTTTGAAGCTTTATTGATTCAGCTTCATCATTTGTACTTATAACTTTCTTTCGTAATGCCTTTTCATTTTCTTTCAAGGCCTCCACCTGAGCTTTCAATCTGATATTCTCGGAATCAAGTGAATTTCTTTCATCTGAAATTTTAGACATTCTTGTTCTTAAATCTCTGATATCATTCCGTAGAATACGAATTTGTTCAGAAGACGAAGATGAGGAAGAAGATATTGGTGGAGAAGGTATCGTCCGTAGACGATTCACCTCGGCAGTCTTAAAATCAATATCACTCTGTAAATGCTTTTGCAAAAGTTCGCTATTTTCCTTATAAGTTTGATATTCATCCTGTAAGAACTTGTTCCGTGTCGAGAGTTGGCTGTATTCCCTGGATAATTTCATGAAATCGTCTTGAAGCCTTTCATATTCATCAGGATCAACTGTATGCTCTTTCTGTAAAGCTTTCAGTTCCTCTTGTAGTGATTGATAATCTTCTACTAATGATGTCTTTTCATCTTTAAGCCGAGCTATGGCATCTAAATATTCATCTTCTTTTGCACGTTGATCTGCCTTCAGGGAAGCGATGTGCTCCCGATAAGTCTGCTCTTTATCCTCCAATTCTTGTCTATATTCATCCGATAAATCTGAATCCTTCTGATATTCTTGCAGCTTTTGTATTCGTTTATCCTTTTCATCAATTTCAACTTTTTGTTGATGAATTTGTTCTTTCAATGACTGGTACTTCTCATTCAATGCAGATAAACTGTCATAAAGGTCCTGACGATCAGCTTCAATATCCGCAACATAATCATCTTTATATCCCTGCTTGTTATTAGTCAATGCATCCTCTAGCTTATGTATTTTCTCATAGAGTTTAGCCTTTTCACCTTCGGCATTATTAACCTTACCATACACGTCTTCCACTTCTTTTTGAAGTAAATCAGTAGCTTTTGATCGACCCTTTTGAGTTCTGGATAGTTTAGATTGTAGCACCTTGTTTTGTCCTCTAAGATGCTCGATCTCATCTTCGAGACGATCGACATCATCTTGCAGCACCTTCTTCTCGTTGATATTGTCATCTAATTTATTCTGAAGCTTTTTGTTTTCTTCCAATGCATTAGATAGTTGACTGCTCTCCGACTTGCTGAAGGGTTCATCGTTTTGTGACAATTTGGTAATGGCTTGCCTAGAATTTTCCAATGCCTTTTTAAGATCGACATTTTCATCTTTAAGATCATCTGTTTTATGTTGTAAATCATGGATCTTATCATTCATGGCAGTACTATCAACTGATTTAACTCGAAGTTGTTCATCTGCCCTATCTAGTTGAAGCTTCAAGCTTGATAATTCATCTTGGAGATCTTGAATATGATCATTTAAGCCATCAGAATTCTTATTTGCGCGATCTTTCTCATTTCTAAGGTCATCCATACGAGATTCATACTCTTTGAGCTTAGACTCATAATTGTTTCTCATATGTTCGAGAGCATCACCATTACTATTCATCGAATCCTGCTTCCCTCGTAACTCAGAAATTGTACGCTCAAGTTGTGAAATAGTCCGATTCAATTCAATTGTCTTACTGATCAATTGCTTTTTGCTCTTTGGTAAGTCCTGAAATGATTTCTTTAAACTGACAAGTTCTACACGAAGATTGAAGTTATCCGTACGAATCTTCTTTACTTCATCGGATTGTCTCTTCATTAATCCATCCTTATCTCCCAACAATTCAATATTTCTTGCCTCATCAGGTATCTCCGTCAGGGTTCCCTCATCTGTAGAGGGATCATCATTTACTCCAAATATGTCTGTACCGTAATGAATCCTCGGTGAGTCTTCCAACTCAACAAAGGACGATCCAGTTTGATCTGTCTCATACTCAGAATCTAATTCAGAATGTTTCGATGCTTTCGTAGTATCCAACGTTGGAGTTTGATTACCGGAAACACCCACTGGCGTGAATTCTGCTTTATTAGGCCTGCCGCGTTTTGTCGGCGTTCGTATAAGCTGCTTGTGAGAGCTGAACATCCGAAGTCAATTAATAATTATGTTAAAAGTCTTCCAACGTACTTTAATGAATGAATATGTATAACTGTGTTGAGAGTTGATAACAGAGACAAGACCCATACGCTGAGTGAAGCCTAGGTTTAAATTTTTAGCGCGCACTGTTTACAAATAAAGCATACCTCTTTTTACTTATTATTTTTATTTTTTCTCGCGTTTCAGATTTCTAGATTTAAAGCTCAAATCTACCAAATATCTCTATTCCAGTATTATTTACTTAGTTTGCAAGCGATCAACACCTGCAATGAAATCATCCAATGCTTTCAAAGCTCTGCCACTAGTAATGCTTTCACTTGCCAAGGCAACACCTTGCTTCCAATCCTTGGTCAATCCTCCCACTACAGCCAACGCAGCCGAATTCAGAAGAATGTAGTCAATAATTGGATCTTTACCTAAAACGATCTGTTTACTCCCCAAGATCTGTCTAAGTTTCTTAGCATTCTCCTCTGGCGTTCCAGATTTGACAGAGTTAATCGAATGTTCCTCAAGTCCAAAATCCTTAGGAGAAACTATTGATTCTTCGACGGTATCTTTTATCTCATTGTACGTCCAGATATGTGATTTACCAATCGGTGATAATTCATCCAATCCAATTTCTCCCCAAACAACAAAGGTTTTTGCCGGCTTTCTGCCCTTTTTCTTATCAGCTTTAACTGCCGCTTCACAGTAAGTTCTACCCAACCCCTTGGTATAGACACCCAATATTCTTCCTCTGAGAGGAATTGGATTGAGTAAAGGTCCCAAAATGTTGAAAATAGTTGGAATTCCTAAATTCTTCCTTACATTTGCAACTTTACCCATGCCTCTATGAAATGCAGGGGCAAACAAAAAACAGAATTTTGATTCCTTCACTAAAGTTGGAACGGTGGATGCATTAACATGCATCAGATCAACACCAAGCTTTGCCATGAGATCACCAGCACCTGATTTCGAAGTGGAAGCTTTACCACCATGCTTACATACATTTAATCCCATTCCTGCGCCTATAATTGCCGCAGAAGTTGAAACATTGAACGTATTTTGAGAATCTCCACCAGTTCCCACTATATCATAGTAACCTTCGCTATTAACTTTTGATGCATCAATGCTGTCTGAATATTCTAGAATCGTTTGAGCTGCCGTTGCAATGTATTCAGAATCGAAATCTAACTTCTGAATTCTTAATGCAGTAAGAAATGACGAAGTTTCGATATCGTTAGCTTTACCATCGAAGATAAGTCTGAGAGCGCTAGCAAAATCCTCAAGCGAGAGTGTAGGAGGAGTCGTCAGTAGCGACTTGATATATGGGGTGAGAAACTTGGCCATAATGTACAATAGTGGTTTGCAGAGAAATATCAAGGACAGAATTGGACGTAGTGGAAATAATCCTGCTTAAATACTGGGATTATTTTTCTTAGTCATACATGATTGAATGCGAATCTTGAATTGAAAGATAAGAAGTAAAGATGAAAAGTGAGGGTCCTATTATTAGCAGAGCATACTAATACTTACTGTATTCATCTTCAGTAGATCATGACTGTTGGTTACATGTCATATCTTGGTACATACATAACATCTATATAACTATATACACCACTTTGGCAATGGTGCAAGGAAGTACCTGCTCGCGAATGTTACTTGGTTATACTTACTTAATTTAATCACGTATAGTTAAAATAAGAAAATCTTGGAAAAGCGATGGAAAAAAAAAAATAAAATAATAAAATGATTTGGATAGGTTTTCTGGCGCAGTTGAATCTTTACGTCTAGTGTTTGAGTAGTGTTAGTACAATAAGGTATCTATTTATTGATTTCCTACTAAGTTCAATTCTCAATTATGTCTCAGGCAGCAGCAGCAACAGTTGAGCCTATTGGTGTTGCCAATTTGCCCAATCAAAGGTATGTTTAATGATACGTGTATCGGATGATTTGAATACTAACAATATATTATTAGATATAAGATTGTGTCCAAAGAAGGTGCCACTTTCACAGTGATGCTGGTTGGAGAGTCTGGTTTAGGTAAAACTACATTTATCAACACCCTTTTCCAGACATTGTTAGTGGCGCATCAGGATAATAGAAACAGATTCAATAAACCAATCAAGAAGACTGTTGACATCAGTATTGTGAGGGCCGAACTGGAAGAAAAGAATTTTAAGCTTAGATTGAATGTGATCGATACTCCAGGCTTTGGTGATAATGTCAACAACAAAAATTCATGGCAGTCGATTGTGAAGTTCATTGATGAACAGCATAATTCCTATATGAAACAAGAATCTCAACCGGACAGGGATGAAATCAAAGACCTAAGAGTTCACGCATGTCTCTATTTCATCAGACCAACTGGACATACATTGAAACCATTGGATATTGATGCCATGAGAGAAATCGGTGAAAGAGCCAATCTTATTCCAGTGATCGCCAAAGCTGATACTTTGACACCAGCTGAAATGTTAGAATTTAAAAAGAGAATTAGAGCAGTTATTGAAGCTCAGAATATCCGTATATATTCTCCACCTATAGAATCCGATGATCAGGCAGCTGCAGAGCATGCTAAGCAGTTGATTGAATCAATGCCATTTGCTGTTATTGGTTCTGAAGAAGAATTTGAAGTCAATGGTAAGATGGTTAAAGGTAGAAGATATCCATGGGGCTTTGTGGAGGTGGAAAATGATGAGCATTGTGATTTCCGGAAGCTGAGAAGTTTACTACTTAGAACTAACATGCTTGATCTTATTTTATCAACAGAAGAACTACACTATGAAAATTACAGAAGACTTAAGATGAATGGCGAAGTGAGCGATGATGACAACAATGAAACTGAGGCCACTAAGGATGTTAAGAAGTTGGAACAAAATCCTGAATTTATTGAAGAGGAGAAGAAGCTTAAGAGATACTTTGCCGAACAGTTGAGAAATGAGGATCAGAGATTCAAGCAATGGAAACAGAATATTCACACAGAGAAGAATAGGCTCAATCATGACTTGGCTAACTTGCAGAGTGATATGAAGACGCTGGAAGAAGAGGTTAGGACTCTGCAGAAAGCCAGAGGTTACAAATGATTGTATGGGTAGATAGTTCTACCACTATTGAAATGATCTATCTATTATTTGTTTTTGTCGTTTTGTTTAGTTAAGTTTTTTTTTACATTTGAATGCACTCTACAACATATAATTGTATAACACAGTATGCGTATGATTATTAAATACACATAGTAAAAATATGACACCTCATCATTAGACTGCTTAGTCCTGGGCTCTCTTGGCCTTCTTGGCAGCGTATCTTCTCTGGGTACCGAACACCTTCAAACCTCTGTTCTTCTTCTGCTTTCTCTGTTGTCTAGAAGGCTTCTCAATCTTGGAAGCAAGGTTGGATCTCACCAATCTGTAGTGTGGCTCGAAGTGCTTGGCGTCAGCAACACTGTTGTAAACCAAACCGAAACCAGTAGATTTACCTCCACCGTATTCAGTTCTGAAGCCAAAGACAGAAACACAGTCCTTGTCAGCCTTGTACAACTCAGCCAACTTCTCAGTCAACTCAGCCTTAGAGACGTTAGCTCTGTTTGGGTGAATGACATCGATGACAAACTGTCTTCTCTTCAACAATGGGTTGCTCATGACCTTTCTGGTCCTGATAGTGATTGCATCCGACTAAAGAATGATGTTAGTATTAGTTTTTATCATATGATTTTAACAAGGAGTCGTTAGTTCGAGTTGGTAGCTTTATTGTCAAAACCTTTTAGTCTCTGTTCGACTGTTTCTTTGATAATCACCCACTCAATACACACTCCACTGTTATATCAAATTCAACATACCATTTTGTATATATATCCTAAAGCAAGTCTATGGAGGTTGATATAGGTCTGTACCGTGTTAAAGTCACAGTGTAATAAATCTATGTTAAGCTCAAAGTACTGATGAAAAAATTGATGAAAAAAAAAAATGAAAAACGTGAAAAAAAATGAACCAAGTGAAAAATTAACCATGCCTAATCCTGCATTGTTTATTGTCCGCGCCTTGGGGATTCAGTGGGAGGTGCGAGGTGTGATTGGAAGATGAAATCGAACAAAAAAATATACCAAATTAGAAATGAAGGGACAAACCTATGAAGTGGTGTAGTGATGCATTTGTAGCCTCACCTACTGCTTTAAAGATGCATAGTAAATGTATATTATATCGGTACAAAAAATGAGGGATTGAATGAAAGTGGTTGTTTATATAGGTCGTTCATTTAAGCCCTGATTCTAAGGGTGAAGTTAACGATAACAGCAATAAGAAGGAAGAAGCATAGCATTGTAGGTCCGAATCTATCATCGTAAGGACCCGAACCCCTGCGTCTAATAGCATTTGCTCTCCAATGGTATGTTATAAGTGCATAAATCATTGTACCCATAGCAATAAGGTTAAATAGAGAGGCAGATATTCTACCAATCCTATCACCAAAATTGAGTAAACCAACCGCAAGAGATCCCAATATAACTGTAAAGTTTAACCATGAAAGGAAGGTTCTTTCATTGGCAAAGAACACTTTTGGTTCAATTCTTGTAGGTAAAGCAATCCTCTTACCTGGTGCTTTCTGTAATAAAGGTGCCGATGACATTATTTACTTATTTAAACGGAGTTTAACGACTTTGTATCTGTTAACGACGACGTTAAATGATAATAAAACTATACTAACTTGACTGTTATCAGATGTTCCGTTTCTCTTCAGCAAGCCAAAATCAGATGAAAATAACCTATGAAATAAAAATCACCATTATTCATTGTTCTAAATCATCCTTTCAACGTATTGTATTGTCTGTTTTGCTGTATCGGTTATTTCGCATTATTATACAACTTTCTCCCTTAATTGCCTGTAGTATCCACGTGCTAGTATGGCGACGCGTCGATCGGGTATCTCTTCATGGATCATATATCATAGGACGTTACAGGTTGAAACACCATCTCTTTCGCATATTATCCTTTTCAAACATGACAAGCCCTGTTATTGAAAGCGGGAATTATAACCAATCAAAGCTTGTAAGCCACGATACTTTTTCTACCAGATCCTTTTCGTTACTAACAATTTTAAGCCTGTCACAGCCGATGAACTGAAGCAAATCATTCTAGATGAATTGCAATTACATCCAAATATTACAGTAACTGAACTTGCTGATCCTTTACTCAAAAAGCTTCAACTTAAATCGCACAGATTTAAATATCTCGCAAATATTACCTCAATATCTTCTAAAGGTCATGGTGATAATGTACTACATTCGACATTCGGTGCTAGTTGGGATCCTGATAATGATGGAGTTCTCATAGTGAAAGTTCAAATTCCAAATTCAGATGATTGGCTTGTTGTTTCTGTTGCATTTGTTACATCTTTCTAACATATATACTATAAACTATCTGTATAATCATCCTCATCTTTCTCTGTGTAACGGAATTGTGACATGAAAGTTGGTGCCTGATCGTCACCATTTTCTGCAGCCACAGCCTTCGATTCCTCAATACATCTTGCCACGATCTTTTGAACTTTAGATTTCCTTATTCCTTTATTCTTCAATATCACTCTTATGAAATCGGATGGTAGGTCGTTGAAAACTAGTACCGATGACTTCCACTCACTTGCATATTCATCTATATCATCACATTCGGATAGATTAATAAGAATATCCAATATGTACAGTTGATCTGGCACAATTGATGCCTTATCAAACTTAGAAAATGTTTCTTGCATAAGATTACCATCTCTTTCGATCTTTTCAGCGAATTTATCCTGCTTGATCTTATGTCCTTCAAGTAAAGCATTTAAGTATGCCAATAAATACTGATCAAATACGATTTCAAAGAGTGATATGTACAATTCAGGATGAAGGAATTCTTGTAATGGTCCCATATATGATTCGTCAACAATCTGCAAAGAATATTCGATCATACTCGAAGATTTATACCATTGCTTCGAAAACACCTCATGTAAAAATGGCTTGTATTCAACTTTGATGAATCCATTCAACTTCTCAAGGCAATCAGTTCCCAATGCTATAGCATACTTTGAGGCTTCCGTGGAACTCTGGGTTAGTTGATCATAGAATGATTTATGAACAAGTTTCTTCACTTCTGTGTATTGCTTGTCTAAGGCATCTACAAGCTTCACACAGTCATTGGCTAAGATAGTAATATACCGTGGCATGTAGCCAATAGTAGGATCATCTTCAGACATGGGATCATTCTCAGCTTCACCTGGAATCGTCCATTTCTTAACTTCACTACTAAGTGTCTGGTCCCATTTTTTATAATATTGATTCATGGCATTCTCACCAAAGAACTTCAAGTAATCAAGTAGCACACGTGAATCACCTAAATCTGTTAAAGCTTTTATGTTAGAATGTAAGATCTCAATAATATTCTGTGCGGTTTCAATTCCTAATTTACCGTCAATTGAATCAGGTGGTTCCTTTGATCTTGTGCAAAATAGATCAATGGCAGATCCGAGAGAATTATCAATCCATTCACTGGTTTTGGACTTATTGAATTCCAAGCATGAATCTAACAGCTCTTCCAGTTTCTTTTTCGAAAGCAAGCTAATCTGTTGGAGTTCGTCACCTTTGATATTAAATTGTTTCTTAAGTCTCTGTTTGTTGTCGTACTCGAAGTTAAGAAGTCGCACGACCTCATTGTTGGAAACAGAATCATCATCTAATTGTTTCAATATCAATTTACCCAAGCTCTGTTGATTCCAGTCCAATATTTTATAGAAGAAATTCCAATCTGGAGGAAAGCACTTATCAATGATACGTCTGTAGAGTTCTAGAGTGTCATAATAGTTTTCCTCGAGCATATTCAATGCATCGGCCTGATCATGAGATGTGAAAATCATCTCTAATGAACTATTTATTGTTTTCTGAAAATCGGCCTCAAATTTGGCCTTGTAGCCCCTCGGACTCGTACGCTTGACATACGTTTCTGGCTTTTGAGGCTCATCTTCATTCTTATTTGCTGTTCCATTCAAAATAGTGTTCAAAAGCTTTAATTTAATGTCTTCCCTTTCCTCATACTGTATAATTCTAACCAATTTGATGATGAAACCATAATTTTCACAGTTCATAATATCAATAAATCCATCAACAGCCAATGCTATCATCTCATCAAAACGAGATATTAGCTTATCTAATCGTTCAAAAGGACCTTCTATTGCCTGCTGAATATCTGGAGAGGAACTTGCCGCCAAGTTACAAGCTTCGTCTTTAAAATCACGAAGTGAATTTAATTCGAAATGTATAAGAAGTAAATTATCACCGCTGGATGTTTCTGAATAGTAATCGGAATCAGGTGGAACTTCCATTGTCATCAACTCTTCAATAAGATCCATCTTACTTGATAAAGTCTTGAAATTGCCATATATCTTCTCGACATCACCAAAATTCTTGAGCGCAGTGGCAGCATTATTGAAAACTGAAGAAACCTCTTTATTTCCCGTTGACTCCTTCTGAAGTTCTTTAACTTTTTGCACACTTAATTCAAGCTCTTTCAATAGCTTATTAGCAGCTTGCATGCTATTGATCATTTCTTGAATTCCATTCATGCCTCTTTCCTGTTCTAACTTCATCTGGGATCCAATAGTTGATTTCTCTTTACTAAGATTCCCCAGTAATGTGTCAATCTTCGCAAGATCATCTTCACTCTTTAGCAGTCCAGCTACTTTCTCCAGTGCCATTGGCTTTTCTGTGGGCATTTTGGAGTTTAAAAGTAGGTAAGAATTTGATATATAATGGCAGTGTCACCCGGAACTCAATGTTGATACCGGCTGATCTGTTTTGGTGTTTTTTTTTCTTTAACAATCGATAATTATTTTTTTTTTTTTCCAATACTCTACAAATAAGGATTCTCTATCTAATAATCATTGCATTACTACATTACATAATGAACTTTCCCTTATTAACAACAAATGCTTCAACTGTAGCAATTGCAGCGTAAAGCCTGTTTTCAGCCTCTGGGAAAACTATGGAATGATCTCCATAGAAAACATCATCGGTCACCTCGTACTGATGTCTTGGAAGACAGTGCATAAACTTCCAATTTGGTGCAGCTAGAGCTCCAAGATCTGAATTTATTTGGAAGCCTTTGAACTTCTTTAACTTGGCCTCTTTTTGTGATTCTTCTCCCATAGAAACAAATGTATCGGTAACCAAAATGTTGGCATTCTTAGCGGCAACTTTAGGATCATGTGTAAATTCAATCTTGGCGCCTGTTTCCTTAGAAATCTCGGCAGCTTTCTTTTGAATGCTGTCAGCAATTTCCACACCAGCTGGTGTAGCAATTGCGACATCAATAGACATTCTCAATGCAGCAATAGACATATCATTGATGACGTTGTTTGCATCACCAATCCATGCCAGTTTTAAGCCTTTCACTTTATCACCAAAGGTTTCCTTAATTGTAAGCATATCGCAGATAGCTTGTAAAGGATGGTATTTATCACAAAGGGCATTTATCACCGGAACGGAAGAATTCTTACATAGTTCCTGAATATCGGAATGTTTATTAACTCTGGCAAAGATTGCGGAAGTCATAGATGACACAACTTTGGTGGTATCATACAGGCATTCGTTAACACCCAATTGAATATCACTTTTTCCTAAGAACATAGGAAGTGCACCAAAGTATGCAGCAGCACCTTCAGATGAAATTCTAGTTCTGGTAGATCTCTTGGTAAAGATCAAAGCAATGGTCTTTCCTTGCAGAGGTAAAGATGGTAATTTCTTTCCTGATTTGATAAGAGATTTGTGGTATGCCGCTCTGTTAACCAACGATTTAAACTCGGGAGTGGTTAACTGAGAGATGGAAACCAAGTTCCTAATGGGTGCAGGACCCGATGAGGTGCTGATAGTGGATAGACTTCTAGAAACTACAGTAGTAAAAGTCATGATGGATAGATAATAAGATACAGGATCAGGGAGTTCAAGAGATTTATTAAAAGAGATATTAAATCAAAGGAAATACGTCTATTTATATAGCTAGAAAAGAAACAATAATTGTGATGACTCAATCGGCCCTGACTGATAGGTTTAGTAAAGAAATTAATGAAATATTTGAAAAATTCATCTGGAGTAACAATAGATTAATAAAATTTTTCAGTTAAGCGCTGACCATAAATTACTACTTCAGGCAATTTTTAATGGCGCGGTAAATTCAAAGCCATTTCATAATCAATTTTCAAAATGCCTTAGCCGATTCACTAGAACGGCTTTTTCTTGATCAAGTCCCATAATTTGGGATTCAATGATATCGATAATTTTCTTGTTTGCTTTCGAAACAGCTTGTAACTGTTGGAGTTGTGAGTCAATCGTCTTTTCCACGTCACTCACAGGTTGAATCTTATGGAATTTGGGTTTCGGATACCATGTAGTGGATTTAAAGCCAGGCACATGCTTGGATATTGTATCCTCGTAAATTTGATCAAATGTGATGGATTCATCTAAGTCCGATTCTGAACTCTGGACATCGGATAAAGCCTGTTCAATCTCTTGACGTTTAAGTATTTCCTGAACTCTCTGCTCGTTTGGGGTTAGTGCAAGTCGACCATCTGTAAATCTCCTATCGTATTCAACGCCGAGATATGTGTCGTCCATTGGTGGCGGCTCGTCTATATCCTTTAACTGTTCTTCAAATTGTGCATGTTCTCTTCTCTCTTTCAAATCTTTCACCACCGAAGGATCCGGAACAATGGTAGGTCTCACTTCTTCTGGTTTAACTTCTTCTGGTTCAATAACTTTTGTTTGTTTTAATTTAAATGTGTTAGGAACAAAATCGTCATCATCATCATCCTCTGAGCTATCAAAGCTGGTATGAGTCTTCCCCGCAACCTTATGTAATTCAATTTTCCTCCTCCTAAATAGAGACGACCTATTTTTCACCTTTTTAACATCTGAATCTGACTTCCCATCCAAATCCAGTTTCATAATGGGCTTCATCAAGCGGGGAGTTATTATAATAGTTAACAGTATAAAACCTGAGATAATCAAATCTGGATTGAGGATCTCAGATCAATTTTTCACCTTAACTTTTTTTTTTCTTCTTTCTTTCTCTCTTCCTCTGATACTTCACATTTCATATTACTTCATCATCCAATCATGTCTGACACTCCAGAACAGCCTCTTCCAGATGCAGCGAAGAAGATGTATGCTACTATGGTAAAGCAAGAGCAGAAATCCTTTTCTCAAAAGGAATTGATGGATATTCTTCATCTGACATCTGCCAAAGAATTGATGACAAGTGCACAGGAGTTGTTGAACCGCGGATTGCTCAAGATCTTGGAATCAACTGATCAGGATTCAAATGGAGGAATCATGTTTGCACCGATATCTGAGCAAGAAGCCCAGAAAGTGAGTAGCATGTCGAACGATGAGGCTATGATCTATTCGTATATTGAAGCAGCAGGAAGAGAAGGTATATGGACGAAAACACTCAAGGCAAAAACAAACTTGCATCAGCATGTTGTTCTGAGATGTCTTAAATCTTTGGAATCCCAATCTTATATTAAGGCCGTCAAATCTGTTAAGCATCCCCAGAGAAAGATATATATGCTTTATCATTTAACACCTTCGATTGAAGTTACCGGAGGACCTTGGTTCACGGATTCTGAACTTGACACAGATTTCATTGATTCATTGCTTATCATTGTCTGGAAATTTGTAGCATCAAAGACATACCCTCAATGCTTTAAAAATAAGGGAAACATCCCCAACGGTCTCAAGCAGTACTGTTATCCATCTACAATGATCGTTGGTATGGGAGGGCAGCTGCCAACCCTTGAAGCAATCAGTAAATTTATCATGCAATCTGGCGTTACCACTGTCGAGCTTAGTCTTTCAAACATCAAATCACTCTGTGATGTGTTGATCTATGATGAAAAGCTGGAGCTTGTCAACGATCACTGTTATAAGGCCACATGGCAAAGTGTACTTGAGGCTGGAGGTGGTAGAGTTGATGGAATGGATATCTATGCTCCACAGGATGATCAGTTATTCAATATCAATGATTGTTACCGTACGATGGATCTTGCAGCCGTTCAAAATGATGGTAAATTATCCAACCAAAACCAGGTGAGAAGATTCTACTTAGATTCCTGGCATAGAATATAGGAAAAAAAGAATACATATCTTTACTAAATACATAAGTTCATAAGATTATCATTATTTTATAGATTTGTCTCCTCGTATGCTGGTGGAATAGACATACTGGTACTAGTCCTTTCGCCATAGTTAATGCCCGTATCATTACCATAATTCCCATATGCTGGTGGTGCGATATTCGCATCCATGCTTTCCTGTGTACACACCTGTACTGGTTGTTTTATGATCAATTCAACAGGTTGAAGTCTCTGTGCAACAGGAATATTTTCATCAATAATTTTAGCCGATGCCTGAATGAAACTTTGTTCATCATCTATCCGTGGATACTTATCAATCGATTGATTATCCTTACTTATAATTGATGGTACGACAGATTCGTCTGTACTTTCCACTTCTTGCACAATTATTCCGACGTTTAATTCGTGTTTAATTCGGAAATCACATGTTTCGGCCACAGTCTTGCTTGTGCTTGGATAAATCGAAAACGACTCATCGTCTGAATGTCTAAGATATGTCTGACGCAGAGTGACATGTAAATGCTTAATATATGGTTTTAAAACATTAGGGTCCTGTAGGTCCCTAATGTTCACAGTTACCATGGGTATCTTCTCGACCTGTGTATTTTCCGTATACTTGACACGTGAAAATTTACCTTTCTGTCCTGAACTCAGAATCTGGACCATGCTAACTGTAATTGCTCTGATTTTGTACTTACCTCTCACTATGGGAACAATCTTTACGGTTATATCTGCAGTACCACCGATAGCCAGAGGTTTGGTACCATATATAAGAACCTCATAGTAAAAAAAGCTACGCCAGTTTGCTGTAGAAATGAAATTGTTGGTATCTGGTGTTAAATCTGCCTGAATGAAGCGAAGCGGCTGTCTTGCCGTAAGTCTCTTCCGATAATATCTGCGTTGAGTGGTTGCATCCACTTTCAATCGATACATGATACTCCCCAGTGGTGATTCAATTGACTCCGGTTGTGAATGATTAATCTTAAATGTGAAAGGCAGATTGTAACTACCACTAACAACCAAATTATGCGGTGAATCTCTATTGGACCCTGCCGGAAAGTTCCATGTGCGTTCCTCAGATAAGAATTGATGCTTCTTTAGCCGGTATTGCATGGTGGCATTCATCAGAAGGCTTGTAAATGATATTCCCTCCAGAACTATCTTGATCTGCTTAAATTGGGTTGGTTTCTTCACTTTCAAAATCAATACACCTTGAATTTGAACTGGCACATGCCGTTTCAAATAAACCATTCGGTCTTTAAGGGCAAAACTAAGTGAGAATTTCTTGTTTTCTAATATCGTGGAAATGAGTTGATGCCCACCAGTTGTTCCGCCATCAGTGGCAATAAGTTCGGTACCAGTTTGCGAAATAAATGAAGTGGGGACCTCTGATTGGCTGACTGTGGCATTCATATCTAATAGAAATGATCCGTTAGAAGGAACACTCGATAATGCCGAGTCTGTATTATAGGATGTGAGGAAACACCTAGAACGAATCCCTTGATTTTGATCATCGTTCTTGAATCCATCAAGATGATCTAGAGGAGCATTTCTGGATAAAAAAGGATGGAATATATCATGAAATATGGAGAGAAGCATGCATGGGAAGAATGATGAATAGGTAGCAATATAAATGTTAAGGAATTGAGATCTCAAATTATTTCCTTTTTTCTTCTCCAAAAAAAATGATATATATCTTATCGAAACAATTATTCTCCCTCGGACAGCATATACTTTAGAATTACACAGCGACGGTATATTTACGATTATTGTTGTTTGAATTTGCACAAATTCTTGATAGAATTAGAACTGGTCGTCGTACCTAATCGAAATTTGTTGTATTTCTTCCGCCATTTTACCTCCAATCTATATACCAACAACCCCCGCCACCATGTCTGGACTCAGTGGTAAACTTCAACGAAGAATCCATCGGGCATGCCGGCCCACGCTAGATGAACCAAACATCCCACTCAATTTGGAAATCTGTGATCTGATTAATCAAAAGCAGGGCAATTTGCCACGGGAAGCTGCCGTCGGAGTTGTTCGAATGATCAATTCGAGAGACCCTCAAGTGGCAGAGCTAGCCATCACGTTATTGGATTATCTAGTTAAGAACTGTGGATATCCAATTCATCTTCAAATCTCCCGTAAGGAATTTTTAAACGAACTCGTCAAGAGATTCCCTGAGCGTCCTCCTCCAGCATATACTCGAGTTCAAAGACTTATATTAGGAGAAATTGCAGAGTGGGTCCAAACGATTTGCCGGACTTCCCGTTATAAAGAGGATTTAGGGTACATCCGTGACATGTATAGACTTCTACGTAGTAAAGGTTACGAATTTCCTGCGGTTAAATCGGAAGATGCTGCAGTTTTGAATCCAAGTGATAATTTGAAATCAATTGATGAATTGCAACAGGAGGAAAAGCGTGCACAGAGTGCCAAATTACAAGAATTGATTCGTAGAGGAAGACCGCAAGATCTTCGTAAGGCAAACGATCTGATGAAGATCATGTCTGGTTTTAAAGAGGATGAAAGTCTCGAACAGACCAAGCAAACCGTGAAAGAAGAAGTGGAGAAAGTCGGTAGAAAAGCTGATCTACTTGATGAGATGCTCAACAATGCCACCAATTCCGGTCGTATTGACTCATCCGATGATACTTTACAAGAATTGATTACTTCGGTCCGTGTGGCTCGGCCAAAATTGCAGAAGATCATTCAGGAGGAATCTAACGATCAGCCAACCGTCCAGAAGCTCTTGGCTTTAAATGACAAGTTGAACGCAGTACTCAAGAAAGTTGACCTTTTAACCGGTGGTGATACTGCTGCTGCTGCCCAAGTTGACGTTCCTGGATCTCCAACAGGTGCAGTTGATTTGATTGATTTTGACGATGATGATAATGACGGAGATGCAAATGCAACTACGACGGCTAATGTCGATGTTAATACATCGGCTAAGCAATCTTCCAATCCATCCGGAAATGATACGATGGCCGATTTGCTCAGTGATTTGAGTGGACTTTCGTTCGGAACTTCTCAGAAACCTCAGTCTACGTCGAAGGCACCCGCCTCATCTGCGCTTGATTTGTTAGATGCCTTCCAGCCGAAGGCCACCAACCCTAGTGCAAAGGCAGCTTCCAAGCCGATAGCGGAGCCTGCAATTCAGCCATTGGTTGCCACTGCTGCATCGCCACTGTCTTCACCACTTTCACCTCCAGCGGCATCTGCGCGCTCGTCATTCACTGCGTTACGCCCTGAGCAGCCATTTGAGCAGTCGAGCACACTCAAGGTTGGATATACGATTGATTCACGTGACCAGTCGTCTGTGACTATGACACTCCATTACAGTAACGTTTCATTGACGAAGAATGTTACCAACCTAAGGTTTTCACTGGCTGTAACAAAGAAATTCAGCTTAGAACTGCAACAACCTTCCGGATCAAGTCTACGTGCAGGTGTTAGCGATGGAATCACGCAGTCTGCTACCATACGTCAAAAAGAAGGCGCTGAATTCTCCAGCTTGAAGCTAAAGTATCTCTGCACTTACCAGGCGGGTAGTGACCCTGCCAAGGATGAAGGTGTGGTGACGATTACTGTGTAGATGAGCTATCTGATAATTGGCTTATTTTCTCTATCTAAATCTATGTTATTATATTGCTATGCGCTAGTTCGCTCCATCCAGTAGACTAAAATCCGTATTCAGAATATCTTCCTCGATTTCTTCCAACGTCATACCTTCTTGTGCTGCACGTCCACCTTGCAAAGGCCTAGCC
Organism: Brettanomyces custersianus; assembly: GCA_012295335.1. Classification (NCBI taxonomy): domain Eukaryota; kingdom Fungi; phylum Ascomycota; class Pichiomycetes; order Pichiales; family Pichiaceae; genus Brettanomyces; species Brettanomyces custersianus. The sequence continues at coordinate 1,006,577 of JAAVTW010000006.1, read as the reverse complement.
TGTGTTGACCTGCCCTGCGGCTTTCCAGCCTGTTGAACATGCTGGTTCATTGCAAGTTGGATCTCCTCCGGGGTCGGCGTATGGTGTGTATGCACTGCTTGCGAAGGAAGTGTAGGACTCGTATGAACCGATGTACCCGATCGTGGGAATCCGTATGCACCACCTCTAGCCGGCGCACTTACTGGTGATGAGGCAGGCCGAGCACCTATATTCCCTGTATGGGGGGTCCCCTGGTTTGCTTCGTTCATTGCCTGCCGTTGCATCAATAGCTGTAACTGTCGCTGACGCATCTGCTGAGCAGCTGCGAGCGCGGATTCCCCTTCAAGTATTGACCCCGTACCGCTTGCAGCGTTCACAGCCTGTGCTTGCGCTGCCTGAGCGGCGTGTGCACGACGACGGCTCATCACTTTAGCCTCGTATCGTGCTAAGTATGATACAGCCAGTCGAACGATCTGCTCTCTTGTCAGGGAAGGGTTACGTGCTTCAATTCTCCGTGCCACTGCTGAAACCTGGGCGGTAGAGAAATGATGTAACGGCTGCTGTTGTTGTCTCATCGGTGAGCCGACTGCATTTACAGTAGTATGCGACGGTTGCTGAGCAGCTGCCAGTACCTGTTCCGGTGTTGGGGCGGATGATGCCTGTCTCTCACCCATTGCACGACGCCGAGCATGTGCCAACTCCTCTGCGCGTCGTCTGCGTGCTTCCTCGTGCTGTGCCTGACGTTGTCGCTGGCGCTGCTGGATCTGCATGAGTCTACGGAACTGTGCCGCGGTGGCACCTTGTGGTGTACGCATACCTAGTGGTTGTCCCATACCTGTATTCTGTGATGAATGTGGTGATCCGGTTCCAGCTGCAGCAACATATGCACGACGAATAGCACGGTCACGCTCCCACTTAAGGTGTGAGAGCTGCTCGGGAGTTGGGGTGTCGAACCGTGCAGCCTGAGCAACTTGCGCGGACTCAGATGTTTTTGAATCTGCAGTTACATTGCTCGATGCTTCACCCCCATCTTTACCACCATCTGCACTAGCTGTACTCGTTGCACCGCTGGATGTGCCAACATTAGCGGCCTCACGACGGCGCATCAGCTTACGCATGGCCTCGAACATTGATGCCCAACGGAGCCTGCGATGGCCACGTTGAACAGATTCTTGACCCACGCCCAGCGGAGATATCCGACGGCGCGTGGTAACTTGCACGCGATGTGCAGTCTGCAGCCACTCACGCGCAGCCGCTGTATAACGCCCACGCATGTCACTGAATCTGAATCGATTGTTCAACTGGATATATCTTTCGAAGCATTGCCAAGGAGTACGACGTTCAATATTGGAAAAATACCGACAGAGTGTTGGTTTTGGTGCCAGACAAGCGGCAATGATCTCCCAGTTGAAGCTGAACTGTGTTACATACCTAATGAGCTTACGATCGTCAGATGGTAGCCATATCGTAGGGATACGCAGCTGGATATTGCGAAGTGGAGGTGGACGTAGAGGCTTCAGCACGTTGAATCGGCGATATGGACCGAAAAGTGGATGTGCTGCCGTTGTACGATTAGCTCCAGACGCGCTGCGACCAGCTGATGATGCTGAAGATGCCGACGATAATTGTGACCCTCCAGGAGACATCTCACGCGCAACAACTTTGTACCAGCTAGGCATGTCATCTTTAGGTGGTAATAGAACGGAAACATGGCCGAACGGGTCACGTTCGATGGCATGTGCAGCCACACGTCCTCCTAATGGCTTGTATTGTGGGATGTGATCGACGATTCCCTGTCCACATGGTGAAAGATCATCGTGGTATACGGTAAGGGGAAGCCCCCCGGTCATCCAGTCCGCACTCGTAGAAGTTGCTTTAGCAGAATCATCGCTAGAAATAAGCGTATGATCAAGAAGTGTGTCGGAGGGACGTATGCTAGCGACCTTCTCCATAGATTCTTTCGCCTTATCTGACTTCAATCCCTTACTGTCACTAGCATCTTCGATTGTCTTATCCCCATTATCCACGACTTTCTTAACTTCATTAACTTCCTTACCTTTCTGGTTCTCGTTAGCTGAATCCTTCATCTCTGTGTCATCATTCTTCACTTCTTTTGAGGCTGCCTTCACAGCTTCAACCTCAGTTGTATCTGCATTTTCCATAGCTTTTTCAGATTTTCCTGTGTTTGTATCAGCCTCTTTGCCTGGCTGAGTTTCCTCGATTTCTTTATCTTCCTTACTTTCCCGATCTCTCTCGTCTTTCATATCCACCTTTTTCAACTTTCCACGTATTTCCAATGCTTCCTCTGCGAAAGTGCACCCCGAAGCTGCTTTGAATCGCCGCAGTTGTCGCATATCCTCAGCAACCCATCGTCCCTCTTCCAACACTCCGTCCCAGACGGTGTGCTGACCTTGACTTATAAATGGATCCATATATTTTCTAGGCTGCCGTAGGGACCAACGTTGTTGCCGTTTAAGCTCCTCGATCCGTGAGAATAATACTGCAACTTTCCCCTCCACCAGGGAGGCTTCAAACGATCTGGAGGTCACTGCCTTATGTGCACGAAGCAGGAGACGCGGTAACTGTAACGTGCGTTCCTGATAGTATAATTCAATCAATGACCGTGCAGCCGCCACTCGATGTGGCTTCCCCTCCGGCATCAATGCCATTATCTGACGTTGTAGATCCATATCTCTCCAATCCATATCACGCGGACCTTGTGCATCTGCTCGACCCGGTATCGGATTCTGCGCATATTGTGCAATCATACTGGATAATGTTTCCGGCTCTCCTGGTCGATTTTCCACATGATGCCGCGTCAATATCGGCATAGCAGCCAATTGTGCTACCTTCGCTGCCGCATCTTTCCTGTGCTTCTCGGCTTTTTCAGAGTGCGACACACCGCTTATCGAAGATCCTGTAGATTCTGGGGGTATCGAAGTCCCTTTATTTGATGTGCGTGATTGTGGTACTGCTTCTACCTTTGATTTCTTTGGGGCCGGCTCCCTCACAGCATGCACATCCTTCTCCTGGCCATCGCCCGGTAGAATTTCCTGCGTACGCGATGCATCCTTACTTTTCGTCCGATCTTCTTTTTCCTTTCCGGATTCCGCCGTCTCCACCCGCGGCTTCTCTAAAGTTTTCTCCCCGCGTTCCTTTTCTAAATGCCGACGCTTGCGCGCTGGTTCACCTCTATGCGCGAGAGCAGCAATATTAAATTCCCTGCCCTTGGCCAGGTCATTGCGCTCAAGAAATCCAGCCAGATCTTTTTCATTCTGTAATACTCTTTCACTCGAGATCGGTGCAAACGGCATCAAAAATACCGTGTACAATTCACATAGCCTACGTTTCCGTTCCTTAATAATGTTCCCGCAATCTTTACGTCGTTTCTCAACCAATTCTCGCCGTATGCGTTCGATCGTATAATGCGCTGGAACCGCGGGTGATGTAGATTTCCCTGGTGCCACGGCCGGTACACCAGAATTTTGCCCGTTGGTATCATTTTTTCCCGCCATATCGACGCGCCGATTCTGGTAAAAAAAAAAATCTTTTCGCGCAGCCTGCGCTGGCCTGTATTTACCAATCTAGTTGCCGTGAATATACAGCAGTAAGATAAGATGAGTATGTATCGGTAATGTAACCACTCAACGGTATGAATCCGAATCTATCGGATGAATTTACCTGTTATCTGATACAGTGTGAGTCTAATTCGTATCAAGGGGGCTATGCAAAGTGCACATTCGATGTGATATTAAGGTGCGCGTTCGAGTCGGGTGAAAAATTTTTTTCGTCGTCATCAGCGACATTTTCCGCTGTCGTGTTTGAGTTTTTTTAAGGATTATGAGTATTGTCGTTATATTATACATTCATTATAGAGCTAGTTGCAATCATCCTGTATCACAGCACGCCTGTAAAGCCGTCTGGACCGAGTGAATTTGGTTAATCCATCCTCCCTGGAGCCATTGGTCCAGTAGTTATCGTAATAGATCCATCCACCCTTACCTCCCCAATCAGTACTAACTTTCCAAGTCTCATCCATCCAGGCATATTTCCCGTGTGGAGTAATACCATTTAGATTGATGGCACAAGCTTCCAATCCGTCATTTGTGTAATGTTGACGCTCCCAAGGTAGCAATTCGTTGGACCAGCCAACGCCAAGCCATCTTCGTTGATTTTCAGAAACTTCCAATCGGATACATCTTGTCTTTCCAACCTGTTTGATAGTCGGAGCCCTTACTATTGGTTTTTTTGAATTAAAGTCAACTCCAATTAGAAATTTCCAAGCCTTCCTTACAGTCACACTCCGGTAGACTATACGGCGAAGTGCCATTGCCCAGGGTGAGTAATAAGTAAGAAACAATATCCCACACATCAACACATAATTCTGCAATCCCATTAGTCTATTAACTATGAGATACTGAAGTGGAATTTCAAGAATAACACCAGTCAGAAGTTTCCATGTTTGATTATGTGTAATTGTGGGGATATCATTAATCAAAAATCGAAATCTAATCCGCAAATTCGTGGAGGCATCCACAATTTCCTCCAATGTTGGTGGATTCGGAGTTAGATCTCTGTTTATCTGCTTTATAATCCATACAATATCACAAAAGCAGAAAGCCAATATTATTTCCAATAGGAAATGACTAAAAGCATACCAAAATCGAATTGTAATTGCATAGCAGCAAACTATGGTAACATTTAAGTAAAGATCATCGTTTGTCCATGTAATAATTCCAAGAATCCTGTTGAGAATGATGATAAGAGGATATGAAGAAGACAACGCAAGTGAAAGTGAAGGAGTTAGAGATGATAGTGATACTCCTTTCGATCCTGCAGTGAGAGATTCACATTCTGGAATGAATCTTGCCGCAACTGAATCATCCATAACTGATCAGATTACAATAATATGATGACGGAAGTGCTACATAATTTAATAATCTTGACAGGATTTCTATTATTTTTTTTTGAATTACTGAAATATCCGACGCAGTCGCGTCGGAGAAAGATTGCCCTCTATCGATGAGTGTAAGTGTCCATATACCAGGGAGCTTCATTGATATCAGCACCATCATGGCTAAGAAGGATACACCAAAGGCTGAAAAGAAACCTGAGAAGGCTAAAGCGATCAAGACTTTAGAAGAGGATGACGAATTCGAGGATTTCCCCGAGGATGGTAAGTATATTCTAGGGAATATCGTTTGAGCATATACTAACAGATGTAAGATTGGTCCGATAACAAATGTGTGGGAAAAGCTCAGCATGATCATCTTTGGGATGAAACATGGGAGGATCATGACGATGACAACGATAACTTCACAGAGAAATTAAGGTAAGTATAAACAGATACAAGTTTTACAAGGCACTTTACTAACATTACAGAACGGAATTGAACAAGAATCAATGATTGTATAATAATAGTATCAATGAAAGTGGATATGGATGTATTACAGTAGTCTGCTTGTATGTAGTTAGGTATGATGGAAGTGATCTGGTGCATGGATGTTGTTGGCCCCTGGGCAAATCTGAAAAATAAAAGATGTTAATGAATCTTGCCTAGTGACATACCACACCTGTTTAAATATATAACTCCTATATATACATAATCAAAGCCATGCCAACTCTTGAAGAATTGGATAAGGATGACCAGGCGGATATCGAGATCGATGAAGAGATCTTGAATTCGTCTACGCCAGATATTATCAATAGGACAAAGCTTTTGGATAACGAAATCAAGTTATTTAGATCAGAACTTCTTAGATTACAACATGAGAAATCGGTAATGGTGGAAAAGATCAAGGATAACAAGGAAAAAATCAAGAATAATAAGCAGTTACCATATTTGGTCGGAAATGTGGTAGAATTACTTGATATGAATCCAGAAGAAGATGCCACTGATGAAGGTGCCAACGTCGATATCGAATCTACCCGCGTGGGAAAATCAGCAGTTATTAAAACCAGTACGCGACAGACCGTTTTCCTCCCGATGGTTGGATTGGTGGAACCGGAAAAGCTCAAACCTGGTGATCTCATCGGTGTTAACAAGGATTCATACCTTATTTTGGATAAGTTACCTGCCGAATACGACTCTCGTGTTAAGGCAATGGAAGTGGATGAAAAGCCAACGGAAACTTATGCAGATATTGGAGGTTTAGATAAGCAGATCGAGGAATTGGTGGAAGCGGTTGTTCTACCTATGCAGCAATCAGATAAATTCAAACGATTGGGAATCAAACCTCCAAAAGGTGCACTAATGTATGGACCACCTGGAACTGGTAAGACGTTATTGGCACGTGCATGTGCAGCTCAAACGAATGCTACATTCCTTAAGTTAGCTGCACCGCAATTAGTCCAAATGTTTATTGGAGATGGTGCCAAGCTCGTGCGGGATGCATTCGAATTGGCTAAGGAAAAAGCACCAACCATCATTTTTATCGATGAATTGGATGCTATTGGTACAAAAAGATTTGATTCGGATAAAAGTGGTGATAGAGAAGTCCAGAGAACCATGTTGGAATTATTGAATCAGTTGGATGGTTTCGGTTCTGATGATCGTGTCAAGGTGTTGGCGGCCACTAACAGAGTTGATGTATTAGATCCTGCCCTTCTTCGATCCGGTAGATTGGATAGAAAAATCGAATTCCCACTACCTTCGGAAGATGCACGTGCACAAATCTTACAGATCCATGCTAGAAAAATGTCTGTGGATGAAAGTGTTAACTGGCAGGAATTGGCCAGATCAACTGATGGTTTCAATGGTGCCCAGTTGAAAGCTGTTACCGTGGAAGCAGGTATGATTGCACTTCGAAATGGACAATCTGTCGTCAAGCACGAGGATTTCGTTGAAGGTATTGGTGAAGTGCAAGCTAGAAAAAGTAAGAGTGTGTCATTCTACGCATAATTTCAAAAGCCCCAGTTATGTATTAATATTAATCATACAAGTAGATATTTCCTGAAATTCCGGCCATTGCCACTAAACTCTTCTCTAGAGGATGGCATTCCACACTACTAATAACCTTATCATCCACTTTAATTCTCGTTACCAATTTTGTCGTTTTCCAATCCCAAAAATATGTGTAACCATAGGAATCGCCACTGACAAGCGTTCGTCCATCTGGTGTAAAAGAGAGCCCGATAGAATACCCTGCAGTGTGGTGTCCCTGGAATTGTCTATTTGAGATACGACGAAATTTCGGGCCTCCGATCTTACCACCGCCAAAAGCAATTACGGTATTATCTAAGGACTGGGCAGCAATCCTGGCCTCGTTCGGGTGTCTTAGTAAAAAAGTTATTGCATGCTGTTTGGGGTCACCCATTCTCTGGACAGGCATATTAACCCGCCAATCCCAAAGCATCACCGATTTGTCCGCAGAGCTTGTCACAAATCGTTCATTATTCGCTATAAATTCAATGCAATTAATTGCACCTCTATGCTGATCGTATGTCTGAATGGATTCATCAGTATTAATGTCAAAATGTCCTACCGTTCCATCAGCAGATCCCACTAAAAATTCATGTCCGTTAGTCGGATTGAACCTTACTACATCTGGATATGATGTCACTTTCCTCCGACTAACACATTTCCCCGTTTCTGTGTCCCAGACCTTTATATACTTATCATACGAGCAACTAATAAATTGGGTACCATCCTCATTAAAACTAATGTCTTTCACAGCCTGTGTGTGACCATAGTAACCCCGAAGCAACTTCCTACTTCCGTGAATATCCCATATCTTTATCTGACTATCATTTCCGCATGAAAGTAATAATCTTCCTGTCCTAGGAAGAAAATGTATGGCCTGTACCCCGCCGGCATGTGCGTGGTAAGTGTGCAATCCCTTTTTGGGTGCAAAGCACCTGATTGGGATCACGTGCTCGTCGGTATCATTACTATCTAACAGTTTGGTACCTTCCGGTCCAAAGTATTCAGTTCTTTCATCTGGTTGTTTCTGTCTGTGTATATTTGGGTCTGGAGCTACCGTATATTCCAATGGTTCGTTATCTTCATCACTAGAACTAGTACTGGATCCGCTGTAGTCAGCCCAGGGTCCCATATATGCATTTGCACCATCTAGAACGGAAGAATCACCTTTTGTATGTCTTTTTCTCTTAATCTCATGTGATTTCTGATGTCTAGCGATAGCTTCTGTGTGTTCATAATGTCTTTTCCTGGCATAAAAAGAGGACTCTTCCATGGTTTCCGGTTCTGTGTAGCCAGTTACCGTTTTCTTTAATTTCCCCGAAACCTTTTTGGGCTTAGAAACTTCATCATCCGAACCCGAAGAGGAATAGTCGATCGTTAGCGACATGTTGGTAATTGTCTTGGTTACCTAAAATGATACCATGTTTAAAATAAGTAAATTTATTTTAGGTTGATTTTTCATCTTCCAGCGTTTTTTTCACTTCATCCATCTTCTTGGTTGGTTTAACATCCAATTTCCAATTCTTCAAAAAATGCCAAAACGAACCAACGAGGAAGTCCAGAAAGAGGAGGAGGAAGAAGAATCTGATATTGATCTTTCATCAAGTGAAGATGAAGAGCTCAAGCAGGAATCTGAGCCTGACATGATCAATGTAGATTTCGACTTCTTTAACTTGAATCCAAAATTTGATTTCCAAGGTGCCAAATGTTTTATTAGACAGCTATTCCAACAGGATACACAATTACTACCATTATCGGAACTTGCCGATCTGCTATTATCTAGAACAGAAATTGGATCCACTGTAAAAACAGATGGAAGAGGAGGAGATGCATTCTCTATGCTAACAGCTACCGATTTGACAGATAATACTAAATCATCAAATGCACTTGGTAAGCTCAACTCATACTTCCTTGACAAGACAAAAGATAAGACCGAATTCAATGGTTTGCTACATCAGCTATTTTCACCAGAATCAAAGAGTAAACTGGGGTTAGTTTTCTCTGAGAGAATGATCAATATGCCAGTGGAAACAACACCGCCAATGTATAGAATGTTACTGCAAGAACTATCAAAGGCAGGATATGACTTTGACTATTTTATTATCCCATCTAGAGTTTACCAAATAAAAGACTCGGAAGTGGATAAAGAACTGGGTAGTAATGAGCCCAAGGCAAAGAGGGTTAAAGAAGATACGAAGCCTGAGTTGGAATACTATCACGATGAAGATGAAATCTTAGAGAAAAATTCATTGCATCATGGATATTTCGAATACACCAAAGGTGGTATCAATCCAGATGCACGTCGTGTATTCAACGATTATGCGATTGTACCAAAATTGAGTCTTATATTGCTTAGTAAAGCTGGACTCACCAAAGCCGTTGAAGAAATGTCGGCAACATTTGCCCCATAATTGTGTATGTATACTTCTAATAGATTCAAATTGATGAATGTTTTCCTTCGAGCTTTATAATCGATATTTGTTAGGATTCTAAAGTAATTTATCATTCGTACATAACTGTGTTGAATTGCGATAATATGATTGGATATTTGTTGTCTGAGTGTCTTGTTCCATGTATGGTAGTTGATAATTTAGATATCGCATGTATTGGAATTTCTCCGTTACTCAAATGTATCATAGTACTGGTAACTGTACGTTCTCCTGGTCGAAGGCATCAATATTTGAAAAAAATCCTTAAAATCTATGAATGAAAAATCAATAATATAAATTCTTGAACCTGGTTTCTACAGAGCTACTAAGTTATGTGCCAAGATAATAAAAGCTTGATTATCATGACTAAATGCTTGCTCACGTTCAATTCTGGTGACGAATAGTAATTTTATGTGTTTACAGCTTGATTGCTTAGCAATATATATATATATATATATATGCTTTCGCCTTATAAATGGCTGATTGACCAATCCATAGAATCCAACTCATATTTCTCGGATGCAGCACCGGCCGGCCAATATTTTGGCCACTTTGGTGCTTTCTCCCACATCCACTTCTTTTCTAATTTAGGATCCAGCTTACCTTCAATTTTATCTGCAACATAGATGCCGATCACCGGAAGGAACTTATAAGCATGGCCTGAGTCTCCTCCAAAGACAAATACAGAAGAATAACCCGGAACTCTATCAATTATCCAGTCCATGTTGCATGTGTTGGCACACCAGCAAACGAGAGAATTCACAAAAGGCTTATTGAGGAATTGAGGCATAGTTTGCTTGATAAGTTTGCGAACCTCTCTCTTTGCCTCATTGGGAATACCCTTGATTTTAGAATTGTTAAGGTATTTCGGAAGTGATACAGTTCCTTTTCCTGTTATTGGGTTTGTTACTGTATTAGTTCCACGCATACTCTGAACGACAAACTTGATTCTGTGAAGTTTGTCATCTGGTGGGAAATAGAATCCAAGATTCCCAATATCAATAATAGGCATGTTTTTATACTTTTCGTACTCCTCATCAGTGAGTTGGATATGCGTAACAAACTCTCCTAAGCATCTGACTTGATCATGGAAATCAACAAGATAGCCTGTAGCGGCGCCGCAGGCAATAAGTACACAATCACCATAATATTTCTTACCGGTAACGGTTTCGACAAAGTGATTGCCGTACTTAACAATCTTACCACCTTCACCATCATGAAATTCAACCCCTAAAACATATCGACAAAAATTGTATGTTCTAATTAAAGAAGCAGCTGCCTTACCATATCCAGTATCGGATGATATTTCCAGCTGTCTTCCGGTCAACTCATTATCTTTCAAAATTGGTAACCTTCTTGCAAGATCATCACTATCCTGTAAATGGCATATCTTCAAGTTCCTGTGGAACTTCTCGAAGTTTTTTTTACATTTGTTGACCTCTTCGTCATTGTATCCATTCTTTATTGATCCTTCTGAGTTGGCTATAACACATCCACTTTCAATAAAGCAACCTTTGAAAACAGGATTATGTTTCCATTGATCAACAGCCTCAATGGCCATTTTACAATAATCCTCGTCGCTATATATCATCCGGACTACCTTATTCAAGTCATTTGAAGCCGCCCAACTTGATGGTACTTTATGTGCATCGAAAGCTATCACATGATACCCACGAGCCTTGAGTTCCATACATGTTGATAATCCAGCAACACCGCATCCTGCCACTAGTACAGTTTTAGAAGTCATCGTATCTATGTTTTTTTTTATTATTAGTTGGACTTTTAAATTGCTTTGTCATCAAGGTTTGGCTTTACTGAACAGGAGAAAAGATTAGGTTTGATGTATCTTTATAGTCTTATATTCGATCGGAAATTTAGCAATATCATTACACTCAATGCCAAGAAACTAAGTTTGGGCATCGCTTACAGATGCCAGACGGATGCCAGATGGAAGCAAGACAGTTCTTCTTATCATTCTTGTTTTTTCCCCTTTTTACCAATCGCCCAAAAGTTTCTTGGCTCTTTCATGGAGTAACAATGCGATCTCACCAAATCAATAAAGGAATTTTTCAAGAGTTCGGATCGACTTCCTCAAAGAATGGTTATCGCTTTAACAATAGCATTAGCTTATCCAATATTTGAGATTTGCTTTTTTTGTATTGTTGTCCAAGATCCTCCGATGATATTTCATACTGTTATCACGGTTGTTATGAGTAGGATTTGAGGACTTGTGTTTGAAATTATGCCTTATAAATGACGGTAAATCGTCCTATTAAGGTCCATACCTCTAGTAATAATATGTTTGGGATTAACAAAAGCTATTATTACTATGAGTCAAAAAGTAACCAAGGAAGTTGGTGACGACAAAAAGCTTGCCGCTGTTGCCATCAACGCTTCTCCATCCAAGGATGAGAAATCTGAGGGTGTTCATGAATTGTCTGAACTAGAGCAAAAGAAGACTATTGATGCACAGGATATCCTAACACCTATGGGTACGATTGAAAAGGTTGGAGATGCAGATAAGGCCTTGGAGTTCATAAAGATGCACCAGAATGAATTTGACAGCTTGGATGCTGATCAAAAGGAAAGAAAGCGTATATTAAGAAGAATTGACTGGCACCTTTTGCCATGGATGTTCATTCTTTATGGTCTTTGCTTCTTAGATAAGCAGATGCTTTCTTACAGTGCTATTATGGGTCTTTACGATGACTGTCATATTGGAAGTACTGGCTACTCGTGGATTTCTTCGTTGTATTATATTGCATATTTATGTGCATCTTATCCTCACAACAGATTGTTGCAGAAATTTAATCAAGTTAAATACATTGCAGTTATGGGTATCTGCTGGTCTATTGTTTTGATGTGTATGGCTGCCTCTACCAGTGCTGCAGGTTTATATACTACCAGAATTCTCATGGGTGTTTTGGAAAGTGCCGTCGATGCTGGTTTTGTTTTGATTATTTCTATGTGGTACAAAAAATATGAGCAAGCTACGAGAACGGGTGTCTTCTGCAGTTCTATTGGTTTCTTCTCGATGATTGGATCCATTATTGCTTATGGTGCATATATGGGAGGTAAAAATCGTCCAACTGGTGTCCACTCTTGGAGAATTATGGTTGTCTGTGTTGGTGCATCGACTTTCATTTTCTCAATTTGTCTCTTCTTCTTTATGCCAAAGTCTCCGATGGAAGCTAAGTTTCTTAACGTTAAGGAGAAATTGGTAGCTATCGATAGATTGAGGGAAAATCAACAAGGTGTGGGCTCAAAGGTGTTTAAGATGTCACAGTTTTGGGAAACTATGCGTGATTGGAGAACGTGGCTTTATGTGGCTCTTATTTTCACTTCTCAAATTCCGGGTGGTGGTACTTCTTCTTTCGCAGCTCAACTTATTGATTCTTACGGTTGGAAGACAGAGATTTCACTATTGTTGACCTCTCTACCAGATGGATTTATTGAAACGTTTGCCAATACATTATTCGGTAGGATTGCGGATTTCACGGGATTGAGATCCATGACTTGCATGCTTGCTCAGATTGCATGCCTTATTTGTGTCTCCGTCCAAATTGGTTTGCAACAGAAGAATTACTATTATCACAAGTATGTTCAACTTATTGCTTACTATTTTATGAATGGCTTCATTGATGTAGCTTACACTTTAGTTGTTTCCTTCGTGTCCACGAATACTGCCGGCTACACCAGAAAGCTTACATTGAATGCTGTTGTTCTTATTAGTTTTGCTTTAGCCTACTTTGTTGGCCCTCATGTCTTCAATGACGGTCCATATTACCATAAGGCTAAGACAGTTTGTCTTGTTTTATGGTGTGTCAATATCTGCTTATTCGGTCTTCAGTGGTACTTGAATAAGAGAGAAAATAAGAGAAGAGATAAATTGCAAGCAGAGGGTAAGATTCCTGATTACGGTGAAAATGCAGAGTTCATGGACCTAACTGATTTACAGAATCTCAAGTTCAGATATGTTGTTTAATCGTTATCCTTAATTGTTATATCAATAATTATTTCCTTCCTTACAGAACTGTTTAAAAATAAATTGGTATTCTGTTTTAAAACTAGAGAACAAATGCTTATATTTGCTTACTTGCTTACTCATAGTGTGTAGTACATAATAATACATCTTGCTTTCCATTATTTTATTCCATAATTGAATACCTACCCTACTTCTAAAGGTGTTTGCCATGTTTGGAAGCACCATGAGGATGTTTGTTTGTAATAGGGTGCAGAGATGTATAATAAAATTTTTGAGACTAAAAAAAATAAAAAATAAAATGTGAAGATCAGTCCATAGCTCATCACAGATTACGGACAACCTTTTTTTGAAGTTCATCCAATATATCCCCATATATCATGAAGGAAACAGTTGTTGATGTTGTTCCGAAGCGGATATCTGGGCTTCAATTTGGTGCTCTCTCAAATGCAGAGATTGTGTCCCAATCTGAAGTTGAGGTTTCCACTAGGAACTTGTTTGATTTAGACAAGGGTCGTGTTCCTGTCAAGAATGGGGCTTTAGATCCTCGTATGGGTATTTCTTCCAGTATGGCTGAATGTGCAACATGTCATGGAAATTTAGCAACATGTCATGGTCATTTTGGTCACATAAAGTTGGCATTACCTGTCTTCCATATTGGATATTTCAAACAAACCATCCAAGTTCTTCAAACGGTTTGTAAAAACTGTTCTGCAGTTTTAATCGATGAAGTTTCCAAGAGAAAATTCCTCGCAGAACTTAGACAGCCGGATTTGGATAACCTTGGTAGGATGAAGATAGTGAGGCGTGTTTTGGATCAGGCCAAAAAGCAGAGGCGATGTCTCAAGTGTGGTGCATTGAATGGAGTGGTGAAAAGAGCACAGGCTGGTGGTGGTCCGGCAGCTTTGAAGATCATTCATGATTCTTTCAGATGGGTCGGTAAGAAAGGTGCAGAGGAGAAAACCAAATGGACTGGTGACTTTCAGAAGTTCTTCGAAGATAATCCAGATCTTGAACGTTTCTACAAGAGATGCTATGAAGATCTGAATCCACTTAGAGTGTTAAATCTCTTTAAGCAAATTACGCCTATTGACTGTGAGTTGCTAGGTATAGATCCTTCTAAAGGTGGTAGGCCCGAAATGTATATATGGCGTTACCTACCTGCACCACCTGTCTGCATTAGACCATCCGTTATGATGGGAGAGTCAAATACTTCCAATGAGGATGATCTTACCGTGAAATTAACAGAAATAGTTTGGACTTCTTCCATGATTAGAGCCGGTATTCAGAAAGGTATTACTCTAAATTCCCTTATTGAACAGTGGGACTATTTACAACTTGCCGTTGCTATGTATATTAACTCAGATGTTGTATCACCAAATATGATGCCTGGTTCAAATGGTAGCAGCAAGTCTGCTAAGCCAATAAGAGGCTTTTGTCAGCGTCTTAAGGGTAAGCAAGGACGATTCAGAGGTAATTTATCCGGTAAGAGAGTTGACTTTTCTGCTAGAAGTGTTATTTCTCCGGATCCAAATTTACGTGTTGATCAAGTGTGTGTTCCTGAACTTGTTGCTAAAGTTCTGACATATCCAGAGAAAGTGACAAGATATAATAGGAAGAAACTCCAAAAGCTTGTCATAAATGGTCCAGATAACTATCCGGGTGCCAACTATTTAATCAGAAGAAATGAGGATGTTAAAAGAAACTTGCGTTATGGAGACAGAAGAAAGTTAGCAAAGAATTTAAGTTTCGGAGATGTTGTGGAAAGACACCTTGTGGAAGGTGATGTCGTTCTTTTCAATAGACAGCCATCTTTACATAGATTGTCTATTCTAGCTCATTTTGTTACTGTTAAGCGTTGGAGAACCTTTAGATTTAATGAATGTGTCTGTGCACCATACAATGCCGATTTCGATGGTGATGAAATGAACTTACATGTGCCCCAGACAGAAGAAGCGAGGGCAGAAGCTGCTACATTAATGGATGTTAAGAGCAACTTATTGACACCAAAATCTGGTGAGCCTATTATTGCAGCTACCCAAGATTTCATTACTGGTTCATATCTTATAACGCATAAGGATTCATTTTATGATAGAGCAGTTTTCACCCAACTCTGTGTGGAAATGTCTGATGGTGCTACAAAGATCGATATCCCACCTCCTGCCATATTCAAACCTGCATATATGTGGACTGGTAAGCAATTATACAGTATTTTGATTCGTCCAAATCATCAAAGTAATGTGATCCTTAACTTTGATTCGAAATCTAAAACGTTTGTGGCACCACCTTTAGGTCAACCAAATGAGATGTCACCTAATGATGGATTTGTACTTGTTAGAAACTCCCATCTACTATCTGGTGTGATGGATAAAGCACTTCTTGGAGGTGGTAAAAAGACATCACTTTTCTATACTATTTTACGAGATTATGGAGCCGATGAAGCTGGCAAGGCTATGAATAGAATGGCCAAATTGACTTCTAGGTATATGGGAGAAAAGGGATTTTCTATTGGTATCAATGATGTCATTCCAAGTCAAGCTGTGAAGGATAAAAAGAATGAGATGGTTCGTATAGCATACAAGAAGTGTGATGATTTGATTGATTTGTTCAAGCGTGGCAAATTGGAAACACAACCTGGATGTAATGAAGAGGAAACTTTGGAGGCCAAGATTGGTGGTATTCTTTCTAAAGTTAGAGAGGAAGTGGGTGAATTTTGTATTGAGACATTAAACCCACTTAATGCGCCATTGATCATGGCAACATGTGGATCGAAAGGTTCTACATTGAATGTGTCTCAGATGGTGGCTGTTGTTGGTCAACAAATTATTTCTGGTCATCGTGTTCCCGATGGGTTCCAGGATAGAAGTTTGCCACATTTCCTTAAAAATTCTAAAACCCCACAGTCTAAAGGTTTCGTGAGTAATTCTTTCTATTCTGGATTAACTCCACCTGAATTCTTCTTCCATGCCATTTCTGGTAGAGAAGGTTTGGTGGATACTGCTGTTAAGACTGCTGAAACTGGTTATACATCTCGAAGATTGATGAAATCTATGGAAGATTTGAGTACACTTTACGATGGAACAGTGAGAAACTCAGGTAATAGTATTGTTCAGTTCAGATACGGTGCAGATGGTCTAGATCCGATGGAAATGGAAGGTGATGCTGTTCCCGTGAATTTCGAACGTACATGGGAACATTGTTTCTTTATTACTTTGAATCATGAAGATAAAGCGTTATATCCATTTGAAGTTTCAGATATTGTTAATTCAACATTGGATCCATTAACCAATAGATTGCTTCGTTATGATAATCTTGGTAAGCTTGTTCCAAAGAAGGATTATGGTAAGATCGAATATGTGGATAAATTTGATGCGGAGCGTAACTTCTATGAGTCTATCAAGAAGTTTATATCCAAAAAGCTTGCAGTGATTGGTGACTTGAGGAAACAAAAATCATTGGATCCACTGTTAACAAAGCCATCTAACGGCAAGATTATTACCAACAAGAAGATTGAAGATGGACTTGTTAATAAGTTACAGAAGATTTCCAAGCCTATGATCACTAAGTTCCTAAAATTCTGTCTCACCAAATATATTAGAGCAGCAGTTGAACCTGGTACTGCTGTTGGTGCTGTTGGTGCCCATTCCATCGGTGAACCTGGTACTCAGATGACGTTGAAGACTTTCCACTTTGCAGGTGTTGCCTCCATGAATGTTACGTTGGGTGTTCCTCGTATCAAGGAGATTATTAATGCTTCAAAGCTTATTTCGACTCCTATTATAAAGGCTGTTTTGGTGAATGATCAAGATGAGAGAGCTGCTAGAGTGGTGAAGGGAAGGGTTGAGAAGACGAGTTTGGCTGATGTTACGTTCTACATCGAGGATGTCTATAAGGAGAGTCAAGCGTATCTCCAAATCAAAATTGATCTTGATACCATCGAAAAACTTCAATTGGAATTAACGATCGACCAGATCGCAAATGCTATTGTGGCTTCCAAATTAAAAATTCCACGTTCATGTGTGGCCGTGGTTGGTACAAACAAGATCCAAATCCTTGTTAGTGAGATGGGACTTGAAAATGGTAAGCCTAGTTCGAGATCGAATGCTGCCAGAGAAATGGTGGCATTGGCCAACAAGGATCCTGAAGAGAAAGATAGATTACAACGAGGTGCATTATTCTATAAGATGCAACAGTTGAAGAGACAGATAACTGATGTTGTTGTTAAAGGTCATCCAGAAGTTTCAAGAGCTGTGATCAATGTTCGTGATGATGGTAAAAAAGAACTTCTTGTGGAAGGTTATGGATTAAAGGATGTTATGGCAACTGATGGTGTTGTTTCAGATAAGACACGTACAAATCATGTGATAGAAATCTTCCATGTTCTTGGTATCGAAGCTGCTAGACTGAGTATTGTGTCCGAAATTGATTATACTATGCGTTCTCATGGTATGGTCGTTGATCCTCGTCACCTTCAATTATTGGGTGATGTGATGACTTACAAAGGTGAAGTTCTCGGTATCACCAGATTCGGTCTCGCAAAGATGAGAGACTCTGTGCTTCAATTAGCCTCATTTGAGAAGACTACAGATCACTTATTCGATGCTGCTTTCTATACCAAGAATGATAAAGTAGAAGGTGTTTCTGAGAGAATTATTCTCGGACAAACCATGGGTATTGGTACAGGTGCTTTCAAACTCTCAGTTAAGAATGATATTCCTGAGGAAAGATTAAAACCAAAGGATGCTTTGTTTGAGAATTTATGTAATGGACTCATTCCACCATCAATTAAGGTGGCATGATTCTAGTGTGGTGCTCACTTACAGTACCTTTTTCCTATAGAGATAATTAAAATATTAACAAAACTAAATAAAAGAACCAACCTAATTTGTGAAACCCATCAATGAATGCATAATATTCGTAAAAGTATGAAAGAGATAAAAACGTCTTTAATTTCTTTCTGGCGATGAAAGTGTTTGACTAACAGTGAATAATGCACCATTATCAAGGATATCGATCTTATCAATGTTCATCCATTGTTGTTGTCTTTCCAACTTATATTGGAAACCAGATTCGCCATTTCTGAAATATATCGTGTTACCGTTCAAAGAAGAAAGCTTGACCGTCTTATCAGCATCGAAATTCTTTGATGAAACTTTAGCGAGATGGGCTTCGACAAAATGTCTTATATTCTCTTTCGTCACTTGCTCATCATCAGAAGATGGTGTATTAGGGAACTGCCATGGTTTCTTCGATAGAGCCAGCATGGCAGAATTCGAAGGAGCGAATACCAAGAGCATATTATTTGATGTATCTGCAGCATTAATATTAAACTCATCAGTAGATCCACACATCTGATAAAGATCTACTAAATCACGAATATATGATGCAAAAATGCTTATGTTCTGTTCCTGATCCAAAGCAGTAGCCAAAGTTCCTGACTTTGCATTTGGCATCAATGTATATCTCAATGGTTTCCCACGTGATGTGTCAAATTTAACTCTCAACTTGTTATACTCTTCTCCCAACTTGGATAATAGATCATTGCTGAGATCAAAAACCATTGGATGTTCTTCACACAAGAAGTTAATCTCAGTAAATTTCTCACCATCTTTTTCCACCTCCTTCTGAGAAACAGAATTGGGAGTGATATCAAAATCGATATTTCTTTTGGCTAATCTTGAAGAAAGTTCCTCCTTATCAACGAGAAGATCCAAATTCACCACATTCTTGAGCGATCTCTTATCAATAACTAGGTGAAGATGAGCAACGTTTTTTGGAGACCTTTTCTCAAGGGATTTCTCATCGATAACAAGATGAGATGTATCAAAAACGTTTTTGGCTGATTTCTTGCCCAATAAAGAATCATCAACAACGAAATTGAGATCGGCAACATTCTTGGCTCCTTTATTTTCTAAGTCATCACCTGAGTTCCCAAGATTCTCAATAACATCATCACTAAACTGAATGTTGGCGACATTTTTAGCCACAACCTCGGATATGAGGGTTGTTAGAATGATAGTAGAAGTTTTCATTGGTAAAGTTTTAGTGAAAGAAGGGAAGTTAATGTATCTATCAATATCATAAATTAAATTGATCTAATTAATTCTATTTTAAAAAAATCTTTTGTACCGCCGCACATGATGTGCAATGCATCCTTGCACGCGAATAAATATAAATGATCCAGCGGTTATATCATTCAACTGTTATCACCTGCTCATCAGTTAAATCGTCTATCCACCATAATGAGTAGGGACTCCACATACTGTTATATCCATGCCGTAGATCCCAGATGTATTTTATTTGAGGAACTGTGGCATAGAGATACTATTGCATATGATGAGATTGATCTCCCCGCAGGATCAGGGAATCTGACACTTAGTTCCAAAGATAATCTTTTACAAAGGTTCCTATCGAATCAGGAAGAACCTGAGAATGATTTGGTAATATTAAATTCAAATAACTCTATGTTCAATGCTTCATATACAAGTCGTTCAAAGCAGAAGGCACGGAACTTAAACTGGAAAGATCTTGGGTTAACTGAATTCCTTAACACTAAAAATCATGTTTCTGATGAGAGTATATTAAAAAAGCCAAAATTCGGTGATGTACACGCTTTAGATAAGTCCTTTCTGGAAGATTCCGAGGATGAGATAGCAGCAGAGCGGATTCCATCAGATAAATCACCATTTGTTGTTGGTAGAGAAGATACATCTGTGAATTATTCGGTTAATCAATCGATAGGTCCACTTTCTACGCCAGTTGTGAACAATCGAACAATTTCTCAGAATCTGGAGAGTATGAATTCATTCAGTGCACATCCAGTAAGATATCATAGACACCATAGTGCCGCTAGTAGAAATGTATCTAGTGGCACACAGGACCATTCAGATTCTGAAGCAGCTAGGATGATCAGGTAAGCAGTGATTGATATTACCACAAAACTTTGCTATTATACATATATAGAATTAATTCTAAAAGGTCACTGCTTATGTTCTTGGGTGCCTTCCTTACATTGAGAGCACTGAGAAATAATATAATTCACACACTTGTGACTGATATACCAACAACTTTTGAGAAGATTGTGGGTGGTAAAAGCGTCACAACAGTTGTAATGTAAATGTGTAGCCATCACGATATAGGGGACATCGTTATAATCCGGAATAACCACCTTAGGATTACGTAGGTAATAGACACATTTACGATGGGTGTCATATCTGAAGCGTTGGTTGATCCATCTACGGGCATTTGATATCGATCTCATTTCCGACTTCGTAGGATTTATTCCCAATCCCGTCAATTTAGCCATCAGGTTCTTAGTTGTAACGACCTGATGTCGCAGGAGAATTTCAAATTCAACCTGCGTCGGCCCATACATCGGAAATACTTGGGATGTCATTTTGAGATTCTCTTTATCTTCATCAACAGTAGATCCTGCCCACCGAGAATAAAACCTGCGTTGAATTTTCTCATATGTTATTTTGAAATTGTCAACCAATTGTTGCAATTTCACAGAATCATAAGGAATCTGTTTCTTGATCTCTTCAAGATTCTTATATGTCACATATCCTGGATATAATGCCTCCGCACTTCTTCGAAGCAATCTTCTCGTGATATTGGAAGGTTCCACTTCAGTATTTTTCTTTGTTTTCCCCCTAGTCTTCACTCGATGGGCATTCTTCGATAATGGATTTACACCATCTTCCACTATTTCTTGTACCATTTTTCTTCTCTTATTTTTCCTGCTTCTTGGTCTTCCAGGACCTCTTCTGGTCACCCGTGTCTCCGGCACTGAAATATCCATTTCTTCAATCGAATTCATTCCCTTTGTTCTTGGTCTTCCACGTTTCTTTACCAGAAGCGCAAGTGATTTTGATTCTTTCTCTCTCTTAGAAGTTTTGAGGAGATCCAAATCTGCTATTTCACTAAAGTGTATATTGGTTTCATCTATATTGAATCCATTTTCTTGATACCCCTTCAAGATATTACCTATATCAGATACCAGTAGTTGGTCATTGCTATATTCTTCGCTCTCTAACTGGGGCATCACATATTGATACTGTAAAATCATATCAGTCTCCGAATCTACTTCGAGAATTCTCCGCACCAATAACTCAAGGAAAAGTCGTAAATTGTATGATAATTCGCCAATAAAACGAGGCTTACAATCGACCTGATATGCATAGGCAAATCTGTCAACATTGGTAAACTTTACCCAAATTAATGTCCACGCCAAATGTAAATGTGTAGCGATAACAAGCGCAAATTGTCGTTTATCTATCACATCCTTTGCGGCACGACTGAATCCCATTGACTTGGTGATTTGATGCATTATTCTATCCAGCATCTTCTTCACAACCGGATCCTCTTCATTGATAAAGGTATCTTTTGGTAGTCGTTCGATGAATTGGAATGCTATATCGTCGACGAATAAGTGGATGAAATATTTGCCAGGAGCAGATTCTACTGGATATATGTATTGGATTTCTGAGACCTGACATGCTGATTGAACCATCGAATATACGTCAATTGGTTTCTCAATAAGATCATCTGCATCTTTAAAATCTTGATGATCCTCAGCGTCCTCTTTATCGTCAATAGTTTCTTCTCTTTGTAGTAAAGACGCACACACGCAAACCTTATTAGTAGGCACCACTTTACTTAGTCGTTGCATTTTGATGCATTAGATATATGAATATATAAAATAAGATTCTTCTACAACTGTCGATCTACAAGTTAAATAATATAATTAAATTTCGGTCGAATATTTCAAAACACCATTCACTAAATCAGGAAATATTATTCCATACGGATTTCCAAATAAATAATTGACAGTTTATATAGAAATGTATGTATATGTATATGTATATGTATGCGTTTTCCTGTTCACTTCGTTTTGTAATATATAGCTGTTGTGTCTGGACCGGCTATAACCACTTGTTGATACCTGTCTGTACTTTGAAGTTGTAAACGATCGTTAATCATCTCTGTCTTAGTTTTGGTCTTGTGGTCATTAACTTCAGGTTCAAGTAATGATGGAGATGGCAAAGGCTCCGGACTTCTTGATCTCTTTCCATTACCTAGTTGACCATACTCGTTGTCACCCCACATATAAACATCACCGTTTGATAGCGTTGCTGCCACATGATTACCCCCAATTGCCCAGTGGGCAACCTCAATATCTTCCACCTTCTGGGTGTCCTCGTTGTATTCCTTCATTCCATTTAAATTTTTAACTTTCCCTGGCTCATACTGTCCATGAATAAATCTACCTGAACCTAATTCTCCCTTCAATCCATGGCCCCAAGAGAAATGAAGTAACTTTGTCTCTTTATTGTGTGAAATTTCATCCATGTTAAATACACCTCCCTCCTTCAGTGAATTGTGGAACAAATGGTACATGTTGGAAGATGTATAAGTAGCATAGGCTGTTTCTCCACCGGCTGCAATATTCACACACTGTGGTAATTCGTCCCTCTTAAAATGTTTACTGATTAACTTCACTGGGGATGGATAAGAAATTACTTCTGTATTATACTCCATCTGTCTTCCAATTGATCCATATGTATTTCTACCAAATTCCCATACTCTTCCACCTGAATCTCGACACATAGTGAAGTAATCTCCAGCAGCGATTTGAACTGTTTTTCTTTTCTTCACACTGCCATCGTCGATGTATTTATTCAGTAAAGTGACATCATGAAGTTCATTGTTCTTAGGCGGTTTATCGAACTGAGAAAAATCAGGCAATCCAAACTGTCCCCATGAAACCTGAATTGGTCTATCTCCGAAGCCAGTGGCAGAGGTGAACACATCACCGTCTTTAGTCAACACAACAATATGTTCTTTACCTGTTTGAATATCTTGAACCGGTTTTTTCGACGGCAATTTCTTAAATTTAATCTTATGAGATCCAAACCAACCTTTTTCATTCTTTGAAAATAGTTGTTGTCCTTCAACTGATTCCGGCATGTATAAAACTTCACCACTGGATGTCAAAGCATATATGGTTTCACGACTGATGCATGCCTTAACCAAATTCTGACCAGAAAGGCTTGGTTTCTTCATGTCTCCCCCGAAGCCTTCACCCCATTGATACAGATCTCCTTTGTCATCAATGAAAACACCTGATTTCTCACCTAGTCTAACGTACCGAGCGATTTTGCCGTCGAATGCATCATTCCTCTTTAATACGAGCTGATAAGCCTCATTGGAATCTCCATTTACAAGTCCATATTTGTTGTTTCCACTAATGTAAAGTCCCGGAACATCGGATGCATTGGGATTCGTCACATTATATAGCTTCCGGTTTAAATGAACAACCTTACCATTAAAATCCTTAGCCTCTGGAATCTTCACCTCTGTAGCATCGTCTATTCCTCTTTTCTCACGAATCCAATTGGCTATATCTTCCTTCTTGGTATATAGGGCATACAAGCCTGCACCACCAACAATAATGGCTGAAGTTAATCCGACCATTTTAAAGAATGACGAAACCCTCTTTGCCTGTTCATATGCTCCCTGCTTCGCACTTGAGCTTATTGCTGGTCCATTAACATATCCATCGAGATGTTGTTTCTTAATAAATTGGTATTTCTTCTTTGGCTTATCATCATCACCTTCAAATTTGGTTTCTGTATCATCATGAATCAATCTAATACTATTAAGGCTTCGAATAGAAGCTTTATTAGTATATTTTAAAAATCCGCTTCTCAACAGCATCGACTGCATTTTCAAAAATGAATAGAATAACGGGTATCACAACTGACTAATGTTATTGACACACAAGGGTATTGCATCAAACCTGGCTTATTCCAAATAAAATAATATGTTTAGAACCAAAAAAAAAAAATAGGAGCCCTAAACGGGAGCTATCAAAAAATTAATTGGCTGTGCATACCGCGGGATTCGAACCTGCGCACTCACAAGAGTAACAGATCTTGAGTCTGTCGCCTTAGACCGCTCGGCCAGGTATGCATCAACGAAAACAAAAGTGTTAAAATATTTCTTCTAATACAATACTTATTTTCTAATTCACTTTGATCCCTAATAACATCGTAATTCTTTAGTAAAATGGTAATATTGTATATCTCAATAGATAATATATAATTAAATTTACCCATAAAATATTTATAAATTGTTTATCTTGTAAAATAATGAAATATAAGGCAAATGAATTTTATATGCAGGAAATTTATGAATGATACATCTTTACAGGTGGATACATTATGAGGTTTTAAAATTACCGGCAAGGAATAACTTTGAATATTACAGATTCCACTTAAAAGAGTTATAAGGTTGATTGAATCGTTTATAAATAATTATCTCTTTACAAAATATCTATTGAGTGAACCTGTATAATATAACCTAATCCTTGGATGGTTGTAGAGCATACATTTGAATTGGATAAAGTTCATGAGGCATTCCATGTTGCCTCATTGTCAATACCACATCCCAACCTGCTTGACCAAATAGTTTTCTAAAACTGGAATCCGAACGTGTTTTACTAGAATCTGTAGGATCAAATATATCTTCACCACCAAGGGCCGTCGAAAGATTCTCTTTAACGACCAGATATCCCCCTTCTTTTAATCCTTTTTTACAATTATTTAGCCAATGAATAAAAGCCCTATCAGGTAGATGGCCACAACACCATTGGCACCAAAGAATTTGATAACTATATTCTCTTTCGGGAACCCAGTCCTGCATGGATATCTGGTATATGGATCCTATTTTCCCACTTTTGGCCAATTCTAGCAGTTCTATTCTCATTTGATCGACAAAGCTACCAACTGGTTCTAAAAGATCAACACGATCACATACTTTGGAAAGGAATGACTTTGTGACTCGACCAATGCCTGCACCAAAATCAAGTGCATATGTAGGTTCTTCTGATATATTTTTAGGCATCCTTGCATGAAGCCTTCGATAGAATGTCATTGATCCAATGATATCAGCCCTTGGAACACTCGTTCCTTCCCCATAACCTCCCAGAACACCTTTAACGGTTGGTTCTACTTTACTCCAGTAATTTATGGCATCTTTGTATGATATTTTTGAATCTGTTTGATCACACATAATCAGGGAAAATTTAGACAAGTTTCAGGAAGGTTCATTCATATAGATATACGATTTAAGTGCCTCTAAAATCTTTAAAAAGCTCTTTTAATTCAACGCACGAGGACAGTAAAATTTGCAATCCGTTCGCGATTTTCCAGATCTGGGAGTTAGGTCGATTAATTGTATACCAAATTTGTGAACTCGGAAAATCTTCGTTTCTTTTTTTTTTTAATGTTACCAAGGATTTCAACATAAAAGAGATAAAATATATACATATATTCAATAAGTACAAATTCTAATAACAGTAAATAAGATCCTTCAATCAGTTGGTTTAACACCTAAACCATTGTGATTTCTGAACATGAGAACACCGTTCTTACCATCAACAAATTCACAATATCTAGATGCCTTCCACAAGGACACCCACATACTTTCATTAGTTGATTTGTAATGCTTTCCCATAACCTTTTTGATTGCTTCGGTTCCAATTCTAGCATTATAGAAAGGAATTCTAGAACAGTAATGATGCAAAACATGGGTTTCGATAATATCATGGAAATAGTTACGACCGATGAAACCAAAATTTCTATCGATGGTAGCAGCTGCACCTCTAGCAAAAGTCCACTCATTATCCTCATAATGAGGTAGACTCATATCCGTATGTTGCAAATAAGTAATGAACACAAGCCAATGATTTGTGAAAACGTATGGAATGAACCATAAAACAAAACAGTTGAAACCACCAAAGTGCTGCACCCATTGATACAAAACATATAATTGACAGATCATACCAATATCTGACAGAATGATGAACCAATAATCTCTCTTTTCAAAGATTGGAGAATTTGGATTAAAATGTGAAGACGCAAACTTCGAATATCCTGGGTGAGGTTGACCTGTAACATCAGTAAGAAGGTACCACCACCATCCACCAAATTGCTGGACCAAGATGGTGTAGAGAGTATAAATAGGAGTATCAACAGCAATATCGGAAAAGTGAACCGCATTCCTTTTCTTTAAAAATTCTTCTTTGGTGGAAGGAACGAAAACCATATCTCTTCTGATATGACCCGTAGCTTTATGATGCTTACCATGAGAGTACTTCCAAGAGAAGTATGGGACCAACAAATAAGAATGTAAGATCCAACCGACAGTATCGTTCAACCATCCATAAGGAGAAAAAGCCTGATGACCACATTCATGAGCCATAACCCATAGACCAGTATAAGGAATAGACATCAAAAATGCATTTGCAACCCAAAGACAACCTCTAAGAAATTGATTAGGGATTTTAGGAATGAGAGTGATGGCGAGATATCCTAATACAACTGCTGAGAGGATATCACGACCAATATAGAACATTCCCTTGTACCATTTCCTAATAAAGCATTTCTTTGGAATAGCAGAAAGGATGTCCTTGATTGTATAATCAGGAACATCAAATTCATTACCCATAGTATCTGTAGCTTTGAGACCAAGGTGGACGGTTTTGGCACCAACCTTCATCACCTTTCTATTGGTTGGCTTGGCCTTAGTGGCCGAGCTTTCAAAGCCACTCACGGGAATTGCTGTATGAAGCGATTGGGTTGTTGTAGCCATACTGAAGGCTGTTTATTCGAAAATGATTAGAGAGAGATATAATTTACATATACAAAAAATGGACTACAATCATCAGGAAATCGCCCCTTTTATACATATGCATAAGGGGGTTCTAACTCGTCAGGGGTTCTTTTCAATCCAAGTTAGTAGTAACGTACAAGTTCATTCAAAACAAAGAAAATATGATGGTAATCACATCCTCCAACAAATTATGATGAATGAAAATAATTGATGCATTCTCTCATGTCAGGTGAAAAATTCTTTTCTTTATTATTGTGAGGGAATTTTGTTGTGCAGTCAGAAAAAGGAAACTGAAAAATAGGGCCCAGTTGGGGATCATCTTGGCTCCAGTAAACTTTATATCTTCAATTATGTATTTAGGGTTGTTTCTTTATCTGTAGGTTGCAGGTAGTATCAGTGCTTTTACAGTCGTACAAAGTTAGACACTAATCGATATTCTAATTGCTGATCGTAATATCATTCGGTGGAACTCATGGGATCCATCAAATTCCCCCGAAAAGAGATCGCTAAATTCGATATATAGTTTACAGTGTATTGTTATCGTTCTAATTACGTTTAAATGAACTGTAATCGGTATAATCCCAATCCACAATGGCTCGAACATAATAACTACTATTAGAGGCATCATGTGGATGCATTTGGACATCCAAACTTTAAACTTCTATGCATTTAAGTCCATAATAACCGTTTCTAAATCATGTACGGATTACCATTGTGTTGAAATCAGTTGCATATATACACACACATATATTTTTTAAAATATCTAGAATACGAAATAAGCAAACCTAACCTTAAACGGCTTAGCCAATCCTTGCCAACCGATTGGTAAATCCTTATCGTTAGAGGTAAACGGCTGAATAGAGAGGTTGACTAAGTAATTTTTTTTACCTTTTTTTTTTTTTTTTTTTTTTTCAAATCACATCTCCGTCCCCGCATCAGTCAGGGGCCGATCCGGCGTTCAATATGCAGAGATTATAGGTTGTATATGAAGGATTTTGTGGTGACCCATGCAAAATGTACTAAATCGAGCTCAAAATGGTGGGATTATATTACAAACAAAGATCATTCTCGTGACTAATAATCATGTGCCCGAAAGGTATCTTTTTACAGATACTTTCTATCATATCATAAACCAGGAAGTATCCAAAATTTCGGGTAGACGGAATTTCGCCTTTTGAAACTTTGCTTTATCCATTGATAAGATCTGAATTGTCATAATAATAATATCTTAGTTAGATCTGTGAAAGTCCGATTGACTATAAAGTGAAAAGTTTGCCATTAGTTTTCTTTCTTCTCGATACCATTTATCTCTTACTTTGAACAGATTATTATTCAATTGATCATGACTTCCAAGACCAAGACCGAGACAATTGAGAAGAAGCCAGTCAGTACCTCCAACATTGCTCTCGGTGCGCTACTAAACCTCTGTGAGGTTAGTACCTTAGGTCAGCCATTTGAGGTGATGAAAACCACCATGGCTGCAAATCGGGATATGAATCTGAGATCAGCAATTAAGTATATATATTCTAGGGGTGGTATTAAAGGTTTCTATCAAGGGTTAATTCCTTGGGCTTGGATCGAGGCTGCTACCAAAGGTTCTGTTCTTTTACCTGTTTCTTCGGATGTGGAATATCGACTACGTCTTCTGGGTTCCAATTCATTCGTCGCTGGTATCGGCGGTGGTATGGCAGGTGGTGTGGCACAAGCGTATTTGACTATGGGTTTCTGTACATGTATGAAGACCGCTGAAATTACAAGAAAGAAAGATGCTGGCCCAGATGGTAAACCTGCTCAGACTACTTGGCAAGTGTTCAAAGATATTTATAAACAAGGTGGAATTAGGGGTATAAACCGAGGTGTCAATGCCGTGGCTTTAAGACAGTGCACCAACTGGGGTACCCGTTTTGGTATTGCTAGATTGGCCGAAGAAGGTATCAAGAAGGTGACCCATAAAAGGGAAGATGAAAAATTAGCTCCATATGAAAAGATACTTGCATCTGTTATCGGAGGTGCCATGTCTGCTTGGAACCAACCAATTGAGGTTGTTCGTGTAGAAATGCAATCTCGTACCCCTGATCCTAACAGGCCAAGGAACCTTTCCGTTTGGCAAACAATGAAATATGTTTATCAAACTAGTGGAATTAAAGGTCTTTATAGAGGTGCCACTCCTAGAATCTGTTTAGGTATCTGGCAAACCGTCTTTATGGTTTGCTTCGGTGACTACGCCAAAGAATACGTTGCATCTCTAAAATCCAAAAAGAATAATGCTATATAGATAGATGTTAAGTATGCTTAATATGACTATGTACGTTATAAAAAAAAAGAGAGTAGATCAG
The DNA here is from genome assembly GCA_012295335.1 of Brettanomyces custersianus. Taxonomy (NCBI): domain Eukaryota; kingdom Fungi; phylum Ascomycota; class Pichiomycetes; order Pichiales; family Pichiaceae; genus Brettanomyces; species Brettanomyces custersianus. The sequence goes on along the minus strand of JAAVTW010000006.1, from coordinate 977,252 downwards.
GAATATGATTACTATTTGAGCTTTGGTATCAAATCACCATCGTGATTATTATTAATATTATTATGACTTGCGTTGTACACCCCAGCGATCATATGCATAAAGCCCGGAGAATGTTAATAATAGTCCTGCTTGTTGGATATTGCTGAGCTGTGTTCCTTCAATAAATATAGACCAAGATATCACTATAATTCTCTTGATGATGTTCGCTATGCTGTAATTTATTGGGCTGATTTGACCCAATATTTGGAATGCTACAATTGATTGCATAAAGTGAGCTATTCCATAAATGACCATCAATCCAGCAGTTCTCTTATTTATTTCCAAGAGAGAAAATGCCGGACTTGTCACCTCTGCCAGTACATACACTGGAATTGTTAGAATAAATCCAACAATAGAACAGTAAAAGAGTACGGACACTTTATCTAATTTCATTTCCGAATCGTTAACGAACTTATTCAATGATTGTGTAGAATTGCCATAGAGTGGGGTCACTGGCATCGAAACAGGTAGAAGAGTAGGTGAAGTCTTAAAGGATTTCGTATCAATATTAAAGTAATTCTCTCTTTGCTGCTTTGAATCATAAGTAAGGAATTTCTTGGCAAACACATTTTGAGAAACAAATATTAGCATGGAAACAAATGCAAACATACATCCAATGTTGAAATTTGAATCCTGAATATCTTGAACACCACCCAATTTTGTACAACTCAACATGACACCTAATATCAATGGAACCAATGTTAGGTAAGTTCTTCTACTGAATTTTCTCTTGAAAACCATTGCATAGAGCAAAACAGTACTCAGAGGAGATAATGCCTTTATGGTATGGACTATTGACACAGGTATAAGTGAGGTGGCCTTATTATTAGCAATTTGACCCATGAATTGGAAGACTCCCATCGGGATAGTCGCCTTCAGTAATAGTAAACTTGGGTGAAAGAAATCTTCTATCAGTGAATAATCATATGAATTCAATGTTTCAGGGAAAGTGCCCTTAGGGAAACAACTGAGAAGTGAAAATTGTTTTTGTTGTGACCCCACGGATGTGCTGAGTGTATAAGGCGACCTATTTTTCGAAAACTCATAATCGGTAAGATCAAATGTACTTCTATGAGCTTTGAGACCGGAATGTCTATATGTCGAAATTAAATGGTCGATCTTCTTGATTGTATATACGCAGATGATGCAGTAGAATATATTCATAATAAATTGAATCTCGGTCAATGTGACAGGATAAGTGTATTCCCTTAGAATCATTTTTGCCGAAGAAGTTGAAATAACCGAGGTCAGATACCATGCACAACAGAGTAATATAAGTTTCCAGTCGAAGTGCGGCAGCCAATTAGCAAAAGCATTCTGCGTTTTATGAAGTTCTTCCAATCCGGCCTTTGCAGAGAATCTACCTTGCACAGGTTTGGATTGCCTTGGCAGGTAATCGGAGTATTCAGATATAGTAGACGTCGTTTTTGAAGAATATGGTAAAGAGGAGAAAGGAAACGGAAGAATATGATAGCACCGAGAATATCAACTTAACGAACGTATGTAGTGAGTGCTTTTGTTAATAGAAGTGAAGATTGTACCTGAGAGATACTATTTGGATGATGAGTTAACTTCACTCAAATTCGGTGAAAGTCAAGATTGGCGGAGTATATAGGTGAAAAGAAAAAGAAAACAACTACAAGTGAAAAAGTGATAAAAAAAGGCAGTAAACAATGGAACATTTATTAAAAAACGTGTTTGCACAGTTATCCCAACAGTGCAAAATTGTCTGGACCCGATTATAATACTATTAATAAAAAAATATGCTAAATATTATTTTAGCACGTAATTATTGATTGCTTGCATTGTTTATAAGTTACACCTCGTCTGTTCAGAGGGGGCTGGCTGACTGCTTTTTAAAGGTTTATAAACCGCCATCTCTCAGTAGTGAAGCTTGATAATTGATAGTTAGCTATATCATTATTAGTTGCATGTAAGCTGTAACAGTATTCATTAAATGTTGGACTAAGATGAAGTATAACAGTTTTAGAGGACTCAATGCATCCTGGAGTGATAAGATAGATTTATCGCCGTATCAGATCAATAGTCCCCATTTACATCATGCTTGTAACTTCCACATATTATGTATGATATCAACAGCTGATATACTCAATGTCTTTTCGAGAAAGAGTACAGTTATTCTATGTGACAACTGAAACTAAAATAAATATAGAAATATTTATAGCACTAATGTAACTTGGATACCGGTAAATCAATCGTCTCCAGTTACTAGCGGGATTCTTGAAAATGTTCGGCCTTTGGTTTAAACTGCCTTTACATGGTAATATAACATTTCCAATAATTGGAAACTATCTACAGCATTTAAATGTATCAGCATCCACGTCAGACGAGATAGAACAGCAAAAATTTAAGTTGTTTACCACCGTTTGTATCTTAGTCAACCCGATCTATCTGTCTAGATTACCTCAGATATCGGGTAAAGTATAAAAGCGAAAAAAAATTCAGGCAGCTTCCCGATATGCGCGAAACGGAGTTAGAAAGATGCCAGGCTAGACAGTTTCTTAGAAATCTCATTGGCTAAGGCGGATTTGGTTTCACCCATTACATCAAGATTCCAACTTCCAGATATGAATAAAAACAGTTCAATCGAAACAACATCTAATATATCATATAATCAGCCTTACTTCAATAATGCGGGTTTCTTTCTTGTTCTTCAATATTTCGGGATACTAGATATTAAATATTGTTTTCAGATCAGCGCATATATAGCGTGCCAATATTCTTTTCTAATTATTTTTTTATTAAACCCCTTTTTATCGTTCTTACCGCATTACCGCAAAAGAGCAAATTATCTTTAGGTACCACAACAATAGATTAGGGTCCTTTCAATAGGATTACAATACTTCTTTGACTCACTGGCTACAGAATCAATAATTAGGTAAAGGAATATATTTGATATCCGTTGAATTTTCTGAGCACATTATTTGACTTGACATCTGTGCGGCTAATCAAATTGGGAGGTATTTATATCAGCTGTTTATCATCAACCAATTGTGGAGCATTTGGCATTCATCAAAACTATTCATTTTCCATATTAATTCGTGATGGTCTATAAAGCAAACTGGTTGGCAGTCAGTAGTAGTATCATTCAACAGATATCTATCAGATGCTGTTCATTAAATCATTCAAATTTGAGTGGGCTGAGACCAATTTTCAGAAGAAACTATGCGACACCTATCGAAGAAAATCATAAGCATGACAAATTGCTCATGGAATTACTGTATTCATATCCAGAAAAGGCGGATGGAGCATCTCCGTATGAAATCATGGGATTTAAGAATAGAGATGTCACTACTGCGACACTGAAAAAACGATTTCATCAACTCGCACGCATATATCATCCGGACTCAACCACATTAGATGGATGTGCGCTTTGCAAGCGTCGATTCTTTACAATAAATGAAGAGGAGAGAGAAGGTACAAGCTGTCTTACAGCAGAGGTAAAGGCAACGAGATTTAAGAAAATTCTGGCAGCATACACATTATTAAAGAATCCTCTCAGTCGGTCGAATTTTGATGATTTTCAAGTCGGTTGGAATGACAATTCAGAAATATTCCATCGATCAGCTAATCCAAACTATCATAGTCCTTATGATTCGTACTATCAAAACATGCATCCACAATATCAACGATGGAACAATAGAACTGGAACATGGGAAGATCATTGGCAGAGGACAGCATCGTATGAATTTACAGGAGATAAGAATTGGCAGGAAGGTGGTGAAACATTTTCTGAACAGATGTATAACAACAGGAAGAACATTTTCATTTCAGTAACACTTTTCATTGCCGTTTATGCTGCGTTGCAGGCAACACACGCTTATATGGTCGATGAATATATGGGTGAAGATTATCCTCAAACATATTCGAGTGACGAAGTTCATGAAAAATGTAAGAGGGATTTGATTGACGCACATGCAAATTTTGGTTTAGGATTAACTAAAGAAGATCGAATCAATCGTTTCCTTTGGTTCCGTGACATTAGTATGGCATTAGGATTGAGAGACTGGAATGAAGTTATTGACCAATTGAAAGGTCGTAAACTTCTGATGCATGATGCATCATCGGGCGGAGCCAAGATTGTTGGGTATAAAAACACTCAGATGGATGATAAGAAAAGGTTAATTCATGAGAGGATGGATGCAATCACGGAATCTAAGGTTATGAAAGCTCATCCAGGAACATCTGTGACTTCCACGCAAGAGCTGGACTCTATGGAAGCCAGAGGTAATAAAGAATAAGTTACATTTACACAACAGTGATAATAACAAAAAAATAAACGGTAAATATGTAGTTTGAAATTTGTAGATAAAATAGATGATTCAAATTTATGTAGTGTGCCCTCAGATTCGTCATTTTATTTTTAAACTTAGACCTAATTTAGAACCAAACATTTACATCAGGTATTCACGGCTATTAATATTTAATGGCTTATATCATAAAGTACAGTATGGATTTCATGAAACCAGATTCAGTTTTAGATTTATCTAACATTCGTCAAGTTTTACAACGTATGGAAGATACCATTATCTTCAACTTTATCGAGAGATCTCAGTTCTTTACATGTCCTTCCGTATATGAAAATGACAAATTCCCAATCCCAAACTTTCATGGAAGTTTCTTAGATTGGCTTCTCTCTCAGCATGAAAGAATTCAATCACAGGTGAGAAGATATCAGGCACCAGATGAATATCCATTTTTCCCCGATAGTGTTGAACCAAGCTTTCTTCCTAAAATCAAATATCCTAAGATTCTTGCAAATTATGCAGATAAAATTAACATCAATGATGATATAATGAAGGTTTATGTGGATGCAATTGCTCCTGGTATTAGTAGTACAGAAGGTGATCAAATGGTGAATTTAGGTTCGACTGCCATGGCTGACATAGATGCTTTACAATCACTTTCAAGACGTATTCACTTTGGAATGTTTGTTGCCGAAGCTAAGTTCAGAAATGAAAGAGAGAAATACACTAAATTGATTAAAAATAAAGATGTGCAAGGTATATCTGAGGCAATCACCAATTCTGCTGTAGAACAGAAGATATTGAAACGTTTACTAGAAAAGGCTAAAGCATATGGTATGGATCCTACTTTGAAATTTACCCAGCATATCGAAAGTAAAGTTAAACCCGAAGTTGTGGTTAATATCTACAAAGATTACGTGATTCCATTAACCAAGAAAGTCGAAATTGACTATCTCATGAGAAGGCTTGAAGATGATGAGTGATTATTATATACATATTAAATATTGTCATTGTCCGTTTAGCGATGCTCTGTAGCCCAATTCATATCGGTCGATTAGCCGATCAGCCTCATCGTTTGTTCAAATGCAAAAAATGTAGCAGCATTGGCAGGAGCAGCACGTAGCATTGTTGGTACAAATCCTTTATAGAAACCTCTAATACCATACTGCTTATAAATATACTGAGCAGCAGACTTGTAAGTTTTAAATTTGGGGTTCTTATAATTGTCTGCTTGGAAATTGGATTTCAATACATCAGCTGGATAGATCGCTATCCACATGGCATATCCGGCAAGTCCGCCATACAGGCACATCCTCCACCCTTCGATCTGATCTCTTCTTCTATGACTCTTCTTCATTTGACGTTGAACTAAACCTTCATACGTTAAGAAGTATGCACCTGAGCCGATTCCTTCACGCACTTCTGTAGCCCCTAAACCACGATATATCAATTTAAGACCGCCTTGATTATAGAGCTTTCTGATAACATCCAATGGGCCGGAAAACACTTTTGGCCCAGTTGTTTGCGTTTGCAATCGAATCCTTATATGCTCTATTGGAGATGCTAACAAACCATTGGCTAAACCAGAAGCTGAACCCGCAAGAAAAAATTGAGGTAATGTCATTGGTGCACCGTTATTCTTGTCATTGAAGAATCGCTTCATATGCTCGTTAACGGCGAATTGGACCGAAACAACTGCACCAATACCCACCAACGGAGTTAAAGTACCCTTATAAAATGCAAGCGGTCCCTCCTCAGTAATTAATTTCTTTACAACATCCCATGAAGATGAATATACACCAGGTGGTGCAGATTGAATTCTCACTTTGGTGGTATCAAATGGTTGTCCAACAAGAACCTGGGCAATACCACCGACGGTTCCACAGAAGATATCTTTTATAGTTCTATAAGGATCATTCTGGAGATCTGAACCGGATTTGGTTTGCAAGCTATCTTCTGAGTTTGCCATGATCCAAATTAAGAAATGATTCAGTTCAACGCAAGCTTAACGGAATATTTAGGATCAGATCTATCAGAGCGGAGTTTTCAGATGTAGATATAGTAATGAGAGATTGATCTATATTTCATGATTTCTAACCGAGAATATGAAAATAGATTTAGACAATGGATATCAATTTATTTTTTTCATTAAACAATGCAGAGAATGATACCGTTGAAATTTTTTATTGTAGAAGGATCTCGGACTGAAATCAGTATCACGCACGCAAAGTGGGGGTGTAAAGCACGTAGACTTATCTGCTACAGGTTATACATTCTCCAGAATTCTCAGAACTTAACACCTAATTATATCAAATTGAGTTATGCTTGCTATTACTTAATTGCTCATACATGCCATCATATGGACACATCTCATCGGCTAACAGGATTCACAAAAAACGAATGATTATTTTATTTTATTTTTTTTTTCTTATTTTTTTTTTGATCGGCATGATAATAGCCATCTTGGTAAGATAGATAGCAGAGAATATTGTTAGAAGTCAGCGGAAACCCCATCAAGCAACCGGAGTCACCATCCATGACTTCTTTTCATGGCATCTGAGTTACTTCTTTTGTAAAGTAAGGCTAACTGGTTTAGTGGCCGTCTATCATTTCAGTAGATGTGGCCCTCTATGTCTCTGTCAATATTTACTTGCACCTTCCAACCTTAGCAAGCTTTAGTTAGAGGATTCCTATGCGGAGCTCGCTCCCCTATTCATTTTTAAAAAAAAAAAAAATGATACATCTATATACTAAAATAATCAATGATCAGGTGGGATTTTGCTGCTAAATGGGGGTCTATAAAGCTCTGAATATACAAGAAGCTGAATATAATCGGATTTGTAGTAAGGATCCAGCACTAAACCGTTCGCGATCGATAATATAATGAGTTGAACCTTTCTTTAATTGAACCACAGTCATGGTATCTCTGGCAGATAATTATTATCTCTGATATTTCTATTTTTCTCACTCTTTTTTTTATTAGTTGATCATCATCATTACTATCTGGATTATATTAGTTTGCAAAAGCATACATTTTAGCATAATCTTAGCATCAAGCATATACAAAGATGGATGATACGAAGCAATCTTTTGACGAGACTGCCCAATTAAAGATGCGTTTGAAGAATTCTCAGCTTGTCGATTCAGATATGACTATGTTGGAAGATGTGGCTGACCACAGCACAAAACCTAGTTCTACTCAAAAGAATAAACATTATAATATATCAGATATTTATGATCCTTATTCAGACAATCAACTTTCAATTACAACATCATTTCTCAGACCTAATTCATCGTTCATAGGGTCTCAGCAATCGGGGAGATCAGTGTATGATGTCCAAGTTTCACTAAAGGAAGTTAATCTTCGAGAATCTTTTCTTACAGGATTCTTAACAATACATAACATAACTGAAAAATACCCGGTAATGACCACTTTCTTTAAAGCAGAAATCATTGGTACCAAATATTCATTTTATACGATGCACTCTAAATGGGGATCAAGTAAAAGAAATGATATTCAACATTGGGACAGGTTCCCTAGTTGGAGAGGACTCAATTTTAATATGGATAATGACAGTGCCAATGCAGAAATATACGAAAAGGCTTCTCAGAACGAATTTATCTATATGCGATGGAAGGAACTGTTTTTGGTTCCAGATGCCAGTATTACGAATATTAAAGGTGCATCATTTGCCGGCTTCTACTACATCTGCTTCAATCAACTTACTGGTTCTATTAACGGGCTTTATTTCTATAAAAGTTCAGATAGGTTCCAACAACTCGAACTTTCTCACGTACCTGATGGTGGAATGACTCCCTCATATAGGTATGCATAAGTTAATGATCACCTCTTTTCTATTTATCTGTTGGTATTATTTATATAATTTATAGAGTAATCAGTATTTCCTAAATTATTTCTCATTAATAGGGATTTCTCTAAAAAAAGAGATCAGTAAAAAAGATAAAAATTAAACGCCGATATATGGATATAAAACCATTTAGGTAGTGGTATTTCTAAGAAGAAAATTGGCTGATTGAATCAAGTAAAATTGCACATTGCTATGCCACAACCCTGGTGATAATGAGTCGAATTCCAAGATCGTATCTGCGCCACTCTCTACAATATCAAAGTCAAAGAAAGCCTGATTTCCGTCCTGATGACAATAAGGTTGTTTATGAAAAAGCCAATTTCTACGTCGATAGCAAGTATCAGATTACTAGCATTCTTGGAAAAGGATCTTATGGGATAGTTTGTTCGGCAATCAACACACGAATTAAAGGCAAGCCGTCAGTTGCAATCAAAAAAGTCTCTAACATCTTTACCAAAGAGGTTCTTTTGAAAAGGGCCATTAGAGAACTTAAACTTATGGCTTATTTTAAGGGTCATAAAAATATTATCAATCTCTTGGACTTGGATCTGGTCTATATCAGGCCTTATGATGGTCTTTATTGTTTCCAAGAATTGGTAGAATATGATTTGTCCAAAGTTATTCATTCATCGGTACAATTCTCTGAATTCCATATTCAATGTTTTATGTATCAGATTCTTTGCGGAGTTAAATATATACATTCTGCAGATGTTATTCACAGGGATTTAAAGCCAGGAAATATTTTAGTTACCTCACAAGGAGTTCTCAAAATATGTGATTTTGGACTTGCTAGAGGAATAAATCAGAAATTTATGCACTACCACTACAGTGCACAAGATATAACACATTATGTAGCTACTAGATGGTACAGAGCTCCAGAACTTATTTTATCAAGAAGAAAATATGGAAAACCAGTCGATATGTGGGCTGTTGGATGCATACTTGGAGAATTATATGGACGAAGACCAATGTTTATCGGTGACAACCAATTACATCAAGTCACTGAGATTTGTAAAGTGATCGGAACACCATCAAGAAAAGTCCTGCTGTCTTATGAATCATCTGCTGCCTTTGATTTCTTTTCATCTAGCAAACCTAGCTTTCTTGCCAAAGATTGGAGTGAACTCTTCCCACAGGCATGTGATGATGCTATTAATTTAATATCAGAACTTGTATGCTGGGATTCATCAAAGAGATTAACAGTTGAACGCGCTCTCGCTAGTCCCTTTTTCAATAAAATAAGAAATGTTGATGACGAACCGGTAATGGATAAACCATTCGATTTTAGTTTTGAATGGAAAATTGATTCAATAGAAGATATGAAAACTCTGTTAGAAGACGAAGTCCAAAAATTCAGGGATAAAATGTCTCAAAGCATAGATAAAGCTTAGGGTAATATGTATTATCTACACTTAAATAAGAACACAGCGCATAGGAAGGAGGTTTGTAAACAAAAAAACACATATTAAGGACTTGAGCAAAAATTGTAGTGATATATCAGGAAATTTTACGCATCAAATAAATTTACAGCAATGATCAATATCTAAACTTAATAATATAAATACCACATACATAAAGGGTATGAACAATTGATCGAAACTGTTATAGCTAAGAACAATATATGGGTCCTGAATTGGTATTAATGATCCCGTCCGCCCAGACGGTGGCAGCATCAGCATATATTGACTTTCTTCCCAATATCCAATATTTGAAACCACTAGGCACATCAAGATTTCTTAAAACTATCCAATGTATTGACGAACAGGGCGCAGTTGTGGTGAAATTGTTGATCAAGCCGAATGTTGAGTTAAATGTTGATCCATATTTGAAACGGATGGAGGAAATTAGAAGCACTTGTGCTAATATGCCAAGCTTATTACCATTCTATTCCGTGATTGATTCACAAAGAGCATGCTATTTCATTCGACCCTTTCTACGATATAATCTATACGATAGACTCTCTACGAGGCCATTCTTGGAAGACATTGAAAAGAGATGGGTGGTTTTCCAGTTACTCAACGCAATCATGAAGATACATTCTCACCATATTACTCATGGAGATCTCAAAGCTGAGAATATTCTCTTGACATCATGGAATTGGTGTCAAATTACAGATTTTGCTACTCTAAAGCCAACATATATACCTGCAAAGGATCCATCTCAATTTACCTTTTATTTCGATACCGCCCAGAGACATACATGCTATTTGGCACCCGAGAGATTTGTATCTCTAGATGATGAATCTATCAGTAAGATGAATGAAGGTACGAGCGTTACGCCTGAGATGGATATCTTCTCGCTTGGATGCGTGATTGCCGAAATATACACAGAGGGCCTTCCAATCCTTACTTTGGCTCAGATGTTTAAGTATAAGAAGGGAGAGTATCATCCTAACTTGGAGGGAATCCAAGACCAAAACATCCGCGATATGGTTCAAAGTATGATCAGTATTGAGCCGAAGGAAAGAAAGTCTGCCGCGGATTACCTTCGTATCTATCAAAAGAAAGTGTTCCCAGATAAATTTTATACCTTCCTTTATCCATACATGTTAAAGCTAGCGAATCCTACTGGGGTTGATCATACATATAAGTCAAGATCACATATTTGTGACGAAAGAATCGATCGTATCTACAAAGATTTTGGCAAGATATCATTCTATCTCAACTTTAAGTTCGCCAGTGATAATGAAAAGCACGATAAGGATACAATCATCCCTATGCAAATCAGCTTACCAGGATACCGAAGGCATACACCACAGAATTCCACTACTATTTTCACGCCATCATCATCACCTGACTGTTCAGCGTTGATACCTCTATCCATGGTAATATACGATATGCGGAATACAAGTCATGCATTATATAGGTTGAAAGCATGCAATATGATTTTGGCATTGGCAGAGCAACTTCATGATGAGGACAAGCTTGACAGGTGCCTTCCTTACCTTGTTTATATGTTGGATGATCCATCCGAAGATGTACAGGAAACGGCATTGAGAACGATAACTCAATTATTACTTATGGTGGATTCAATATCCCCTGTGAATGCACCATTGTTTACCGAATATTTGAATCCTAAATTCAAACAATTCTTAAAAAGATCTTATTCACATGATAAGAGTTCGCATAACAAAAATAATTCATATGTAAGAGCCACATTTGGATCGTGCCTTCCTTACTTGGCTCTATCAGCTAAGAAATTTGCTGACTTATTTTCTATTATGGTTGCTAAAAGAGGTGCATTTGAGGATCCGGAAACGGAAAATGGCCTAAATTTTGACGATAAATCCATATTATCAGACAATTATCAGAGGTTAGAAGATAGCTTTGAAGAAATGACCATTCAAATCATGACTGATCCTGTTACGGACGTACGGATCGGTTTACTTCACAACATCCTTCCACTCTGTGCATTTTTTGGCAAAGACAAAACTAATGATGTTATACTCAGTCATCTTATAACATATTTGAATGATAAGGATTCTCAACTCAAACTTGCATTTGTATCAAGTATTGTGACAATATCAATATTTGTTGGTATTGTAAGTGTGGAATTGTATATTCTACCGCTTCTCACGCAGGCACTTACAGATCCTTCTGAATTGGTTGTGGTAGAATTAATTAGAGCATTTACTGAACTAGTGAAGATTGGATTCATCAGGAAGAAATATACATGGGACTTGGTGAACTCCACTGTCATGCTTCTTCTTCATCCAAATGAAATGATCCGCAGTTCTGTGTTAAATTTGATCATTGCAATTGGAACAAACTTATCTACGGCCGATCTTTACTGTATGCTATATCCGTTGATAAGACCATATTTCAAATATGAAATCACGAGTTTCGATTGGAAATCACTATTTCTTAGTCTTTATGAACCCATACCACGCTCAGCATACAATATAGCAAAAAACTGGGCTGCTTCCAATGACCCAACACTCTTCTTTTTGGGATCATCAATGAAAAAAGAATCTACACATAAGATGTCACATCTTAAGACTTCAGTTGCATTTGACAAAGTTCAGAACTTAGAGATTCCACTTAGTGCTAATGATACTAGACAAGTGGGAAGGCTAAAGAGTGTTGGATTTCCTAATTCTCGACTTTGGCAGATTAGTGCTCTGAGAACTTATATCTATAAAACTGCCAATAGAGCATTAGCAGAGAAGCATACAGAGCATGCCACTACCTATCAAGCAAATATTCTTCCACGAAGTATATTTTTGGATATTTCACATGAAACCACTATTGCTAAACCAAAGAAGGAAATAAAAATCCATCCTGGAGATGGATTGGTGTATAAGTCAGGGAAGGATAAAAAACGGGACGCGATTTTAAGCAGTAATAATTTGGTGAAATCTAAAGCTAAGCTGGGAATTCCTTTGGGTATATTTGATGCACAAGCATCAACTCCATCAGTGGGTGCTTTTAAAGAGACTGCCACCGGTGCAATAACTACGTCTAGTGATGATCAAAGTACGGGTTTAGATGTACCTACAGGAACAGTAACATCAGGGGAATATAATATCAATTTCCAGAATGAAACCAGAACTACAAACCAGATTGTTACAAAAGTAAAGCATTCGTACAATGGAACTAATAGGTATATCATTAAATACTTGAACAGTATGAAATTTGAACCTGCTTTGAAGGATTATCCCGAATTTGGATCATATATCAATACTGATACGACAACAGTAAAGGAAAAGGGAGACGAAAATAAACCAGTCTCAAAGAGATCTGTGTTAATAGCCAAACTCAATGGTCACAAATCATCCATTAGAATCATCCGTGCTTCTCCTAAAGGGGACTTCTTTATCACCACAGATACAGAGGGATTTATCAAATTTTGGAATTCATTGCTTCTAAGCAGTGGAGCCAGCGGAAAACCGTTCTGTTCAATCTCTTTAGGGTCTGAAGCGATGTGCCTCGAATTCATGAATCATTACAATTGCTTTGCATTAGCCACGAGGGATGGCCAAATTAGAATTTATCGAGTTGATTTCACTTCATCCCGGTCCACAATATCACCTACTGTGGCATTAATTAGGGAATATAAAACTCCTATTGATAATGCCTTCCCTACTTGTATGGATTTTACAGTATACAACGGGACAACTTGCATTGCCTATGCTACATTATCTGGGACGATTTACTTTATTGATATAAGAAAGATGGAATGCTGTTTAACATTATTCAATGATGCAGTACATGGATCACCATCTGCTATCTGCGGTAGTACCGATGGGAGCTGGCTTCTAATCGGTACAAAACAGGGAGTCATGAATTTATGGGATTTATCTTTTAAGTTACTTATTAAATCTGTTCGACTTCATGATACAAAATCTGAAATCAAGAGAATTGAAAGAATAGAACAGAATGTCAATAAAAATGATACATTTGTTTCCATGATAGGTGGCACAGGAGAGTCAGATGTTACCATTTGGAATATCTCTAAGATGTATCCAACAATTGTGCTATGCCCATTTTCATCGAGTTCTAGAATCGACACATACAACGTTCAAGACATTACTGAAATTGATTCTATTTTATCCAATATAAGTTATGGGTTGGGAACAAAATCATTTGATAGAAGTAAGGATAAAAGTTGTGTGGCCATGAATGCATTACTAAACAATGAATGCGTTATTTTATGTGCTACACAAACCGGTGAAATGGTTTTATGGAACATTTCAGATATCGATAGATCAAGAGTGATAATTTCAGACCCAGAGGTTCAAGAAAGCCCCAACCTATCATTAAAGTTTAATAAAGCAAGGGTGAATAATAGGTTAACGTTAATTAGTGAAATCTACAAGGATTCCCCATTCGACTCAAAATCCGAAGATCATCGGCCATTTGGAGCGGGTCTGAATATGCAGTTATCATACAACAGATGGGAACAAATCAAGGATGTTGCTATTCTCAGATATCCATATAACCTGTTTATTTGCGTCAATCAGAGTGGATCGATAATGATTTATAAATAATAATAATTATAATAGTATTGAAATTTGAAAACCAATCAATCCCAATCCCTATTGAAACATGATGCATCCGTACACATGCAACATTTCGATTAACTCATCACAGTGATCTATATTAATTGACAGGACATAAAAGATATAATCTGATTGGTGAAGAGTCTACTAAGGAATTGGATGAGTCAGTAAAACATGGAAAGATCTGATGAGGAACAGGAAATAGATTCTGAATCCACAAATGAAGATTTGGAATTCTCAGAAGACGATTCAGAGGTGAGCTATGAATCAGGTTTAGAAGGAAGTATAGGCTCATTTGAAGATGAATACTATAATGTTGATGGAGAAGCCACAGCAAATGTTAGCTATACATTTCCTTCTAGGATAACCAAAACAGGTATAAAAACAAATCGAATGAAGTACCGGAAAGTGGGGTTTGAAGACGTCGGAAAGTTTGTTAAGGAAAAGATGGAAAACCTAGATTTATTCCTGGAAGTTGGTTCGGATTCTTGTCTTATATTATTGCTTGAGTATGGATGGAACAATGACAAATTGATTGAGGATTTTACATCTCAAGATGCCTCAAAATTCCGTGCCGAAAGAGGTATACATCATAATCCCTCAAAGGATTTTTGTGGGATTGAAACTATAACAGATAAGTCCTTTGAATGTCAAATTTGTTTCCGATCTCCCACAGATGATGAGCCAATGAATGTTTTCCATCTTAGTGGGTGTGATCATCCGTTCTGCGTTGAATGCTTTATAACGTACATTATAACAGCTATAGAAGATTCTAATTGGTTGATATCTTGCCCAGAGCCATCATGCAAAATGGTAATGACATTGACAGAACTTAAAGAGATTAGTAGTTATGAATTTGGGAAAAGAATAGCGGCAGAAAAGAAGGATAAGGAATTAAAGAGGCTACAGGCTAATAGGCCCATTTCTGAACAGAAACTAATGGAAAAATATGAACAAGACTGGGTAGATTCAGAACAACAGAAGGATAACGAAAGTGAAGAGTCTCTGGATGATTATGATGATGAAGATTGTGATAAAATATCTGAGGACGGAGACAAAAATGATTCAGACAGAAAGACTAGTAGTGAAAGTAGTAGTGATTCGGAAGAGGATTATACTACTGGATATATGGATTATAAAGAATGGATGATGGCTAGGGAGAGAGACGAACGTGATCGTAGAAGAAAGAAAACACTCTATTTAAGATATTGGATGGGAATTATCAATTCATACTGCTCAAGAAAATATTCAAACTTCAAAAACTGTCCCTATCCCGACTGTGATTCAATGGTAATGCAATTAGGATTCGACTCTGACCAAATTGCTACATTGGATGAATTCGTCTCTCATAATTTCATACCCTCTGTTGAATGTGATCACAATCATGTCTTCTGTTATAATTGCATGACTGATGATCACACACCATGCCCCTGTGAAATAGCAAAGGAATGGATGAAACTTTGTAAAGATGAAACAGAAACGAAACATTGGATCGCTGCAAATACAAAGGATTGCCCAAAATGTGGATCCATCATTGAGAAAAATGGTGGCTGCAACCAAATGGTTTGTGCCAAGTGTAAATATGAATTTTGCTGGATTTGTATGAAATCATGGGATTTACATACTTCTCATTTCAGTTGTAATCAACCGAAGAATTTGGATGATGATATCGAAGATGAAAAGGACGATCATGCCAGAACACTCAAAAAGTATATACACTATTTCGACCTATTCAACGATCAGAGGATATCACTACAGGCAGATAAAAAATTGCTTGAGAAAGCCGAGCGTCATGTCAGGCACATGCAACATGAAAATGGGATTTCATGGATCGAAACCTTGTTCTATAGAGAGGCGATCAAAACTTTACTTGAAGCAAGAAGACTACTTATGTGGTCTTATGCCGTGATGTACTTCGCCGATCGGAAATCATCTAAGCAATTGGCTGAAATATCTCAAGGTTCAGTATTCATTTATGTGGAAAGACTTTCAAGACTCTTTCTTGATACCAAGATCGACAATATATTAAAACAAAAGAAGAAATTCCTCGATTACGGTGCGATGGTCAAGAAAGCAGAGATGGTACTTAAGGAAACCTTTATTGACAGCATTGCGGGCAACATGATTGATTTAAGAAGTTTCAAGAAATAATACCTGCATATTTTAATATATCAATGTAAGATAAATTATAGAATGATCATTATGCTTTATCCTTAATTTCATCTTCAAGCGCCAACACCAATGCGACCCTTGATGGAATATACACTTGAATATAATTGTCACGATTGTTCCATCTCATATCAGTAGTGAAGAACCTTGATTTGGATTCATCAATACGACCATGCCCACCATATTCATCTCGGTCACTGTTAAGAATAATCTTATAAATACCGGCATTTTGAACACCAATCCTATAGTCTGTGTATGAACTTGAAGGATGGAAATTGAAGATGAATATTTTGTTGTTCCTTTCGAAAACAATTATCTTATCAGCATCATTCTTAAGCGATACGTAGGCAGGTTCACAGTTCAACCATGTGAACTTATTTTCAGTAGTATTCATTGCCTTATCGAACTGATAAAGGAACTTATATCTAAGCAAATCATCTTTAATAAGATTGAATTGCCTACGTGCATACCAGTATGATTGTCCATTTCCTTCACGAGGGAAGTCTAACCATTCCGGATGTCCAAATTCGTTACCTTCAAAATTCAAATATGCTTCACCACCAAGGGCTTGCGTGAGAAGGCGTATCATCTTATGCAACTGAATACCTCTGTCGACAACAGGAGTCATAGGACTTAAGACTGACATGTTGGTATACATTTCTTTATCCATGAGCCAGAAGGCAAGTGTTTTGTCACCAACCAAAGCTTGATCATGAGATTCTGCATAAGTGACACATTTTTCTTTATACCTCCTATTGGAGAGGGTGTAACAAATTTTGTTCATATCCCAGTCTTCATCCTTAGTATGCTTTAAAATTTTGATCCACATGTCAGGAATAGACATGGCCAATCTATAATCGAAGCCAACACCTCCCTCTAATCTAGGCCTACACAATGTTGGATATCCAGAAACATCTTCAGCAACGGTAGTAATATTACACTTGGCGGCCTTTCCATAGCTAGCACACAAATCATTTGCTAGCATAAGATATGCCAAAGCTTCCTTGTCAACAGGAGCAAATGGTGAAAGATACTCATTATAATCACCAGAAAAGCCTTCACCAATACCATGGTGCAAATAAAGCATAGAAGTAACACCATCAAACCTGAAACCGTCAAACTGGAACTCTTCAAGATAATATCTTAAATTTCCAAGAAGAAACCTTAAAGTCTCATAGTTGCCATAATTGAACAATCTAGAATCCCATTGATCGTGAGTACCTCTCCCACCAGAGTGGAAATAGCAATAATCTGTGCCGTCAAACATGTTGAGACCATCCTCAACGTTTTTGGATGCATGCGAGTGCACAACATCTAAAAGCACACGAATTCCCATAGAATGAGCAGTATCGATAAGTTCTTTCAAATCTTCTGGAGTACCGAAACGTGAACTTATCGCATAGAAAGATGTGACCTGGTATCCGAAAGATGCATAATATGCATGCTCCATAATGGACATGAGCTGAATTGTGTTATACCCAAGATCCTGGACCAATGGTAACACATTCTTGGTGAATTCCTTGTACGTTCCAATCCGGGGCTCTGGCGTAGAGATACCAACGTGTGCTTCATAAATATGTAAAGAAGTAGGTAAAGCAGGTCTTTTATGCTTGAACTTATATGGATGTTCTGGATTCCAGAATCTAGCTTCATATGCTGGATTTTTATTTTCCTTAGGAGGTTGGGTTGCTCTAGTGATATAAGGAGGAATTCTGGCAATTCTTTTGCCATCGGGTAAAGTCAACATGATTTTCACCCTTGAATCGTGAGCAATTGCTGGAGACCCATCAGACTTAGGTGGGATAGTCACTTCAAAAAAGCCATAATCACATTTATTCATCACGTTAGCGTCCAATTTCCAATCATTAAAATCACCAATGATACATGCAGCAACTGCATGGGGTGCATATTCCCGATACTGAATAGAGCCATTCTTCTGTATGTGTAAGCCCATATTCTTGTATGAACCTGCAAATTTGAGTATTCCACCTTCATTTTTATCAAACTTATCGAGCCACTGATCGGCTAATCCACGACGATATGCCAATTCCTCCGCATATGGGGTCAAATAAGGATCAAGATCGACCAAAGGTTTGACGGATTTTGGTATGAAGGGAACAGGTTTGCTATCCACAGATTTGGTAGTACTTAATTGCTGCTTGGAAGACATTATGATTAACTGATATAACTAATGTATTTAATAGGTAAGATAGATAAGTAAATAGTTTGTTGACAACTAATAAGCAAATAAGCTAGTCTCCAGCAGCGGTCATTCAATTTAACACCTGCCCCGCGGGACATGTGCGGCTGTAACAAGCGGAACATCACGATGTATCGGGAAGCAGCAAGGAAGTCCGCGGCGAAGAATTTATGCTGGAAGGAATGGAGGAAAGTTCCGAATGATGAAAATCTTAATGATCAAGGACAAAAGTTTAGCTTATAAAGGATGTGAATATCGGTACAATGGTATTTAAAAAACGGACATTACGGTTTTCTTCCTATGAAATGAACCTCCTATTTCATCCGTAAATATACTAAAAATCCCTAAATAAAAATTTAATGAACTCCGTACACCAGAGCTATAGAAATTTCACAACTGTTACCCTGATTTTCTGATACCCTGAAAATTTTTTTTTTTTTTCACTTAATTTTTCACTTAGATTTTTCACTTTCTTTCACTTAAGCACACACTAGAACCTTTTCGTATCCTTCACCAGGTTAATAACTAATTACATATACCAAAAATGTCCACCAGACCAGAAGTTTCAGTTTACGGCGTTGACGGCAAGAAGACCGCCTCCGCTCTCCCATTACCAGCCGTCTTTAAGGCTCCTATCAGAGGAGATCTCGTTCAATCCGTCTTCACCAGAGTCGCTAAGAACAAGAGACAGGCTTATGCCGTTTCCGAAAACACAGGTATGCAACATTCTGCTTTGTCATGGGGTCCAGGTAGAGCTGTTGCCCGTGTTCCAAGGATTAAGGGTTCTGGTACTGCCAGAGCCGCTCAGGGTGCCTTTGCCAACATGTGCAGAGGTGGTCGTATGTTTGCCCCAACCAAGATCTGGAGAAGATGGCACATCAGAGTCAACAAGAACGAGAAGAGATATGCAACTGCTTCTGCCGTTGCTGCCACTGCCGTTCCATCTTTGGTTAAGGCTAGAGGTCACAGAGTTGATAAGGTCGCTGAAATCCCATTGGTTGTTTCTGATGAGATCGAATCCGTTACCAAGACTCAAGATGCCCTTGCTTTGTTGAAGGCTGTTGGCGCTCAAAAGGATGTTGTTAAGGTTATCAAATCTAAGAAGATGAGAGCTGGCCATGGTAAATACAGAGGTAGAAGATTTACTCAAAGAAGAGGACCTTTGATCATCTACGCCAAGAACAATGGCCTCGTCAAGGCATTCAGAAACATTCCTGGTGTTGATACTTGTAACGTTCAGTCCCTCAACTTGTTGCAGTTGGCTCCAGGTTGCCACTTGGGTAGATTCGTTATCTGGTCTCAATCCGCTTTTGGTGCTCTTGATTCCATTTATGGTTCCGAGTCTGTTAAATCATCTAAGTCAGGTTACGCTCTTCCAAAGAACGTCGTCTCTATTGATGATGTCAATGAGATTATCAACTCTACTCCAGTCCAGAGTGTTGTTACTCCAGCTGGCGATGCTTTCACCAAGAGAGTCAACGTCCAGAAGAAGAACCCATTGAAGAACAAGCAGGTTCTTTTGAGATTGAACCCTTACGCCAGAGCCTTCGCAGAGAAGAAGCTTGGCTCTGTCAAAAAAGCTGCTGGAAAGCCTGCAAAGAATGCCGCTTTCTTGAAGGTTTTAAAGAACTAAGCATCTTTTTTCCTTGATGCGTAGATTTTTTTTAGATATATAAATCACTAGCTTTTTAATATGAGATAGTCTATGTATGTACTATACTGCTGATGTAAAATTAACCGATGAGAAAAATTTTGGGCTGTGCGGCTTTGGAAAAAGTTTTGTGGGGTAATCACGGAGAAACTTGCCAATCAAGCAAATGTATAATAGTTATTTTTAGGGGGTGATTTATTCTATTTCACCAAGCTAGAATAGTAGAATAATACTCTACAGAGAATAGTAGTCACTTGTTGTATATAGAATGTCATAAGGCCATATAATTTGTGGTTAACAAATCATTAAATTGAGTGGCCTGCCAATATGCACTGGAAAAACAGTTATTTAGATTTTCCACCTTTAGTTATCCGGTAATGTCCGATGATAGGCAAACATGGGGTGAAAAAAAAAAGAGGTATCTAAACTATATACATTAGATTTAACTATATCATACAAAAATATGCTTTTACCGTGCATATTCTTATCTTCTCTTCCCACCAACCATTCCCCCACGCTATTGGTCCATAACTTTACCTTCTTATTATTTAGTGTGAGTTCCCCCACAATTTTAGTATTTGAATCGCGATTTTTTTACATTGTCATTTTTTAACGAAGGGGTTAAAAAAAATGGCCGAGTTATTTTTGATTGATTGGTTGTTTTCTAAAATTTCTATCTTTAACCGTATCTTTTAACTTGTACATATTATTCACTTAGCAAGCATCCTTTTTCTGTCTAACTGGCTTTCATCTATCACATTCCTGAGGCCAGATACTCATATCTGGTCATATATCTATTTTCCCCTTTGCCCGCCAGATTCGTTTTTCTTGAATAAGCTTCAGGACTTGATATGACGAAACGGCTTCCACCCGAAATTAAGCTGACACGACGGCCGACTCGCGTCGCGTGTGAGTTTTGTCATTCAAAGCATCTGCAATGTGACAATCTAAGACCTTGCAGGAATTGTATTAAGAGAGGACTTCATACCTCGTGCAGAGATGCGGTGCGAAAGAAGAAATCTTCAAAGAAAGCCTCTGCTATTGGACAAGAAGGCTTTTTGGCTGCTCCAATTGGAAGCAATATGTCAACGATCACAGTTGACGGTACCGTGAAACGAAAGAAGCGCAAGTATAAGAAGAGAAAGAAGAAGGTATCAATGCCTGCCTCATCTACAGTAACAACAAAATCATCATCATCTGTTGTACCTCCACAGTCACAAGCATCCTTACAACCACAACCACAACAGCAACAACAGTTTACGGCTTCAGGAAGTAGTTACATTGATAACTCAAAAGCAGTGCTACCTTTCAGTCTTTCCATTACTACGCTGAATAAGTTATTGAATCCATCACCTGATTTGATGCAAGCTGCGCAGATGTCACCGACGATATCAAGCAGTTCATTTCAACTTATAACACCTCAATTTATTCAAACCCAGCAACAGCAAACTCAGCATCCACAAGGGTTAGGAATCAAACCGATTCTATCGCAATCTATAAAACCTCAACAATCACAACAACAAGGAAAGGAACTGGTATCGGATGATCAAACAGTGGGCACTATGGATGGAAATATAGCTCCTTTGCCCACAATGTCTGAGCTTGAAACAAAGACAGAACCAACCAATCAACAATATTCATATAAGGGACTACAAGTCGATACAAATCTTTCCATTGATGAGGATCAGCCCCTTGAATTTAAAGCACATTCAAATCGCAGCGGCTCTCATAACTCTAATACTATGAATCATACTCCTATGGATCCAAATCAACCTCACCCAGAATTGTTTAGTATGAGGTCAAATTCAGATCAGAAATCCATGGGATCAGTCGTTTCAGATAATTCTAGTAACAAAAATTTTCAATCAGCTTCTGCTAATGATGAATATGCGAAACTGACTGCACTGCTAAAGACTCAACCTTCATCCCCGTCTGAAGATCTTTGGGGTGACGAACGAAAGGACAGATATGAAGATGGTTATATATTTCTTCCGTATATAGAGATCGGTGTGAACGGCAGCAGTCTGAAAACATCATACCCAGGAAATTCGACACCAGCTGCACAAAATGTTCATAACCAAAACCCAACTATGCCAAATACTGCAAAAGAAATCCCCCATGACCTACAAGAAGATGAGAACTATACATCCCCTTTGATTATGAGGCATGTGATTAAGAAACCGGATGATATTTATTTGACCAATATAGTGAAGGCATACCAGTACCCAAAGGCATATCACGCACTTATTGCATATTTAAAGAAAAGATTTGATAGGAACCAATTAATAGAGATTGCCAAATGTATGGCTAAGTATAGGCCTTCATTCATTTCTGCAACCAAATCCCTATACGAAAATGATTTGATTTTCACCGAGCGTTCATTCCAGCGTACACTATTGGAATATGAGAGATTGATAAATCTTTCCCCTTCACCCACTATCATATGGAGAAGAACTGGCGAAATTGTAGCTCTGACTAGCGAATTCGCTACAATGACTGGCTATTCAAAGATGTCGTTGCTTTCAAAACGAACTTTTATCGTGGAACTTATGGATGATGAAAGTGCATTAAAGTATTTTGAAAGTTTTAGTGAGATGGCATTTGGTGATTTGAATGCCACTTTCTTAACTGACTGCAATATCAGAAAAGCTAACGATGAAGAGTATCTGAAATGTAGCTGCGTTTGGACAATCAAGCGTGACGTTTTTGATATTCCGATGATGATCGTTGGTCAGTTCCTACCAGTTTTAACCTAGGGTGGCGTATTAACTTTTCTCCCCCTCTTTACTATTTGCTTTAAGGAGTTTAGTTACACGGCCTTTTTGTAATTTTACACATATACTACAACAAATACTATTCTTTCCAAACAATTTTGTAAAATAATTGACTGACATTCTTTAATTCTGCATAACTTTCTCAAAGAGTTTACCGAAAGCGACAACGTCTTCATCGAAGTATTTCCTACCCGTAATTTGGAAGCAGATTGGTGCATCTTTAAAGAGTTCAGGAATATACTTTTCCTGTTCAATCTCATCTATAGTAGATCTAGGTTTGTAGCTCTTTTCGGGCGTGTCTACAGCTGGATCTTGATATAATCCGGTAGGAGCTACTAAGGTTGGCAAGTCAATAATATTCCATAAACTGGAATATCCCCAGAAGTATGGTCCAGCAATTCCATCCTGAATTGTACATGGAGCCACACCAACATAGGTAGGAGAGATGATAAAGTCGACTTTCTTAGAGATGAAATAGTTATTATAAGACTCTCTGAGACTATCTCTCTTTTTGTTCAATGCTCTATTCTCAGTAACAGTCAGCTTCTTATCACCATTTCCCATAGAAAATGCCCACTTCGTAAGTGGTAACAGTGGCTCTCCCGACGGCTTTATCATAGCCTTCTGTGCTGCATTACCATCGCACGTATAGAGCTGATGACAAACATCAAACGCTTCCTCTGCCCTTAAAGGCTCAAACTTAATAACATGAACCCCGGCAGCTTCTAATTTCTTGGCGACAGTTTTTAGTCCCCTAGTAATTGGTGGGTGTGGCTTTACTAAACCATTATCATATAGAATTGCTACAGTGATATCCTTAGCTTCAAGATTGGACACATTTCTCCATTGGAGAGGAATACACCATGGATCAATTTCCCACGGTTTGCCGAAATTGATATAGCTCTTCATAAAGTATTCCACATCCTCTGCATAATGAGCCAAAGGACCTTCCACTGCTACAATGGATTCTTGTCCTCCCCCAGAGGAGACACCCCCAGCGGTTGAAATTCTTCTACTTGATGGGCGAAAACCATAGCATCCACAAAACGCAGCAGGAGCACGAATGGATCCGCCGATATCGGACCCTAAACCAATTGCAGAACCTTTTCCTGAAACGCATGCACCTTCACCACCAGAAGAACCACCGGCACTCAATATTGAATTGTATGGATTTCTAGTACGTCCAATGATGTTATTATTTGAATCCAAATGCATCAAAGTCTGTGGCTCATTAGTTCTAACATATAACACTGCTCCCATCTTCTTAAGAACTTGTACAGAAGCAGCATCTTTCTTTGGAATATAATTCAACCAAGCAACCCAACCACCATGAGTAATTTTTCCGGCCATACCAATCTGTTCTTTCACAGAAACAGGAATTCCATGGAAAGGACCGATCGTATGCCCATTCTTCTCCAAATACTGATGAAGGCCTTCAGCTTGCTTTATTGCTTCTTTTATAAAGAATTGGGCAGCAAAATTTGTAAATTGATTAAGAATAACTGCTCTATGTGCAAATGCCTTAAGAACTTCTACTGACGTTAACTTCTTCGCCTCAATATTTTTCTCAAGTGCCACAACTGACATGTTTGTAATCTTCTGTTCTTCAGGGGTTAAGTTCTTGGTCTCGTTCAAATATTTTAAGGTATTAAATGATTTCTCATCCAAGTCCTTGGGGATTTCAGATTCTGGAGCACGATATTCAGGTAAGGCCTGGGTATTTAAGTCATCTAGGTAAGCTTTAATCTTGGGCTTCCAAGTTTCGAAGAGCTCTGCATTGGATACATCATCCTTGAACTTGTACAATTTCTCAATATGAACTGGAGCACCAATATTAATCATTACTTTAGCGGGATTCTTTATAGTTTTTTTTTTTAGAATAGTACGGATCTCTGATTCTATAAATCCTCCTTGGAAATATAAATATATATTCCCTTTATATATACTACAGAGATCGAGCTAGTACAAAGCAGCCATTATCATAGCGGCTAATAATACCTGATATGAACTCTCACTAAACCTATTGATAGTTATTTTAATGTTCCTATCGGCTGCGATTGTCTGTACAAGTTTCGAAAATTGGTTATTAATCCTGATTTAGAAACCCGAATCGGCAGTTTCTTCCCTTGACGAGATTGTATTTTCCATTTTAGGAATTTGTAACCGTTCACATGATTTTTCAAAATGTACTTTACTAGTATACAAATATGTGGACCTTACTTAAAGTTACCCAAATCATCGGCATTTGAGTATTGTGCCAATGAACATACTATATTTTAATCTCAAAGCGAAGAGAATTTTTGATGATTCAGATGTATATAAATAAAGGATTACCACGTCAATAGTTAGACACAATAAAATTGTCCAGATGGTATTATCTTTATTATTATTATTATTTAGCGTCTCTATCTAATGGTTTCCTTACTTGTACTAAGAAAGATTATACATCATTTCCTTGAATTAAGGCAGATAACCTCTTTATTACTTTTTATTCGATCTCAATCTTTATATTAGAAATGTATTACGAAAATAACTATAAGAAAAAAGAAAAAAAAAATATGAGCTCGACTACAACTTATCGTCTACTGTGCTAATCTTTCTTGTCACGACAAGCGTTTGTACTATTTATCTTTACAACACTTTTGGAAGCTATCAACCATCTAACTTTTAGGAGTCAGTTCTTAGCCTTCATTACAAATAAACCCTGCTTTCCTCGTGTATGCTAACCTACACACTTTGCCTATTATCAAGCTGCCGAATGGAATTTCTTCCAGATACAAGAACGTCTAATATAGTCTCATTTTTGGGATTTAATATTCATGATGTCTAAAGGGGGCCGATACAAGATTAAATCTAAGGCTGATATTCCCAAGAGGCCACTCAGGAGGGTCACTTCATATCCCAAGACGAGAAGTAAGGCAGGATGTTTCACATGCCGAAAGAGAAAGAAGAAATGCGACGAATGTTATCCAATTTGTTCTGGGTGTGCTCGAAATTTCCTATGCTGCGTTTGGCCGGATAAAGAACACCATGCCTTGCCTAAAGATTTTGAGATTAAATCATCTACTGGTTCAAATATAAGGGCAGAAAGTACAGATACGTTATCTAGTGCTGGGGACGAGGCTATAGAATCATCATTCCATGTGAAGATTCCATTGAAATCAGATCTGTCCAATCCATCGGAAACTGATATGGTTCCAAGAGACATGTGTTCGGTGATTCCCCTGAATGGATATGAACTCAACCGAAATTCGCCTAAGAAATCCTCAAGTATTATTATGTTTCGGGTCCATCCAACGGCTACTTCATCCTGCGAGTCCAAGCAGGCTGATGCTACAGAATTCCTTCATGAGCTACAAACCGATAGTGCCATTAGTGAGCAAACAGTTAACCAAATGTTCAATTCTTTGCAGAAGACTCTGAAATCTGGTAAACTCTCGTGGCATCCGACGGATAACGAGTCCGACACATATAACAGAGTTTACAGCCATCTGATGGAAAATTTCTTACCTGAAAACCTTCAGGAATCAAATACAAACACCCTGACATCATTTAAGAGAATCTCTGCGTTACGCGAAATCTTCCTTGCATATGGTTCCTGCTCATTAGAAAAGACTCTTGGAAAGGAATATCTTCTCGGTACAAGCATTACGGATAAACACTATGAGAGGGCTAAAAATCTTATTCGTCAGGAAATGATGGATCGTAGCTTGACCGAAGTAAAAATTAATGGAAAGCAATCAACTGAAGATAAAGCTGAGAACGATTGGTTACTTCCATGTATCAATATTATTCAATCTGTGAATAAGTCAATCGATCTAATAAGCAAAAAGTGCTTGGACAACATTGGAGCATCGCTTAACAAATATGATTCACTATCCCATACTGTAGAAGGCGCACAGAGGACTATTATTTTGAATTTCATATTCAACTATTCAATAGGTTTGTATTTTTTACCAAAGGCAAAGCTGGAATTGTTACCATCTCCATTTGAAGTGTTTGGCAAGTTTAGGTCTCAATTTAGTACAGTACTTTTTGCCGATAAGGAGCGTGGGCAGAACTGGTTATCTAATGTAGTCATTGGATCTGTATTCAACTGCTTTGAGAACTTGTGCAAATTGCTTTGGACGTTACGAATGGCTTCTCTTTTAAGTGTTCATAAGAGAACCTCATATTTAGGTCAAATCAAGCGTGATATGACTTTAATTTGGACCACTTTACAGACTTCTGAGATTCAGTTAGATTCTAAAAAAGGAGACGAGAAGATAAGACCTATTCTTAAATACGCAAAATACTTTCATCAATCATTGGAAATATTGCATATTAAGCTGAGCGATCCATCTGTTCAATCTACAAATCCAGTGATATCATTTTATTTGAGTCAGTTTATGCGTATTTACAAGTCTGCAGACGTATCCTCATTCTTGAACTTTGCACCTTTATTTATATGTGGATGCTCGTCAAGAACGTTGGAAGATCGTGCATTTCTATCCAAGGAACTATATTTCACTGCGCAAAAATTGGACTTACCGTTTATCGAGGATGTTACTAAAACTTTAGAAGATCGTTGGTGTATTGAAGAATCAGGTGGAAACTCCACCTTTAATTCATTGACCAGCCGGGCTGGATTTGAAGCTCTCTGTGAGTGATGAAAAGGTCTCTTCTTTTTTAAAATTATCTTTTGTATAGGTCATTAAAATTTCATTACTATAAACCTCTTCAGATCGAAGTTCTGTCCAAAATACCCTCATATATTTCTCCTATGAGTAACTCGTAATTATCAACTTGTGCCTTGAGTTCATCAGATCTCTTTCTTTTTTTGCCTCCTTCACCATCTTCCTGAGGATGGTCAAGACTATCAAGTACGACCCCCTTTAATTGATCAAACATATGAATTACCAATATTTTGGTACGATTAATGATTGCATCGATCCGTATTTTTTCTGTATTACTGATAAACTGTTTTTCAGAACTTGTAGTATCCAATTTCTCTTCCTTTCCGATCATATCTTCATCAGTATCTGTATATTCATCGATCAGAATTGAAATAATATTATCCAATTTGGCCAAAAATACTAATAAATTATGAACTTCTTCAAAACTTCGGAGATGCAACTTTTCCAAGTTATCCACAAAATCTCCCATGATCCGTATAAGATAACTAGTCTGTCCAAATAGAAAATCAGAAGTGATTTCTTCTAATTCCACTTCTTTGCATCCATTTTGGCCTAATTTCTGTCTTTCAGCAGATGTCAAAACGTCATAATGATATACAAATGGAACATTTTTAGCCTTAAAAATCGAATACCATATGATATCCACGACGTTATCTAATGCTGCAAGCAATTCATTTAAGCCAAATTTCACAATCGTAGGATCGTTTTTAGAGGCCTCGTCATCTCTAGCTGACAGGTATTTTATAAATGAACGTTGAATTGACATCAATTTAGAATCAATATAATTGACGAGTCGACTCTGTTGGGACATCGAAAGACGACGAGGTCTGGCATCTCCAAGTGATTTCCGTCGAACAATTCTTATAGGTTCTGATGAGCCCAAGTTGGTATTTCGACCGAATGGATTGACAGGAGTTTTTCTTGGTCCAATATCCGTATCAAAAAACCCGGAGTAATCGCTGAATGAGCGATGGCCCTTATCGATAGGGTGCGTGGAAAGAGGATCCTCGACAGGTAAGCTAGCATCACTAATATCATCATCGTCTATGGCATTTTCATTGTCATCCATATCAACATCATTATTATCATTGGTAGAATTTATTCCCAATGTATCATTAACAACCACAGCATCATCATTTTCATCTTCGTCTCCGAGATCTAATGCTGACGTTAATTCTTTGGGTATCGTTTGGCCCGGAATATTTATTTCTTGATCCGCACCGGGATGAAGTGGCGTGTTTGGTCTATTTGCTGTCATCTGTATATTTTGCTTACTGATACATTAACTTTTGCTAATGAATTATACTCTCAATTAACATGTGTCACTCTCTACATTGACCAAGTAACCCCACCGTTTCTATTTTACTAAAATAATTAATTGTAAGAACAAGCAAACTGAAAATTATTATAAAAAATCGCGATTTATGCGATTTATGCAAATGGCACCCCAGGTTTAAAGGAATGGATGCTACGTTTAACCATAATAATTTATATGAAGGGAGAAGATGGTTTATAGTGGATAGATCTGAATTTTTACCTATGGTATTAAACATTGTCTCACTATGATTTAATTTTAGTAGTTCCATAAAAAAATAGAGGAATAAAAATCTGTCAGCCTAGATCACAGCAGCTTATTCCTCCGGGCCTGTCCGTTATAACACGTGCAGTAATACGTATGGCCTAGCATGGTTTAGTTCGGAGATCAGGAAGTGAGGGGACATTGTAATGTTATAACACAAATTGGGTTATTTATTTTATATCTATATCAATACTACTCACCTTATGTGCTTAAATTGCAATGCTTGAAGCAAAGGATATCTCTGTTCACATACTACACTCCAACGCTTACCAGGCTGGCTGGCCAGTGATTCAATATAGTTATACCCTGTTGGATAATCACTATTAATCAACTCTATTGTTGATTTAGATTTGCACCACCCCCACCTTTGGAAAACAATGAAAAAATTTTTAAAAAGCGGTAAAAGTTTTCAAAACACCGACATCAACAATATAAATATTTTCATAGATCCGTTTTCCCGGGATTTTTCCCGTCATTCATTACTGTAAATGGAATTTTCGATCTTGAACATGATGAGCGGAACTCTGTAAACAATTCCATATACAATGTGAACGGGAGTTATAGCGGAGGTTTGTAAAATTTAATAATGAACTTGTTTCTGTAAATTCCATTAACCTCCGGGTCGTATGAATGAGTTCGCTTGTAAATTCTTAAAATGGATGTAGATAACACTTTTTTGTACCTGGTTATGGAAGTTGTTAGCTTTCTTCAACCTTTTTATACCTGAACAGGATATTACCGGGTAATAATATGCTGATGATTAGTTCACAATTCAGTTTAATTGGTCTATATAAATAGGGCAGTATTCCCACCTTTTAACCATGTTCATTTCGGAAGCATAAGTGTCATTAAAGTATCATCGACATCAAACATTATTAATACTAAATATGGCTTATCCAACAGAAGTTGAAATCACCATTCCAAATGGTAACAAATGGCAACAGAAAACCGGTCTCTTCATCAATAACGAATTTGTTCCATCTATTGATGGAGAAACTCTTGAGGTGGAAGATCCTGGTACTACCAAGATTATTTGCTCTGCCTACGCAGCAAAGGAAAATGATGTCAACAAAGCAGTGGCTGCAGCAAAAAAGGCATTTGAAACAACTTGGTCAGCATATAGTGGAAAACAGAGAGCTGATGTTCTTCTCAAAGTTTCTCAATTGATTAGAAAGAACAGTTCGCACTTGGCTGATATCGAGGCCATCGAATCAGGAAAACCTAAGGATACCAATGCTATTGGTGATGTTTTACATTCTGCAGATGTTTTCCAATACTATTCGGGATTGGCTGTCACTGCTGAGAGTGGTGAAACCATTGAAACAGACCCTTCTAAATTCGCTTACACAATCTCTGAACCTTATGGTGTTTGTGCAGCAGTTATTGCATGGAACTTCCCATGCTCTACTTTTGCATGGAAAGTGGCACCATGTCTTGCTGCAGGTAATACTATGGTTGTGAAAACTTCTGAAAACACTCCATTGTCTGCACTCTACATTTGTGAAATGTTTGTGGAAGCTGGACTTCCAGCTGGTGTTTTAAATGTTACATGCGGCTATGGCAAATACGCAGGTGCTGCTTTGACAAATCATCCAGATGTTCAAAAGATCTCTTTCACAGGTTCTACCGGTGTTGGAAAGATGATTCAATCTGGTGCATCCTCGAATATGAAAGCATGCACTTTGGAATGTGGTGGTAAATCTCCTATGGTCATTATGGATGATTGCGACTTTGAACAGACCATAAAATGGGCTGCCTTTGGTATTTATTTCAACAAAGGTGAAGTGTGTGTTGCTTCTTCAAGAATTTATGTCCAGGATGATATTTACGATAAGTTCATTGAAAAATTCAAAGAATATGTCGAAGCTAATTTCGTTCAAGGTGGTCAGTTCACTAAAGGTGTTAATGTTGGACCACAAGTTTCTAAGGTTCAGTACGATAGGGTTATGGGTTACATCAAGACTGGTATCGAGGAAGGTGCCAGATTGGTTACCGGTGGTAAGAGACCAGAATCTCTTAAGAACAGTAAAGGTTATTTCATTGCTCCAACCGTTTTAGCCGATTGCAATCAGAAGATGAGAGTTGTCAGAGAGGAAATCTTTGGTCCAGTTGTGTGCATCTCTAAGTTCCATTCGGATGCAGATGCAATCGCTCTTTCTAATGACTCCACATATGGCTTGGCTGCATATCTATTTACAAAAGATATTAAGAGATCTCAAAACTATATTAGAAAGGTCGAAAGTGGTCAGGTGTTTGTGAATATTGCCTTCTGTGCTGATTACAGAGTTCCATTCGGTGGCTACAAGATGTCTGGAACTGGTAGAGAACTTGGCAGAGCTGGTATGGCTGCATTCCAACAAATAAAGGCTGTTCATATCAATCTCTCCAACAATCTATAAGTAAGTATATATAAATGAATGATATTTTAAAATCCTTTTGATACCGATTTAGGCCTCATTGGTTGTTGCACGACCACATTTTTCATATACAATTTTTAAAATCTCACCACCCTACACAAATTTTTTTTCTTTTGACGTCTTCTAAATCATGAGGTGCGATTACTCTTTTCTGGGAGATTTTATACCCTCGATTAATCCGCAAACTATCAAGAGATTAGTTTTCAACCTGTTACCATTTAAGCTTTTTTTTTTTAACAGTTCGAACAATAACGACTGATGTTTTTAATGAGTTTTTTTTTTCTAATGTATTTTTTTTTTTTCAGAATATTTCAGTATTAGGACTAATAGAAAGAAACCTCTAAGAAGTGGATTCTACAACTGAAAACTAACCTAGAATTCGAAGTGGAGTGTTTTAATAATTAGGGAGAAACATCTAATTAGAGCTTTGACTTGCCTTTGATTTCTCTTTTATCATATCACCCACTTAATTCAGGATCAATTAAAGCCCATCTTTTCTAACCAAATCCTCTACATTAACATTCATCCGGGCATTTGTGCCATTTTCCAAACAGCGTTTGTGCTTTTAACTACCACTTACACCCCCTACAGTCTATCATATTCTCATGTACATATTTGACTTGGGCATACATATATTTATCAATTAATTATGATCCGCAGACGGGACAAGGTGCGAACTAGTCTTGATCATTTAGCACGACACAATCCGGTGAATCAAGTTTTCAGAAGATACATTCAGAATGACATAATTAGCCGACGGATGCAGAAAATACGACTATTCCATCGCAAAACGTTAGTGGAAGGAAATACGTTACAGAATGTTCTGTTTAAGCCGAAATGTAATGTACTAGCAGACCCGGACCTTTTCACGAGTACACTGAAGACGATTGAAAACACCACTTCCAATCAAAACAAATCACATATGAGCAAATGCAGATCTGAGCCAAAGCATGGTAGGATAGAAAGATCAACTCGAGTAACCAAAATACATAAATTGACCAAAGATAATGTGAAAGTTCCATTTGATTTCACCAAGGTCATATCATTAATTAAAATCACCGTGGAAGGATCACGAGATTATACACCATTTTTTAATTGCGACTATACACAACTAAGAAAGATCCTCTGTCAGCGAGAAACTAATACAACACCCAAATCTCTACCCAAACAAAACTGTATATATAAGACGATCCCTGGGCTTGCTGACTTGTTAGAACAGGGGAAAATCATTTCTGCCGTCAAAATGGTAATTGACAATTTCCAACATGGTAATATATTAACGCCATCCGAATTTGAGCAGTTGATATCTGCTGCATTCCCACAGAAAAATGCTGCATACCACTTAATCGTTTTGTATGATCGACAATATGATATTACTGCATTCGACACACCGACGATTATTAAAATGCTTAAAATTACATACCATTGTGATGATTATGCGATGTTTAATAGACTGTTTAATGGCTTACTTAGTATATGTGACACTACACCACCATCTATACTCAGCTTGGCATTAAAGGTGTATCTAAATAGTGATAATATTAGCATGGCAATGCAAATATTCAACCAGTCAGTTATGACAGAGCGTACGCTACCATGCTTTGTGTTAGACACATACATTAGAGACCTGAAGAGAAGTACTAGAAACATTGGTCTTTGCTTCAGCGCTTACAGACTTTGGCTGTCCCGTAAATTTGATACTTGGCCTGATACAGACGCATTGATGTATCAATCATTGAAGAGTACAGGATCTCCGGAACAGCTAGAATGGTTTATGGGCAGTCTTGTAAGACGTGGAAGAGCAACTGATCCGGAAATATTCCTTGTTGATTTGATGCTGAAGTTAAGGGACGTTGAATCCTTGGAAATATTCTATTCCAAAGGTGATTATACAAAGTGGTCTTTACTGTTGGAGTCCAACCCATTTTTGCTTAATCAATTTGAGACAAAGCTGCTTGAACAAAATCTTCGTAATGGAAGTTATGAAAGAGCTGTCGATATTTTAATGAAATCTCCCAGCACTAAGATTCTCCTAGAGAGAATCAACAAGATTGTTGCGCATTTAGATAGATATCGTCAGAGCGAAGCTATTGTTGAAATGCTTTCAAGATTACATGAGCAAGCAGAATTGAGGATATATCCATACTATCCGGAAATAATATGGCATTGCTTAGTGAAGAAGTATCCTGAGCACTGCGCTGATATCACCTCTAAATTCAGACATCTGATTATTGATGACCGTTCAGGAATACTCAGACACTTGCTAGAGAAGCTGAGGATTAAAGAAGGTAAGGGCCATAATCGATCCAAATCATTTCCAGACAGTAGAGCACGGATGATTCGTAATGATCTGAACCCACCAGCTAATTTACCCACAGTGGATGGTATTGAGTCGAGAATTAGGTGTGGAATCAATCCAACCCAGAGGCTCGTTGTTAAAGCAATGGCTAACTGTGAGAGTGTTGATGAATTCAATCGAATCATAGCATTGCTGTGCCATCACCCTAAAGAATTGAGCATGAATGATCTTCGGCTTCAGATAGAAATATTTTGGAAGCAACGCCAATTTAAAATGAATATGCCTGGAGGCAGATCAGTTGGTAATTTTATTCAACGAGCGTTGATAAGCATTGATTATCTAGAAGGAGTGACTCTCCCTAACTTGATGGAATTGATTTCGATGAGCACAAAATTTAACGACTTTGATTTAGGTATTGAAGTTATGAAGTACATTGCAGACAGACAGATGGTTCCTTCATATTCCGGTGAAGCTCAAAGATTATGCTGTTGCTTGATGAATTTCTTTTTCAAACAGAAGGATTTCAAGAATCTGATTGTCCTCTTGAAGACTCTCAGAGAGAGTAATATCAGCGCCAATATGGCATTCATCGGGAACCTTGAGAAGATTATGGATCGATATTCAGGAGATATATTAAGGTACTCCGAGGATACCGACGAGAATGCAGCATTGAAGAAGAAAGTTGTTGGTAGACTGATTGAATATTATAATGATACAGTGAATGTGTTACGGAGGAATAGGAATAAGAGTGCTATGGATGTTTCTGTTGAAATTGGCAAAGATATTGAATTTATTAAGAGATGGATAGAGGACGACTTTCACCGCAGGAAGGTGGAACGAAAGAAATGAAAATGGTTGTACAAGGTGAAATGGTATACCAGTATTGATGACACTCATAATTTATAGACGGGTGATTATAAATAGTTGTGTATGGCTTCCCCTGTATTGCTAGAGATAGTTTCCTATACAATAGTACAATAACATGACGACTAAGTAAAATACATATATAGGTGAGCTGAATATATGAGAAAAGTATAACCACATTTTTATCCTCAGATCTCATTTTTTAGATAGATCAGATCAACTAGGATAAATACCAACTAATTAAACTATATAACGGGATAGAAATATATCTTCACATATTTTATGGCAATTATCAACCAATTCAACCAGTAATATGCGTGATGCAATTGCAGAGCCATTGTCAAGGCTCCGGAAGTCACTGAAGACAAAATTACTAGGTCAGATATTAGATACCTTACAATGTCCCGTGTGCAAAGAAACGATGACAGTTCCGTTTCTATTACCGTCATGTGGACATAGCTTTTGTTATACATGCCTAAAAACATGGCTAGCAAACAATCCTACATGTCCTATGTGCCGGGCACAAGTACAATCGAAACCGGTACTAGATATCAAGCTTAAGAAGATCCTAGAATATATCATAGATGCCATTATCACTGGTGATAGTGGGAGGAAGGAAGCTATCGATAAATTCGTCAAAGAGAAAGACGAGGATTATGAGAAGGATTGTGAGTCGAATACAACACCTTTTGATC
The DNA here is from genome assembly GCA_012295335.1 of Brettanomyces custersianus. Taxonomy (NCBI): domain Eukaryota; kingdom Fungi; phylum Ascomycota; class Pichiomycetes; order Pichiales; family Pichiaceae; genus Brettanomyces; species Brettanomyces custersianus. Next base: position 941,751 of record JAAVTW010000006.1, on the reverse strand, counting down.
GGATTTTTATGAAATTCAGTGTTGCTGTGATAGACACTAGTGATGGTGTACCTAGATGTAGTGTATGCCACTGGGAAGTACATGGCAATATTTGTGAGAATTGTGGACGACGACTAATCCAACCTAGTTATGAACCTTGGCCATATGATGACGATGAGAGTTTAAATAATCCTAGTGATGAAAGTTATTCTGGGCCAGTATTAAGGTTAGAGGCTGTAGCCGATATACAAAATGATATTATTGATGATGACGATGATGATGAACAGTATTCTTTTGTGGATGCAAACAGTTCTGAGAATGTCGACTCCGATGGGAATCCTACGAGTGATCCAGATTGGAGACCAAGAATGCATGCATCAGAATATTTTATGGATGAGCCATTGCACGAACAGTCATCAGGTAACGAAGAGCAAGGCGAACCAATAGATAACGAGGAAGGCGAACCCTTGAACATCACCACACCTCGATATAATAGGGGTACAGTGATCAACAGTACAGATTCAGAAGATGATTTCCCAAGGAATCGCCAGCGACGAGCAATACATAACCATCGGCAGATGCTTCGAACTATGTATCTGGGTTAGTAGAAATAACTAAGGATTTTTAATGGATATTAATGATATATTAGGGCTATCTATAGGAATATGCGAACGCTCTCTTCTTTCTCTTTCTTACTTGCCAAACTTATTGTAGAATTCTTCTCTCTCATGCTTCAATTGTTGTGTATATTTGAGATACTTAGCATCGTCTTGAACATCATTCAAATCTTTAAAATTACCAGTGAAGCATCGGTCCACACGGGCTTTGGCACTTTCCATTTCTTCTATATTATCCAGGCTGGCATAATCAAACATTACTAAAGCCATCTTCTGCACTTTAAGACATGAACTGAGGAAATCTGCCAACATAGAACATTCATCACCACCTTTGGCCATACCAATTAGCTTCTGAACCGTTGATTTCTTTCTTAAACATTCCATGAATTTATATTGGATTTCCGAACAATTTGTTAAAACCGCTTCCTTCATAGGGTTCTCCCTTTTATATATCTCTGTCTCGGTTGAATCATACTTGCTTTTAAATGTGGAAATGCTTGGGTTTACCTTAGGTTGAGACTCAAATCTGGGTTGTTGTCTAACTTCATCTTTCTCCGATCCTCGAACTTTTTCTATGTCGTCTTTCTCTGGCTCTTCACTTTTTTCATTCTGGTGATTCCTCTGTAGGAAATTCTTGAACTCTCGATCACTCACAGATGTCTGAGTTGAATCAAGATATTCAGATAAATCCTTTGGGATTTCCATATCATTCCCTTTATCATTAGCGGTATGATTGGAAGTGCTCTCTGATGAATCAGCAGAGCTCCAATTAAAAAATCCCATTCTACCAACTTAATATGTTCGTCAGTGATATAACTGTCTAAATCATACACTCCGTACTACTTACTTTCAATTAGTTAGTGCTATTATATGTTCAACAAATAAAATGGTGCATGGATGCACTTGATAATTTACATCTCTGTCAATATATGTTCGTAAAACATCTTTCCCTCACGTAGAGTTTTCTCTAACTCACTCTTGCGGAAGGTATTATCCGATCCGGCAGGAAGTGCAATCCATTCTACCGGCTCCATTACAGGTAATTTATCGATCCACTTTTGATAACCACTAAAGCTCCGATCTTTAGGTACAGTTATTTCCTCTTCCCCACCTTGAGCTAATCCCTTCTTTCCTAGCAGTACTTCTTCATTCAAAATATTAGATGAAAGTTGTGAGACAAAATGTAGATCTTTCTTATCTGTAATCTTACCACCAAATGCAATTCTTCCCACAAAATCTGAAAGGGATTCCCAATGTATTATATTATCGTTACCGAGAGCAGCGTCGACAAACTTCTTAGCAAAAGATAGGTCATCCTGGTTAAGCTCATATTTTTTATTGAGTCCCAGAGGAACAAATCGGATTCTTTCTTTTATAATCGCATATATCCATGCTAACATAAAGTATACTGTATTCCGAGTTCCATCTCCACTCATTCTCAATATACCGTTCTTTGTGAGAAGCTCCTGGTTTAAAATAGCCTTAATACCAGGTCCTGTTTCAAATACAACCTGGCGTGCTTTCTTAGAAAGCCCATTACTTAGATTTGAAGTTACAGGACAAGTTAAAAATACCTTGGTACCAGACTGTCCATCCAAGGCCCTTGGAATTATTTCCTGAAGTTCCTTTGAAAGTTGGATATTTTCAATGATAATCCATCTATCACTCGAATTGGATGGTCTGAGAAGCTTTTCCACATCCTGCGTACTTTCCGAAGAACCGATAGAATAGGATATCAAATCATGTCCAGTAGATTTTGCAAGACTATTAACTGCAACAGACGTGTCGAAATTCTCAGCAGATCTAAGAATAAGTATCTGGCAAGAAGAAATAATACCTTCAAGTGGTAAAGGAGAAATTGGAGGTTCTTCAACTGCTTGGTTGTTCAATGTGTTGTATTCGTTTAAGAGCCCTTTTAGTCCAGAGACAGATGCATTTGCATTCAATGCATCGTCGAATTTATCAAAATCTGAACTGATGGATCTCATAGACAGAGTATAAATTATAATTCCAATAAACGGATGGTCGGTTTGAAGAATCGATGGAATAATGTTGCGATAGAACGATCTAACAAATGTCATTACAGTTTGCTCGATAGACTTTTCCACGGATTCATTTAACGCATTTTTAAGAATCTTGGTACAAAAACTATCCGAATAAAGATATATTGGATTCAATGTATGAAGCATTGAAACCAAAAAGGAGAATGACACATAAAGTCGGGCCAGTGATTCATATTTTGCTGAAACATCGCCAAGTTCTTGGATAAGGGAATCAGATTCTGCAATCTTAGATTTGATAGTGCTTGACTCTTTCTTAATTAGAGTCAACTTATCCATTAATTCTGAATTCTCTAAAATGTTATTCTTGGAATCGTTCAAAAGCCCTAAGAGATCATCTTCAAGATTTCTAAGCTTTTCTCTATATTTTCCATTCGCTGTAGAAACGTCAAGCCTCTTCTTCCCCAATTCAGGTCTTAAAGTATCCAACGTTATATTAATGGCATGCTTCATAAGTGATGTTGGGGTGAAGCTGAAGTTTAGAACATTCATTCGACTTGTAAGGAATGGTAATATGTGAGCCGCAGTGTCTTTTGTGTATAAGTAAAGGTGAAAATCTGCGGAAACGCTTATTTCAATGTCTCCAATTGTTATAAGAGTACGGCCACCTCTAAGACTCGTCTCATGAGAAATTATCCGATTTATTGTTGGATCATAATGCTCAGCATCAGTAATCACTATAGAACCTCCAAATTTGATACATGTTTGAAGTTCTTTCAAATACTCATTCCCTAAAAAGCTTGTAATGACGAGTTTCTTCGGTAAATTGTTTTTAACAAGGAAGTCAAGCATAACACCAGATGGATCAATAATATAAGGATATCTTCCGGATGTCTCTGATATTAAACAAGCCGTATTAGCTCTAAAAAGGTCATCGTTCGGAAGTCCACATGCTTTCCATCTTACAAGATCTGCGGGATTAGTCATCGCTGGTGCAAATTTGATACGCTTAGCATACGATATCGAGTTATCTCGCAATATATTCTGCCACTTATTCCAGAGTTGATTTCGAGAAAACTCATCATAGGCACCCGCAAATGTCATAAATAATGAAAGTAGAAGCACATTTCCCACAAGATTACTTTGATAGGATTCAAATTCATTTATTGCAGATTGCCATCTTGCCTTTTCTCCACCAAGGCTTTCGAGTAATTGTGTACTATGCGACACTTTGTGTTCAACTTCTTTCATTTGAATCTTTATATTTTCTGTATCTCTAATCAACTGTGTGTACTTCTTCTTTGAACGATCAATACTCTTTCTCAAATCATGAACCATGCCATTAATGGCAATTAATTTATCTTTGTTTTCAACTGTGCTATCATGGACTTTCCTCATTTCTTCCTTGAGAGGTTCAATTTTCTCTAAAATCTCAGAATATCGAAGTTGTGCTTGTACCCACAATAATAAAGGGCCGCATGCTTTACTTGCGCGATTAACGGTATCGAAGTTGTACATGGGATTTGACATGTATGTCTTTTGCATGTATTCAGCAATTCTTCTTGAAAATTGTCTCTGACCATCATACTTTATTATTCTGGCAATGAAATCATCTTTTCTGATTACGTTTTGAACATCTCTCCAAGTCTTCACATTGAATCCAAGAAATACGCACACTGATTCCAAGGCAAGTCTAATAGGTTCAGGCGGATGATTCATAGATCTCATCTCAGTTAAATGCTGTTTCTTAATGCTTTTAACACCTTGTTGTGCTTCAACGATCAACGGTTCCACTTCGGAAAGTCGATCTACTACAACAGAGCGCCTTTCTTTGATCCTTGTATTTTGCAATTCCAACACCTTTTTGATTTCTAATGATGCTTCTTCCTTCCGCTCCGATTCATTCTGCTCAGTGAGCATTCTGTCCAATGTTTTCTGAGCCTCGTGATCTTTTGCTTCTAACTCTGCAGATTTCTCAGCTAGGTCTCGCTGGAGGGCTTTGATATGGACCACGCTCTCTCTAAGCTTGTCCAGTCCAATCTGAATATGGTGATGGTATTCCATAACTTCCGAGTCCTTCTTAACAAACAAGGACACAAAATTTTTAACGAGAGAAATAAATTGGAGAGGAGAAGCGGTCATTGACCAACTTATAGGTATCAGCTTTTTAACCTCAATGAAACTGTTGACCAAAGATGCAAGAACAGTATGTTCACCTTGATCTTGGTTGCTTATAGTTTCATTAGCAAGAGGGAGATCAGCTAAATAACTTTCAGCAACAGTTTGTAACGAATCATTGTTCCAATCACCCATCCATATCAAAACGCACCTATTGAATAATGCAGGAGACGAAATGATATGGGGAGCATTGGGTAAATATGGATCACTGATAGTAAAGATAACATGTAAGTTGTAAGCAATTTGTTGCTTAAACCAAGTGCTCCGTTCTTCATCTGTATTAAGGTACTGACCTTTAGCTTGAGATGCTTCGGATACGGCTTTCATCAATGCAGTGAAGTCATCACCCTCAAATATACCAGGTATTTCAGCGTTTGAAAGAAGATTATTTAATCGTTCCAAAAATGAAGATTCTAAAATCGTGGATTCATCAATAACAAAGCAGATCTTTTCACCACCAGTACCCGCTGATATCATTAGATCTTTTAATATTTTGTCAAAATCAGCTAATTTAAAGTGGGAAGAAACGTTAAGAGAAACCACTTTATAACCATTCATCCAAGCAACAAATCTTATCGCCACATGCTTTCCTGACCCACTTGGACCAACAAGAATTAGATGGCCTTGTGAATTTTTTAGAACCCTATCCAGCTTTACAAGATGAGAAAGCATACTTCGATGAAGAACAATATTTTGGCTGGATTCTTCTTCTTCAAATGTAATTAGCCGATGGTTAACAAAGTTTGATAAGTCTGATTCGGACACAGATTTGTAAGAGTAAGACATCCAATCGGAATACAAAATGGGGCAAGTAAATGCCTTTGATAAATCAGCAAACGGGAAATGTAAAGAAATTGCTTCTTTAATCATCTTGAATACCCATTCTCTATCATTGAAGCTTTCTAGCTTATCCGAGAAAATTCTTTGTGCCTCAAAGATCCACATTCTAATCAGCTGTTCAACATCAATATTTTCAGCTTTTTGCACGCCGCCATATAGACCTCGAACCCACCTACTTAATTCTCTAGGGGTACAAATGTAATGCACCTTGACATTTCGATCAAATTTGAGACAATAGTTGTAGAACACATCGAGCATTGAATCAGTTAATTCTTCTGCGTATCCAGAAAGATTTGGCAAGAGTTTGAGCAAAGCTCTGTTGAAAGTCAAATAAATCTGTCTAAGCGATTTCCGACTAGGATAATCGATCATAAGTACACTGCAGAGTCTTAGAAAGCGTCTGTTCAACGTATGTCTTCCCGGATCAGTTGGGGGATTACAGGCGCCAACAAATTGGATCCGTTCTGTATGAACCCAGCATTTCTTGCGATCACTCCAGAAGCCATGCTGTGTGGTAAGCTGCCGCAAAAATGATATAACTTTTTGTGTACCAAAATTATCTGGCTTTGGTAAGTTAACTTCATCACAAAATAGCACTGCCCATTGATTCGACTTAACGGGTTCAAGAACTAAGCCATCTCCAGTTTCTTTGTAAGTGCAATGTTCCTCTAATGTATCAATTAGGAGATGTTGGGAGGAAGCTTCCGAGAAGTTCATTCCTATCAATTCAAATTGGGTTGATTTTCTTAAAATCGAAAGCAATAACATTGTCTTTCCTGAGCCTGGTGGTCCACACAAAATAATGTTCCCATGATGATTCAAGAGAGTAACCAATACATCAGTGGTACAAGTAGTATCTAGTGTAGGAATGACTAAGTCCGGCTGTAATATTTGATGTGGCTCAAGATTCTTTTCCACTACCTCCGTATTGTAATTGACCCATAATGATGATTCAAATGAGACTTTCGAATATAACAAATCCAATGCTGAAACATCTCCACAATATGATGCAATTTCATCAATTTCAACAAGCTTTGTACAGAAGTTATTTCTATCTATCAACGCATTTTCACCGGAAAATGCCCATAGCAGACACCATATAGTAAGTCTGCAAACCAATGATTGATTGTCTCGATGACAGAATTCCATATGATTAACCAAAAATTCGACGTATTCATAGAATTTTTGGCTGAAGAGCGAAAGTAACGTTGATAGAATACTTTGGAAGCAGACATCCATTGTTCGTGAATAAGATTCTGATAGCTTAAAAACCTTTTGAATCATATCTACAGTAAGGAAAGCCTGAAGGTGTGAAATAAATTGATCTCTAAGATCCTGGACTGATAAAGCACCATTAGCAAGTAAAAGATCATATGCATCTTCCGACTCAATCTGTTTATGTTTAAACATTTCCAAGAGATGGGTGTAGTATCCTCCTAAACTAAATAAGTTCTCTGAAAGTAGAAGGAGACCGCAACGGCTGATTGTTGCAGGAGTAGCATGATGAATATTGTCTACCTCAAAGGCTATTCTGATATTATTGGGCACAGGTAACCGCTCTCCATTAGGTAGAGTGAGAATTTTGTTGTCATCCAAAACACTATTGAGATACTCAACCCAGTCAGGATCAATATCCCCATCAAATATAATCCAAATATTTTTATCTTGTTTAGAATCTGAAGTATTGGAATTTCTAATGATCCTAGTTATAATACCATCGGTCCAATTGTTTGTAGCGTAATTCAAATAGCCATAAATAACGTTTTTGGATAAAACTTTAGCATCAATGGTGTGTATAGCGTATTCGCTTTCGGATATTGCACTGATTGCTTTAATCAGACTATGTAGCATTATGGTCTTTCCGGACCCACTGCTACCCAATATGATGAATCCTTGATGTAATTGGACTATCTGATCAAGTTGCGCGCATTTATACTTCCATCTTTCTGAGAGTTCTAATTTTGTGCCATTCAAGTTTTGTGCTAACACATTAAAAAGCTGAGAATGATCATCAGCATGTACAATAGCGTCTTGAAGCATTTTAATCGAATCATTGAATATCCTAGCGTCATCAGTTGTTAACCTCGGTAGGACAACATCTCTTAAACTACTTAAGACGATTCCTGCCTCAGCATTTCGCTCGGAGCTAGCATCAAATATGGTGCTTGCTCTCCTCCTCTTACCAGCCTCAATCAAAACAACTTTAAGAGCCCTTAATCCAAAATCGTAGTGCTGTTGTTTCGAGCACCTCTGTTTAAGATCCCGAAATATTGACACAACTTTAGTGGAAAGATATTTGGAATTGCTAAATCCTTGAGAAAGAAGAATGGAATGACTAATCGCCACTGAATCTGGTTGAACAACATCAAACGTTTTGTATTTGCTTTTAATATTATCTGGAAGCTCAGCACGACCAGCGTACCCAGGATTACCGGTAATAAAAATACCTGTGTTCCTATCAACTTTAAAAGTTTTACCTAAAAGTTGAATATTCTCAGCAGTAGATGAGCCGAGGCTCTCTTCAATCTTCTCTATATGCATGGACATTGCAGATAGCATTGCTTCTTGAAGTCTATTAAATTCATCAAAACATCCCCAAAACCCTAATTTGCATATACCTATCAATATTCTGGTGATTGATCTATAATCAAACGTTTCATCACAGCAAAACACAAGAACAACCCGACCAAGATTTTGACCGAGCGCTTTTATAGTCTCAGTTTTTCCCGTACCTGCGGGTCCCAAAAGGGCTGCACCATGCTGTTGCCGTAAAGCTTCCACCATAGAATTGAAGGCAGTATTTACCAATTGGGTATGAACAAGCTTTTTGGGACATCCAAGGTACTCAAATCCATAAAGCATCTCACTATTACCCAACTTTATAGTTACACTTTTCATAAATTTTGGCTCCTTTGCATCAAAGAAATACTTTTGCTCTTTTATCCAGTAGTTGGTAACATCTTTATCTGATTGAATAATCTTCTCAAGAACATTGATTTCATGAAGTAACTCAATAATCAGGTTCTCGACTTTTGTGCGTCTAAGGAGATCTAATTCATCGAATATCATCTCAGAGAGTAAAGAAAGATTGGACTTGTACTTAGCAAGAAATAACTCCATTTTAGGTTTTTCTCTGATATAGTTTTCAACTTCTGCAGTCCATTTAAGCTGAATCGATAGTAAGAGTAACTGGTTTGGATATGTCTTGATCCACTTTGATATATTATTCTTGGTTAATTGTAAAAGCAGTTCTTCAAAAGAGCTTAGACATGGGGAAATAAGTGCATGAAGGGTTGCTTTCACTTTCATATCAAATATCTGTAACCATTCAGAAGCAGATGAAAATCCATTAACATTAAGTGGCGATTCCAACGTCACCACTTCACCCTCTGGTGATATTATTCCAGATATAAATCCAGTTTCTATATTGCCTTGGAAACTTGCAATTCCTGGATACATTTTGTTGATATGTTTGGATATAATAGAAATATTGTGAGGATTACCTACAATTTCCAATAAGTCATCGTTTCCGACGAAGTAAAACCTAGCAAATGATTGCCTTTCACGATCCAAATAGCCTATAAGTGAAAATTTCACACTCTCAAGCATTTCATGTGATCTATCAAGGTATTGACCAAACCCCTTTTTCCCAAGACTGAAAAGAGAACTACCCAACTCCCTTATAACTGATGATATGTGTAATTGAAGATCTGCAGTTAATGAAGAAAGTCTTGATGATTCACCAGGTAACTGCTTCCTAATTTCCGGATTGCTCTTGAAAATGTCAAAGAGATATATCCAGTCCCTCTGAGCAGTTAGCCATATGCTGAAGATCCCCTTTAGCTGTCCTAATTCCGAAGCTAAATCTGAAAGAAGAGTTTCGTATTTGTCCCCATAAATAGAGAGCTTCATTGTTTTTAAGACATCAATATCTTCATCTAGTTTGTTAAGTACGAATCTCCAGTTCTTGATCACGATATACTTCCCTCTAACTTGGCTCAAGACAAAAATATCTGGTTTCCAATATTTCCTAATTGAATCTAGTGTAGACAAAAGCTCTTTTTCCTTTTTAGCCTGATCAATCATCTTCCGTAAAAACTTGCGGTGTTGGAATGGCTCAATATGAATCACATCCCCAAGCGTCAACGGTGAAGGGGCTTTAGAACCATTGAGCACATGGAAAATTTCATCCCAATGTGATTGACCAATACAACTCATCCTTAAGAGCCCTAAAATAGGTAAAGCCTTATCTATATTAGCAGATGTACGAACCACATCTTGATAAAGTGAAAGAGTACCAAACCCAGAAGGTATGGAAGAAATTCTAGAATTGATATTTGTTAATGAAGATTTCAACGACTTTAGAGATATGGTACTCCAATTTGTAGACAAAACTTTCTTTAACTCTTCTCCCACACTCCTTACCAGTTTCCAAAAGTCATTACAGTTCTTCACTTGAATTTTTAAGCTCTTCAAATCATATGGTATGCTCCAAGAGATACCAAGATATTGACAAGCCTTGGATAAATCCTGTCCCGTTGATAAAGTTTTGGAAAGAGTTTTGCTGAAGTTTTCAATATTCCTTGATGCCGAGGGAGCATTTAACTTGTTCATTTTAGTACGTAATTCATTCCAATCCTTCGTGATTTTCGTAATTTGAGCCCCGAATGATTCAGTTTGATGAGATATATTGTCCTTGATTAATTCAATATTCTTCTGGATAGTAGAGTTCAGCTTTCCAACTAAAATCTTTAAGGATTTATAGTTATTAATAAATTCATCAATAAAAATCCAGTGTTGGGGAATTTCAAAGTTCATTCGAATCAAAAAATCATTAGCTTCACGATAATCATTTAGTACTGGCTTGAGTTCTTCCAAGTATTGAATACTTTCGTATAGTCGGGCACAGGTGTTAAAAGATATACTGTTATTCTCTGATTTGATGCTCTCCTGGAATCCAGTTATTCTAACTAATATATCTTTATTTTTTGTCAAAAGCAATTTTTGAAGCTTATCTCCAAGTTGCTCAACCGTCTGATTTTGTAAAGAATGGAAACGTATTTCCATACTATTTCTGATATCACTATAGTCCAATTTTATTGGATATAAGATAACGCTGCTTTCAGCTGAATCAATAAGAAGCTTTCCATCTCCTACCATGCTGCTAATTTTCATCCAAAAGTAAAACGATTGCTCGTCCTTTAATGGATCCAACTTAATAAAGGGAATCTCTAACAAAGTTTCGATCGATTCCCACTTTACAATAAATTTGTTGATTCTATCAAATAACTCCGTAAAATGATTAAGGACGGACGAGTAAATAGGGAATATGCTAATCAAAATTGAAGCAAAGGTTTCTCTGTTAACCGTCTGGTTCGGGGTAATCAGTTCCTGAGAAATAACTGTTTGTATCCATTCATTGACCTCATCTAGCAAACCAATTCTGGAGATATCGATGTCTGGTACGGTGAAGAGTTTGCCATCCCGTAGAACTAGTTTATGATCCATCAGATATTCAGTATCGGTAGCGTCTGATAGTAACGGTTCAAACTTACGAATGCATCTTTCAGACAGCATTGATCCAATGGTTAAGTTTAAGAAATGTATAAATTGATCCATCAATAAAAATCCACCAGATCTAAGTTTATCAATTGTATTCTGAATCCCTTCTATATTATCCCGAATGTCATTAAAATCGAATGTACAAGTCATAAGATTTCCTAAAGATTTGACGAAGTATGGTCGAACAGTTCTTAAAAGTTCGAACTTCTTTCGAAGTTCATTGACTTGTACTGAAAAAGAGGTCACCAATTTTGTGGACTCTGTTGAATCATTACGGTCTTGACTTGAGCTGGATTGAGGTCTTACAAAATCCCCCCAGGTAAGTTGTAAAATTTTAACAATGGAATCCAAGGTGTGTGAAGTAAATGGTTGAAGAAGTGTTTCAAGCATACCAAGTTTTGAACATTTAAGTACAATGTTTTCAAAATTTGAAATATCCTGACCCAGTAAATTCCCAAATGTCCCAAATAGATGGATTTGATTTGAATAAGAGGAAACACCTAAGGGTACGTCATACTTGTATGATTCTAGAACAGAAACTTCCCTGAATAAAGTGTCGGAGCACTCAAGAAGATTTGACTTTATCTCATAGAATCCATTTGAAGCAATGATGGATAACAGCTTTGAATGATTTATATCACCCTCCAAATTCCTAAATATTTCACTGGATTTAAGTTGTTTGTGATTCAGTTGATCAAGGATAACCTTAACATGCGTTGAAATCTTCCTTCCTTCAGGATACTCCTTCCAGTCATCCGTTAAAACCGATGACAAATCTTGTAGTAATATATTTGAACCATATCGGACGCTGTTTATCCACATCAAACTTGAACTAAATTTTGGGATATTTCTTAGTTGTAAGAAGGAATTACAGTTGGTGCTTTCTGAATTTGAATGATCAAGTTCACCAAGCATATTTTCGAAATTTCTTATTAACTTTTCTTGATAGTCGTAAAGTGAATTTCTAATCATAGGACGTTCCAATAGTGGCTGAAATTTCACAAAAATATCTAGGGTAGCATTAAAATGTGTAGATGATCCCGATAATGCTTTAAGTAGAACGCTGGAGATATGCTTTTCCAATGAAGCAACATTTGATTTATAGGCATCAATACATTCTTCAAACGTATGAGCACCAGAAGGACTTAAATTAAGGCACATAGAAGTAGTGAAACTAGCTAAGGAATCTTTTATACCTCCTTGAAATATGTCAACGCGAAACCCGCTAATTTCTCCTAATGAATATGCAGATCTATAAAGCACATTGCTTTCATTTCGAACTTCGTTCATTTTAATCAATCGATCCTTTAATAAAGTAGAAAATTCAATACTAATAGTCATAAACTTTTCAGAGCGTTTTCTAAGGGTTTCACGCGCTAAGAGAGTGAAATCGTTCACATTATCTTCAATAGCACTGAATATCTTAAATGATTTGTCGTACAAGATATGAAACTGATCATATGGTAAGATCATGAAATCAGAGGATTGTAGAATGGAAGATACTTTAGTCAAAATACCACGAATAATGGACTTGACAAACAAAACCGCACGATCAATTGGGTACTTCACCACTCTCAACTTCTGTAAGTTAGTGAATATATCTATAATATCATCGTTCAATTGGTCAAGGTCAGAGCAGTCCAATATCCGCTCAATGTGGATTGTTTCAAGAAATTGTCTATTCCTTGTTGCTTCAAGAAGACTATTAGAAATTTCAGAGCCAGAAAGATACGATAATTCACCCCGAAACCTTTTCGAATATCTCAAAATTTGTAAAACAAGGTTCACGCCTGGGAGTTGTAGCTGGTCCTTTATCGATTTGAGTGCCTCCTCTTTAGAAGACCAGAAGTTAATCTCATTATATGCTGTTCCCTCAGCAATATTGTATTTAGTAGCAACTATTTCTCTGATTTTCCCCACCCAGCCACTTGCAATTGATTGCAGACTATTGAGATATGTTGAATTGTTAACTAACCCCGTATGGGTCTCCATTAGTTTTCCAATATCACCATCAAACTCATCAGTTAATGAAATAATTTCTTGGGAAACATCAATTGAAAAGTTTGGTATTCGAATAACATGATGCAAATTTTGAAAAGCATTGATCAATTCATTGATCTTCTTCCTTATTAGAAGGAGTGATTGAGAAAGGTGTGCTGTTGTTTCAACATCTGACGTTCTGTGAAGTTTCACAATGGTATCAAAGTATTCCGATATCACAAATGAAACCAAAAGCTCAACCTTGTCAAGATTTTCTAGGTATTGAGTAGAATTTAGTGTCATCTCACTGATAAATATCTGTTCTTCCAATGGTTTAGAATTCGTCAAGATTCCATTAGATTTAATCACAATTGCTAGACTCTGAAGCATTTCTGAAATAGATCTATTATCCATACTATCAATTATGTATAATTTAGTTTCATTTTCCTCTTTAAGAATTGCGATGGTTAGTTTATCTGCATGTGGATTCTTAATGAAGTCACTTAGAAGAGATGCCTTGGATACTTCCAAATGTGCATTTTCAGTTTTATTGAAGATGATACTAATAGATCTATTCAAATATGCATATAGTTGATTGCATGTAGTCATATCAGATGACATAATGCTTATTTGTTTATTAATGGGTATGTTTAAAAGATCAGATCAAACTTCATCTTGATGTTTACTTTTCATTTTGGCGTAATAATTTTTTATCATTTTTTGACGCGCCTCACAAAAAAAAAGGATTTTCTATCTTACTCCTAGATAATATATGGAATAACCATAAATCCCAAGCAACCGTAAATGAATTTTCTATATGTTGAGGTTATTTTGATTACCTAAATTAAGATTAATGTAGATACATAATGCACAAAGGAGTATTAAATTCTGGTTACAAAAATTCTTATGATTTCTATAGCTTGGTATCTTAAAAAGGCAGCCAACACCGATTTGATGTATGGTAAATAAACTTCAGATAGCATTTCGAAGTAGATATTTGATTTTAAGTTCTCTGATTGTATATATATATGTTACTTCATATAAATAGAATACCAAACAAAAAGGGTATACCATAATGTTTCTCAGTATATAACTAACTTTTTTTCTATGAAGCGTTTGAGACCACAGAGAGTAAAAAAAAAAGATTAATTCTACATACGATCTATTGGAACCCTATTTACTAATCAAAGAATAAGTTTATTTAATTAAATCAGCGAATGGTAGTATATATCGAAGAAAAGAATGTAGTGTGGTTCATTCCCGATGAGAAGTCCAAACCTTTTCAACAAATGCTGGATGAGGAACCGGTGAAAGAACTCTGCCAATTGCATAGTCATCATCAGCATCTTCTTCTGCCAACATAAAGTCTGTCTTAATCGAAGTGTGGAATCTTTCAGGTCCTAAAAACATTATTATTAGCAAATATCCGAAGACGCATCCCATAAATATGCACATGACCTTTCCATAATCGTATGCTCCAGTACCAAGTTCCTTAAGTGGGAATTGTGCACCAATTTTAGCCTCAATTGTCGAGGATGCTGAGGAGGCCAAATTACCAAGTTGATATGCAGTACCTGAAATCATTGTTCTGAGGGCACTTCTAGAAGTTAACTCTGTAAGATGAATTGGAATAATTCCCCATGCACCCATCACAGCAAATTGAAGTAGGAATCCACATGGAATAATATATGCCTCGCTATGTTTGAAGAATGTAGGATAAAGGAAGGCACCACCCCAAATAGCGCAACAAATAACTGCCAACCGACGTCCCAAGAATTCCGAGACTTGTCCCCAAAAGAGGCCGCCCACGCAGCCCCCAAGATTGACAATAACATTTGTGACAGTTAAAGCATTTGATGAAAGCTTTGCTTGTTTTGCCAACATAGTTGGGAAAAGATCCTGAGAGCCATGAGACATAAAGTTTGTACCAGACAGCATTAAAATCAAATAAACCATAAGAGGCCATTCGGTTCTGAAAGTTTCTTTTAATTCACTCCAGAAAGTAATTTCTACTAGATCGTCACCATCGTCGCCAGTGTCAAGTCCTAATTCTTTTGCCTTCTTCACTTCTGCCACTCTTTGGTTATGCAATTTCTTGGCCTCCTGAAGTTGTTTAAAGTAATCTAATTCACCGAATGACAGTCTCCAAATTAGAAGAAGGAATGGTGGTGCGGCAGAAAACCAAAATAATGCTTGCCAGGTATATTTAGTTGTTTCAAATCCACGATAGAAAACCGTCGCTAAAACATAACCTAAACTGTATCCAGGTAAGAAGATACCACTGAGGAATCCACGAGAAGCTTGTGGAGCGTCTTCCAAAGCAGTAGCAGCAGCAAGTCCATAGCACCCACCCATGGCAATACCAAAGAGTGATCTGATTGCTAAAAATTGTTTAAGAGTCTTAACAAATCCGGTACCAATTTCTAATACTGTGAATAAAACGTAGCAAACACAAAGTGGCCATTTTCTACCCCATCTATCACCACAGTAGCCAAAAATCACTGCACCAACAGATCTAAGCATAAGCACTAAAGTAATACCCCAAGTAATATTTGTAACTTTTGTATGCAAGCTGTCAGCTAAATCACTAACACAAATGGAAACACAAAAAAAGTCCATTGAATCAATGGTCCAAGCCCAAAAGCCATGCCAGAATAAATTCCACTGATGTCTATTCATTGCTTTAATTGCTTCTGAAGGATTCATTTTTTTCAAGGATTTGTTCATACTCTCATTACCTGATCTAGCCGGTATCTGAAGAAGAGAAGAAAGCCTTGTACCTAAATAATGCAGACATGTCGAAGCAGAAACATCGGCAGTTGCTACCCTCTTGAGCTTATTTGCATTTTGAGGTCTCTTTGAGTCGACACTATCTTGCTCATACCGTTCGATTGGTTGCTCGTCTGAAGAAGCGGAAGACATATTCGAATTAAGAAAGTTGTCTTTTAAAATCAGTATTGGATATCAGATCCAGTGTGTCACTGTCCTGGTAGCCGGACTATGAATATTTGATAGATACATCTAGCTATATTTATACTACTTGAAATCATATGGCAAATGCCATGGTTCAGACTAAAAAATGTTGCTTTCTCCTTTGGGACACTTATTCCCGGAATGAACAATAGGCTTTTGCAACGGCTGTGCAGGCAGATTTGTGGGGAAAAGGAACCATGTCGAGGCTACTTTTGGAAGTTGCAAGGTAATTAAAGCAGTGATCTGTAAATCCGGGAGGAAAAACTAACATGGAAAGGGTCCATGTCTATGCTTTGTGTCCAATTATTTCTAACTGTCTGTTAGATGCGGGGATCTGTAATGACCATCCTTGGTATCCTTTACCCCTCACAAAATTTAGCAAGAATCATCTCTATTATTTAACACCCTACTGATTTGTTATTTTTATTTTATAAAGATGAATAGGTGCTTTAATCAGTAACCCATTTACATATTTCGCTTCGCACTGCAATGCTAACATTGTAAAGAGGGGCGTGGCTCCGTTCGTCCCTTGGCAGATATCACAGAGGGTACGAATGTATTCAATTCTTCATTGTTAGCTACAATACCTTTGACTATTATTTATTTTAATAACAATAATAATGATTCATTTTTGTCAGGTCCCTCTTTAGAGAACTCTCAACTCCGAATATTTCAAACAATTGTATTTTGCTAATTGGGAAGGATTGAGAGGAGAAAAGTTTCCGTTCGTCCTCATAATTTTCCTGAATTTCTTGGTTCTTAGAAAACAAACTATAACATTTTATTGTTTTGCGTCTAATTATCTATTTTTATCCGATTTATCCAATATTTTCCAGGAAGATTATTGGTTGGACAGTTTCTGTTAACTCCGTGACCAAACATCCTAAAACATGACTAAGTTAGAGGCATTTTTGTAGAGATTTTGTTACCTCCGGGTTTGATCTATTTACTAGCCTAATTCAAATTTTTGTCCCCTCACCTGATTTTGAAGACATTTCACGGGATTAACAGATTCTTGGCAAGCTGGAAAAATTAATCTTCGCATAAATAATCTTCCTAAACAGAAATTCCGGGCGATCTACATGTATTCCCGTATAATCGGAGTTAAAAAAATTTAAGTATGTTCACATAAAAAGTGCACAATTCTAATTCTATTAGTTATAATGCTGGACTTGAAAATCATTAAACCATGTATTATAGCATGTCCCCAATGTCATTCAAATCAGTATATATATTATTTAATTAATCATAGATAGAAGTCCAATTCTTTTCATTTTGATTAGATCTTTCAAATAGTTCACCATTCATAGAAACATGTTTGAGCCCTGGAAGTATCGATCCATATGAATGCACATAATCAAGAAAGAAGTGTGAAATGCATTTGGCAAATGGTCTAAAGCAACTTTCATTAAAATCACATTGTTCATCTGATCCTTTAAAGTGAGAAATGCCATTTCCACTGTGGAAATCCCAATATGTATCGAATTCGGGATAAGACAAAACCGTTAAATTCGAATCATCCATATCTCTCTTAGAAAGAATACGTCCAGCACTTCCAAATAGCATTGGTGCAATCATATCTCTCATGTATCCTTCAAGACTATCATAATATTGATGATGCATCACATAGTAATCCAGTATCGATAGATATGTAGTACAATGTTCACATTTGCAACCGTTCCATAATGCATCTGACATGATCTGTTCGTAACAAGCAGCGTTCTCCAAGAAATGCGGAAGAATTAAAGTTTCTAAGCTTGGTAATTTAGGAAGTGTAGCTTCGAATAGTCTTTTCCTCTTTAAGAAGTTACCTTTGATACCATTTCCCTTGACGCTATTTCCGATATTAAAATCCCCTGGTACATCATAACTGATAGCAAGATATTTCAATGAATATCTGCAAGGGATTTTCGAAACTAGTTCAGAAAGATAATAATCGAATTTCTCTGAATAATTATGATCCTCGTGTACTGTATGTTGTATAACGGAGAGCTTTTCTAATGGGAAATTCAACTTATTTAATGTTCCAGTAGTAAAATCTTGCATACAATTGCATGTCATATGATCACATCCAAAAACTATCTCTAAGTTTCTCAATTTGTTTTCATCCAATATCTGAAAGAATTTAAGCACTAATTGTTGACTGGCCAAATCCGTATCCGTATATCCATGATAATAAATGATTTTCAAAGTCTTTAGACTTAATTTTTTAATAGAGCTTTGCAAAATACTTTCTATAAGTTGACTCTGGGCACCATAACTATTAAAAGAAAGCGTATCTAAATTAGAAATTCCATCAATTTCATCCTCGGTTAAAGGGATTGTCTTCTCTACTTCAGCAAATTCAGAGTGATTAACTACCAAATTTGTGATTTTACTTCCATGCAACAGTGGAAGATATGAAAGATCATCAATATCCAATCGTTTTAGGTATTTTAACTTTGAAATTTCAGAGCGGGACAAGTTTGTAATGTTATCCAGATGGCTTCCCATAAGACAAAACTCTTGTAAATTGAAACAATTTGTCTTTAAATAATGAAGTAGTTCTTGCTTTATTTGTATTTCAGGGACAGGTTCAGCAATCTCTTCACTTTCAGAACCACCATTTGTCATTTCATTACCGGTTGGTAGATCTCCTGGTAAGAAATGTTTCTTCTTACTAGAATAAATAACAATTCTATGAACGTATTGACAAAGATCCTTGTTGATCTTTAAGGATTGAAGAAGGACATCCTGTCTTTGAGATATCAACTTCTCATTGGCATCTTTTGTAACCAATGGATTCCTAGAGCTGCCAATTATAGTCCATCTAGAAGTATTGAATGATGACTTTGAATCTAACAGAAATCCATAGGCAAATAACAGGTTTTCATACAATAATGGCTGTACCAATTTGTAGAAATGAAAATTCGTTTGAGCAACGTTGGCTTTGTCCTGCTGAGGTAGGAGTCTGATTATATTGGACCAAACAGTATCAGGAAGTTTACAAAAGGTCTTCTGAACCATCTGTATATTCTAATGAGTATAGTATGAAAAGATTTGATATGGAAAATGATGTTCAAATGATGTAAGAATATACATATTCAAACTTTCGGCATCTCATACATATATGATCTGATCTGATGCGCTCGTTTACCGTTCAACAGATTACTAGCTTTATTGGGATCCTTGCCGATTAGTTGGAATTTTTCTTTTTTATTCAGCCGATAACTTTCTTCGGTTAGCCGCGCCTTTTCAAAAAAAATCAAAAAATGTTGGGGAAGTATCTCTGAATCTATTAGGTTGAACGTTTTATTTGATTTGCACGAAAAAGTGGTAAGTTCTTGAATATTTGTGTGATATTAATGACATGAAAATATTCGATACCAATGAGTTGTCCTCATTGACTAATTATCTTCAGATTTACACCTCATCCCTTAAATTATCAAATGATTAACTGTTCAAAATTCGGAGATGTTTGTTGTTTTTTCACCAATAGGATAGAGAATATAAAAACATCTTTGACACATTGATTGACATAAATAATACCTTGCCCCGTAATATAACTTTAATTAATTCTATAAAGATACAAAGTTGGACCATTGACCCTTGTTACGTTTAAGATTCTATCTTAGGATACTCATCGACGCAATCGCAGATCACCTTAAATTTGTAATTACTTCTTGTTTCCCCTTGTGTGCTACTATGACCAGTCAATCACGTTTAATTTGCAGCCAGCCTACGAGTACAAGCGCTCCAAGTTACCCATTTATTTCACGAGACGAAACTCCCCCAGTAGGGATTTCTTCTCCAATTGCGGAACAAGCTTCGCCAGAAATTTCCTCACCAGGGAATTTTACTTCGGCTATTTCAAGATATAACAGCACCATTCAAGAAAGGATAACTCAATGGAAAAGAGATTTTGCACGAATCCCAGATTTTTTCAGGCATGGTAGACAAGGTACTCCTGGAGCAACCGAAATTCAATATAGTGTTTTCCGACCACCGCCTGATATTAAGCCCCTTAGAAATATCCCGACAGATGGATTTTCAAATACTGGACCTGTTACGAAAGCGGATTTTGATTCAATTGTAGCTGAAGCTGTAGTAGGGATCGCTTTAAATAGTGAGAAATCAAAGCCTAGGTTAATATCATTGGGCTCCTCGGGTTCCTATTTCATACATGATGTACATGGGAAGACGATCGGCATTTTCAAACCTCAAGATGAAGAACCCTATGGTCCACTATCACCCAAAATGACCAAATGGATTCACCGTAACTTTTTCCCATGTTTCTTTGGAAGATCCTGTCTAATTCCAAATACAGGATATATCGCTGAAAGTGCAGCCAGCCTGCTGGATAGACAATTACAATTGTTCATTGTTCCTTATACGGATACTGTGACATTGGCTTCACCGTCATTCTACTATCCACCATATGAGCAGTTTCAAAACTTCATTATGGGACATAGTAATCATTGTAGATCAAAAGTTGGTTCGTTCCAACTTTTTCTTCAAGGATTTCTTGGAGCAGATAAATTCTTCACAAAATATCCCCTACCAGGTCAAGGAAATATATCATCGAGGCGAGTCATATTAGGATCAAAAGTAGGTTTAGGACCACGAATTTCTGGACATGATCTTTGGAATAAAGGCTCTTTATTGAGGGAGCTTCGACTACAAGTAGAAAAGTTGGTTATTCTTGATTTCATTACTAGAAATACAGATAGGGGATTCGATAATTGGATGCTTCAATTGGACGAGGCCGATCCAGAAAATCCACATATCAAGTTACGTGCAATAGATAATGGATTATCGTTTCCTTGGAAGCATCCAGATGAATGGAGATCATTTCCGTATGGATGGCTCTATCTTCCACTCAATCTTATAGGGCAACCATTTTCTGATGAAACAAGAAGCCATTTCTTGCCTCTACTCACTTCGATTAAATGGTGGGAGGATACTACCAATTTACTTCGAGAAATGTTCGGTAGAGATTCCAGTTTCAAGGAACAAATGTTTCGTAAGCAATTACAAGTGTTAAAAGGTCAGGCTTGGAACGTAGTAGAGACATTAAAGAATTCTTCAGAAGGTCCATTGGATATGGTTCGAAAAGCCCGTGTAGTTGTCCTGTCTCAAGAAGTTCAAGTTCCTATAGTGACTCCAATCCTTCCCATTTTGAATGCTATGGATACACCAATTTGTCAACATCATAATCATTCGATATTGGCAAGATCGAATGATAATTGTGATCCTTCTCAACCTTCAAAGGATTTTAGGAAACCACTTTTAGTGTCAAACTCTAATAGCATAACTGATAGTGCTGTGAGCTTCGATTTGAGTCAAAATTTGCAGAAGAACTGGTATAACTTTGTGAATGGGGAGATCGATGAATCTCGTTATGAACAAAGCAATACGCATATTATAAGTCAAAGAATTCCACAAAATAGATTCTACGGTTCTACAATATCTGCACCAGAACGGCAGTGTATTAGTATGACAGAGGAAGACTTCCAAAGTAAAGGATCTGCTCCCATGCCTCGAACAACGAAGCACCTGAGCTTAGTATTACCCGGTTCTAAAACGGTCACTATTGAAAAGCTTCAGGTTGTTCAAGGATCACCAATGTTTGCATGCTGTTGAAGTACACAATATTTCTATTTAATATCATTATCATGCTAGAATATAACTTTTATTTAAAGATCAGTCAGATAGTACATTCTCTGTAAATGTACCAACAATTTAAATGCAGAATACCGGAAAATCATGAAAACCAATACTCGATTAGAAATTTCTAATCACATTTGACAAGTTTAGATCTTGAAATTTTTTCCCCTCGACAAGATGTCAGATCCCTCTTCCTATCTGAAGACTAATAGTCATCGTACTAGAAATAGTGTATTATGATTGCTCTATGTGTTGTTGAATTATAAGTCTATAAATTCTGTACAATAAAGCCATATACACATTAATATGGTCTTTGAGATGACAAAGCTGCAGCAGTCCATTGTTCATAAGAAGGCTACCAAAGTACTCTCCATCCAATCACATGTTGTACATGGATATGTTGGAAATAAGGCTGCCACATTCCCTCTTCAATGTTTAAATTGGGATGTAGATGTTTTAAATTCAGTTGATTTCTCTAACCATACGGGGTATGGAAGTTTGGAAGGACGATCACTTACAGGAAATGAAATCAATGATTTATTTTCTGGTTTAAAAGATATTAACATGCACTACGACGCAATCCTCACTGGTTACATTCAAGGAGCTTCATCACTAAAAACTGTTGGTGCGAACTGTATAGAGATAAAGAAGTCAAGTCCTTCGACTCTTTGGTTGTTAGATCCAGTAATGGGGGATGAAGGACAATTATATGTGAGCGATAGTGTGATACCTATTTACAGGCATATATTGGAATGTAAACTAGTTGATATCATAACTCCCAATCAATTTGAATTGGAACTTCTATTGAATACCAAGATTGAAAGTTTAAAATCTTTAAAAAAAGCGGTGAAACTACTGCATGAGAGGTATGGTGTTAAATATCTAGTTATATCATCTTTAACACTTACTGGAAAAGCGCTCGGACTCGAAGGGGATAGATCAAATAAAATGTATTCATGCATTTCATCTTTAGATACCGATGAAATACTGTTCTTTGAAATCGAAAGGTATAATTCATATTTCACGGGTGTTGGAGATTTATTTTCAGCCCTTCTTATGGATCGAGTTTATAAAACTCATGATATTGTGAAATCAATGAATCAGGTCTTAACTATAATGGCAAAGGTACTCTATGTTACTAGACGACTTTGTATGAAAAATCTTGGTAAGGAAATACAAGCTAAAATTGGAGATTTCAATACTATGAAAGAATGTGAATTAAGAATTGTTGAATGTATGGATTTTTACAAACAGCAGGACTGTGATTATAAACCATTCAAGTTAGAAGACAATTAATTGATTATGGTTGAAACTATAGAACGAACAATAATATATTTATGTTAATTTTACAAAGACCATGTGTATATTAAAAAAGATAGATCAATTATATCAGTAGAGTATAAATATCACGTGATCTGATCTTGCAGTCAAAGAAATTGTAAGTTGTATCACGTGACTGCTGCAGATAAAACGGCTTTAATCCCCCTACTTTAGACCTGTCAGTATAAACCACAGTTTTATTAAGATCCCACATGAAAACTCTTTCATTCAAACAGAGATGGCATTACTTATATAGTGAGCTTTATCCAATTCCCAAGTAGTGACCAATTGTACTGCTTTTTTTTTTCTCCTTAGCCACCGTTTTTGAGGAATCAACAGATTTGCATCGATGTTACCACCACACGGAGGAGTCCTAGAGGACTTGATTAAAAGAGATGCTTCCAAGAGAGACACTCTATTAAAAGAGGCTCAAAGTTTGCCAAGTATTGTTTTATCTGCTAGGCAAACCTGTGATTTGGAGTTGATTTTAAATGGAGGATTTTCACCATTGACCGGATTCCTTGATGAAAAGGATTATAATTCGGTAGTTCATAGTATGAGATTAACAGATGGCACACTTTGGCCAATTCCAGTTAATTTAGATGTTTCTGAAAAAATCGCCTCCAATCATAAACCTGGTGAAAGGGTTACTCTAAGAGACTCTAGAGATGATCTCCCATTGGCAATTATCACCATAAAGGATATCTATAAGCCAGATAAAGCTGTGGAGGCCAAAGAGGTTTTCAGAGGTGATCCTGATCATCCAGCAGTTCGTTACCTTTATGATATTGCCGGTGATTATTATATCGGTGGTTCACTTGATGCCATTGACTTACCACGTCATTATGATTATACTGAGCTTAGAAAGACTCCTGCCCAGTTACGTTCCGAATTTGCATCTAGGCATTGGAGTAGAGTGGTTGCATTCCAAACCAGAAATCCAATGCATCGTGCACACCGTGAATTAACTGTTCGTGCAGCCCATGATAAACTTGCCAACTTATTAATTCATCCGGTTGTTGGATTAACTAAGCCTGGTGACATCGATTACCATACCAGGGTGAAAGTTTACCAAGAGGTTATTAAGAAGTATCCTAATGGTATGGCTAAGCTCTCCTTACTACCATTAGCTATGAGAATGGCAGGTGACCGTGAAGCCGTTTGGCATGCAATTATCAGAAAGAATTACGGTGCTACTCACTTTATCGTTGGTAGAGACCATGCAGGACCTGGTAAGAATAGAAATGGTGTTCCATTCTATGGTCCTTATGATGCCCAGGATTTGGTGAAGAAGTATGCCAAGGATTTGAAGATAGAAATGGTTCCATTCAGAATGGTTACCTATCTTCCAGATCAAGAAAAATACGCTCCAGTGGATACTGTTCCCGAAGGTACCAAAACATTGAACATTTCTGGTACAGAACTTAGACGTAGACTTAAAACTGGTGCATCTATTCCAGATTGGTTTTCATATCCTGAAGTTGTTAAGATACTTAGGACATCGTATCCACCAAGAAATAAGCAAGGTTTCGCTATTTATCTGAACGGTTTACCATTTTCTGGTGTTAAGGCTTTAGGAGATGCATTGCAAGCTACATTCAATCAATTCCAAGGTGGTAGACATATATCGCTTCTTGATGGTAAGGACATCCCACAATCTACATATGCAGCTGTTATTCCGCAGCTGATTAGAGCTGGTGCAGGTGTCATTGTAGCCAATTCCGAAATATCTAAGCTTGATCATTTAAAGCCAGAATCGGTGGCAGCTTTAAAGGCAGCTGTCTCTAGTGCCGGTACTTTCGCATTGGTCTCCGTTGATACACCATTGGAAGCCTGCGAAAAAAATGATAGGTTTGGTTTCTATAAATCTCATCCGGAAGCTAAAAGTATAGCTCCACTTCAGGATGCCGATATTCATGTCAATTTAGATGGAGAAGGAATTTACGAGGCAATCCAAAAGATTGTTCTTTTCCTTGAAGATCAAGGATTCTATAAGTTCTAACTAAATCAATATATGGTAAAATTATACAGATAGTATGATATCTAGTTACGTCGAACGACGCTGAGTGCGATTTTTTGCGTCGGTTCTGTGTGGCCCATGTTTTTTTGTACAATGCACGTCGATTTCTAATTGGACAACCCAACACTTGAAGTATTGTAAAAGCTTTTTAAAATAATACTTGGTGAAGTAATATTAGTTCATTGAAACTCATTGAAACAGTTTGATTACAAGTTTATTTAAATGGTAACTTGTAGTCAAATCCCTTCGCTAAAGTATACAAAAAATAATTTATCCTACATGATCATACTTAACAGAATGTGCGAATGTAAGCTCGAGTTATTGAATCGTAGAGCGAATGGCAATCGAGTAAGTTCTAAGATTCCCTAAGGCGAAAATAAGGGTAAAAAAATTTCAAAGTAGGGAGTAGGTAGTTTAAATAGAGGAATGGCCTGCATTGAAATGTAAGATTAGTTGATCCAATGTTTTTCACACCTACACAGCGAATGTTGAGATTATCAACTTGTAGCTATATTCAGTAAATCAATTGTCATGATACTAACCTTGTAGTATAGTTTGGATTACTACTGAATAAATAACATTATTTCAGTCAAGCCAATCAAACATCCAGAATAGGGTTTCATCCCATTTTATTAATTTGGTTTTCCATTTCAAATTCATCATCATTTTTATAAAGCTTTTAATTTTTCTCCCCTTCCAGTTGATTATTTCTTAATACATTTATATCACATCTTCACGTACTGTCATTATAATTTCACTATAAGGAAGTAATTCAATCAGTGCATATATCAATAATGACTGCCAGTACGAGATATTACTATGTGGATGGTAAAATCTCCACATGTCGAAGATGTAAGAGAAAGAGAACTCTGGATGAACCCCCGGAACATCTTCGATATAAAACATGTTATCGATGCAGAATGATCGAGCGTGATCAGAAGAAATCACATCAATCTAAAAGAAGACACACGAGATCAAGTTCAATGCGTCTCAGGGATAAATCTATAGCAGGTCGCAAATTTTTATCTGCTAATCCAAGCCCAGGTAACTATTATGCGAATAGTACTAAAATCGAACCAGCTGGTCAAAGTAATAGCATGGTAAGATCTGTATTTGTTCCTGATAAAAGAAGTGGTATGCTAAATAGTGGTATCAAAGTTGGAGAAATCCCACCGAGAGATCCAGAAAATTTGATAGACATGAATAATCAGCCTACAGATGGTAAGACATCCTATACTGCAAGAGGTAATGGTATGGGAGTAATGAATCTAACTGATGGCGGAATCAAAGGTGTCACCACAACAAATGTTGGCTCAAACTTTGAAATGGTTGAACCTCAAGTTATGAATTCTTCAAAATCTAACATCACAGCTCCAACTGAATCATTATTCACATTTAATATTCTTTGTATCGATCAAAAGATTAATCCCCTTCTTTTACCACTTGAGCAACAGCACTTGATGCAAACTGCATTCTTAAAAAACCTTAGATCCGATCAAGCCATTACTAATGCTCTCAGATATAATTGTTTTGAACAACAACTACCGAATCAATGTCTCAATTGTATGAGTAATTTAACACCAGATCAAATGGGTAAACAACTCTGCCCTGTTTGTCAACAGGGGGGATCGGTGATTCATCTTCTGAATCAATTCTTAACTATATTAAAGCTAAATAGAAGGCGGGACCTTTATAAAGTGATTTTATTAACTAGAATTCCTCTCAATCATTTGCTCAAATCGTCAATGACTGCAGATTGTTCATACCGAAGTGTTCTTAACAAGTTATATGATAAGTTTATTACACCGATAAATGATATAACCGGTGCTGAGTTTGTTTTTGTAAATTCATTATTATTAACACCACAAGCTGCTGCATTAATTCCGAAAGGTGTTATAAAACAATCATTTAGGTGTACGAAGGATATTAGCACTTTAAAGTTGGTAACTAATGATAATATCGATCCAGAAGCTTTAAAATTGGAAAAAATAGAGGAAACACAAACTGAAAAATCACCAACTATAAAGCCTTCCGAATTTCCCGCAGTTGGTTGTCAGTCTCTTATAAACCTTTCCTACGATACAAGAAATGGTGACTTAACCATTTGTTTTTCTCACAGAAAGCATAAATGAATACATATTATTTTGATAAATGCTGGCTACTTGTCAAATGTTGTGTTATCTATATAACTGTCGGATATTTCAGAAAATACATGTTTTATGTACGTGTGTATGGTAATTTTGTTGTCAAACTAAACGTATTGTCGTATTTAATACAGATGGGTTAGTGGCATTCTTCATCTGTAATTCATACTGTGTTTCAGTGATGTTGATCAAATATTCATAGTTGTCCTCTTCACGCATATCAGTATTGGCAATCTTATTGGGTGTTCCTGGACGTAATAACAAACTTGTTCTGGCTATCTTCTTTGAAGCAGCCAATTTTAATATCTGACCTCGAATATCTTCCGGTGCAATTCCAGCTCCTAATTCGTTTGCTATAATTCCAGCCACAATTGGACTGGCCATTGAAGTACCAGACATTAATGTTGATTTAGAATAATCGAACGGATTGTTAGAAAGACTTTCAACATCAACTCCACTGGAGAAAAGATCCACACATCTTCCCCAGTTGGAGAAGCTTGCAATCCGATCTTTTTGATCATTTATTGCTCCTACAGTAATAGTATATGGTGATCCTGCAGGGGAGGTCCGGCATGCATCGATATTGCTGTTGCCTGCGGCTGCCACCACAACCAATCCAGAATTAAAAGCTGCTTCGATGGCAGCATCCAATATACTACTTCTAGCTGCCCCAAGTGATAGGTTTGCCACACCTGGAACTCCTGCTTCTATTCTATGGTTCACTGCATATTCTAATCCTGCGATCACAGTAGAAAGTGATCCTTGACCATTTCGATCCAACGTTTTGACAGATATAATCCTTGTTTTCTTGGCTATACCATACTTTTTGGAACCAATTGTACCTGCGACATGTGTACCATGACCGACATAATCGAGATGTCTGACATCATCTGAAAAATTAGGACCTAAAATAGCTCTATTTTCAAAATCGGGGTGCTCTACAAAGACTCCCGTATCTATAACATACACATTCACACCTTCTCCTAATTGGGCATCATCATAGTAATAATTCATTTCTTGATTAGATTCAACAAAATCATCTTGCGAGAGTCTTACCAAGTGTTTGGGAGCATCTCTTTGTACAGTATAATTCATAGCATTAACAATAACATCAGGTGTAATTTTTTCCACCATAGGATTATCTGTTAGTCGTTGAACGACATCTTTAGAGAATTCTCCTACAACTCCTTCAAAATTTCCAAAGGTAAATACTTTTTTAACACCAGAACGGATGTGACTGGCCACATTTATTTTATCGTCTTGCATACAAAGCATTTCCATGGTCATGGGTTTTTTCATCTGCATGAGATATCTTGTAGGAAAATTCCGGGAGCTCTTAACTGGAAGAGAATTAACCTCTATAACCAGCAATAGTATGATTCCCAAAAAGTTAAGATACATCTTTGACGTCGTTTGAGTTGATCGCACAATAAAATCCCTAACAGTATTTCAAAAGAGGATTTCAGGGATTTTAAAAACAGAGATTTGGCGTCTAAAAAAATTTTGGATTATGTATATATAAATAAAAGAACTATTAAAAAAAATAAAGAGAGTCATCATTTCAAGTCTTTAAGGATCTTGCTCTTCTGATCAGCAGGAAGCAAGGACATTATTTCAGATAAACCTTCAGCAGTATGCTTTGGATCTGTCTTAAAGAGACGTGCAAGCGTCTGTTTAACAGAATCACCTTTAAGTTGCTTAATATGGGATTCTAGAAGTTTGTGGTTCTCTTCGATCCATAAAGCAACTTTTTGATCATCTTTTGTACTCAAATTAGGAGGTAGCCATGAATTCAAGCGGGCAACACGTTCCAATCTCGTCGAATTTGGAACGAATTCGCCAATACGTTTAATCATATACTCCTCGTTGAGTCTTCTCCTAACTCTCCAAAAGAAGAATCTTCTTGCATCAACCCAATGCAACTCCTTTCTGATCACACCTTTAGCCACCATTCTAGCAGCATGATCGTGCAAATCAGCAAACTGAATTGAAATCTGTCTGTAAACAGGCATTAACAATTCTTGACGCTCATTCAACTTCTTTGTAAGCTTACTCTTCTCCTCGTCAGACAACTCTGGGTCTTCGAGTTTCGTTGATAATTCATTACACTGAGGATCAAGTCTTCTCATCGTCTTAAGAAGCTTATTCTCTTTGTATTTGATACCAACCAGACCAGCAGGTTCGAGAATACCAGCACGAGAGTCTGTATCGGCATACATCTCCATCATACTCGGATTAATTGTAGGATCAAGAACAACCCAAGAGCCACCACGAAGTTCACCAGTTGGAGGAATATATGTAAAGATTGGTTGTTTATAGTCAACGAATGCATCGACAATATATGAACCATACTTCAACACCTCGTTATACATATCCCTCTGGCCACCAGAGAATCCACGCCAATTTGCAAGAACCATCAATGGTAATTGTTCACCATGATTGAAGTCATTAATGGCTTGTGCAGTCTTGAATGCAGAGTTTGGATACCAGACCTGACCTGCTTCCTGAACATTCATCTCCCTTGATGAAGGATTGGCAGGATCTGCCGGAATCAAATTATCAACAGTCTGTGTATTGACAGCGACAACACCCATTGGAATACCACCAAGGCGCGCACGACCGACAATAACACCTTGAGCCCAACCAGAGAGTGTTTCTTGGAAGGAACCCTTATCGAACATACCATATTCGAAGCCATCATCATCAGTCTCACGACCGGCGATAAGCCAACGAGCATCGTAAGATTCGTTAACAGTTGGCTTGAAATCGATGTCTCTATCCCAGCCATCTTTAGGATCGACCAACACAGGAACTGGTGCACCACGTTTAGCAGGAACATATGAAAGCCACTCAAGAATCTTCTGAACACCTGATAGATCATCATCTGCAGTCAAATGAGAAACACCATTTCTGTACATAATCTGGGTACCACCAAGCTGCAAATTAGAAGTGTAGACATTCCTGCCGAGCAACTTGTTGATGGCCCTAGCACCAGTCAAAATAATTGGCTGGCCTTCCACTTGAATAGCTCTTTCACCTAACCGAACAAGATAGGCACCAATACCAACACTCCTACAAGTAACCAAAGTGATGGTAAAGATATCTTTATAGGCGCGAGATGTGGCACCAGCGATAAGACCAGATCCACGAAGGCATTCAACACCGAGTCCGTTCTCAGCACCAATAATTGTCTTGATAACGTATCTAGTTTCGCCATTCTCGACAATCTTATCAACAATGACCGATGTCCATTTACCACTCTTCTCAAGAGCCTTCTTGTCATCCTCGGTAAGGTACAAGTAGTGGAAGCCCTTAGTAGGATTCTTTGGATCAATCCAAGCAGCCTTATAATATGGAAGAAGTTCCTCTGCAATACCTATCCGTGCACCAGAGTTGGCAGACAAATAAATACGTGGGATACCCATCTTCTGAGCTTTCTTGGTAACCTTGTTAAAGAAAGCGTCTTCCTTAGGGCCAAACGAACCAATCTTGTAGGTAATATCATTAGCAACGATGATGAACTTTCTGCCCTTCGGATACTCGGGGGTTTTAGCTGTAACCAAGAAAGCTACCATACCGATATCGTTAGCACCTGGTTCCCGGGAAACAGTAGTCAATTCCCCAGACTCATCAAAGATCAACTCCTCATAAGTCAAGAAGCTATCTTTAAACTTAACAGTTGGGTCCACATTCTTCCACTGTTCGGAAAGGGCCTGTCTGAACAACTCAGGGAAGTCATACACGTAGGTCGTACCCAGACTGTGTGCACGTTGACGCTTAGGCTGAAGCCATTCCTTGGTAGGATAAGGTGTGGAGATCGGTCTTAAGTGCATCGAACCAGGAGCACCAATCGACTTGAAAATCCATTCACCATTTGCGTTACGTTCTTCCACGTACAGTTCAGATTTAACGACGTAACCACTGACATTGTTAATAACAGCTCTGAGTGGGAATGGAACACCAGTTTCTGGATCGGTACACATGATTCTGATCTCGGCACCGGTAACTCTAAGTCTCCATAGCCTACGGCCAAATCTCTCTAAGAATCCTCCGAAAGCATTCTCAACATCCTCAGGTGTGATATTGAAAACAGCAGAGAAATTAATGAATATGTGGTTCATATCAGTATTAGAAGTATCCAATACTTCGAGAGTATCCAGAATATCCGAAATGAGACGATGTGCCTCTGATATAAGATACTCTGGGGCAGTGACATCATCCCGGATCGATCCAGTACGAATGATACCGCGAACGAAGTATCGCTTATCTACACCGGCAGAATTCTTTGCCACGGCTTCATAAACATGAATGTTTCTGTTATCAGTTGGAATAAGTCTGATATTGAAGTTCGAAAGTCTTCCGAGCTCCAACTGGAATGCCAATGCTGGCTCCACATGTCTGATCACCTGATCTTCATTGTAGGCAGTATCAGCAGAAGAAGTCTTAAAAGTATAATACTTTGGATAGCAGCCTTCTTCATCACCTAAGACGAAGGTAATTCTTCGAATACCAGCTTCATTCAATGCCGAGCGATAATCATCGACAATCTCCTTCATGCGAGAGAGAATATGTTCTTGGCTCTTGTAACCAACAGCAGAGTTAATCATCACATTACAGACATTGATAAGACCTCCCGAGGAACACTTTGTGGCAGCTTTAAGCTGCTCCAGACCCTGTGATAATGCATCCTCTGCATCGTCAAGGTGTGGTGCAGCGACTAAGACACCAACTCGCAGAGGCTGTTTGTCATTCTTGTTTATCATAAATGTAAGATCGGAAACAGAAACTGCACGATTCATCGAACTGCTATGAGAGCTCGATCCATTTGCTGGTTTTCTAAGTGCTGCGGGAACAGCATTGTAACGAGAAGTCGAAAGGCTTGGGAGTTGGAACTTCCAGAGCGATATTGGTACATGACTTGCTGGTGAGGTACTATCTGAAACTAGGTGACGAACTTCACTCACCGAATAAGCGCGATATGCCCGACGAATGTAAACTTCTGCGGCAGCAGCAGCAACCCAAGGATCTTTAGATGTGAGGAACTGGGTCAACACATCAAAGACAGTATACTTGGAATCAATAATATCCCTAAGAACAGCATCATCTGGCATCCGATGCTCCGCAACCATAGAACCACTGTAATTACTGGTAACGACCGCAGATTTGAGAATATGTTGAAGTTGATCAACACGTTCCTTAGTCGAAGGCATCGAGCATTGAATGAGAATTTCTCTAGCTCTAAGAGTAGCCTTGGCAGTTGCTCTGGTGTCGAGTTCAACAAGCTTCTTAAGAACAGGTCTAAAAGCGGCAACTGCAGCTGGAGCCTGTTGAAGCACTGACTGATAGTAGTCGAGTATTGCAATCACAAGGTTGTTCTTAGCAGCAATCCGCGAATGGGAAAGAGCCACATCGGCAACGTGTGAAAGATCGCCCTTACCGGATTTTCTTAACCGAAGGAGTACTTCCTCTGGACGCAATGTTGTATGTGAGAAAAGGGATTCCACATTGTAATATTCTGTGAGAAGTCCGGCAAAAGTAGCGTACTCGTGAGCCTGCAGTCCCTCACGGTATGAGTTTGCAACATCTGTAAGAGGTTTGATAGTCTGAGTAAAGATTTGACCATCTGAGGCAGACTCATCATTGATAGAAGCTTGAGCTTTATTCAACATATTAATGATCTGACGAGCAGGGAATTCCGCACCGCGAGAACGCGAGCGATCAACCAACTCGGAGAGCCGGCGATCAAGTGGAGCGGGAAGCCTACTATGAAGAGCAGAAATTCGATGGGACCATTGGGAATAAGGTAATTCAGGTAATCTCATCACTTCGACGAGGCTAGCAACAGTAGCTTTCATCACAGCCTGATCATCGTAACCAGATAGGATATTGTGCAAGATACGCAGGTAACGATGAAAGCGATGCACAGGTTGAGAACCCTCGACCATAGGAGGTCCCATCTCAGGTAATGTTCCCTCGAATGGCAAGGCATGTTTAACCTTGGAAGGATCATCAAGAGCCAAGATGGCTAAGATATCACCTGCTTTCACAGTACTACCTGGCTGTTTAAGCAATTGAACGGTACCGTTTTCCTGAGCAACCAGAGGCATACACATCTTCATGACCTCCACCTCGGCATATGGTTGTCCTGGTTTAATATGTGCACCATTGTCAACGAGGAATTTCGTCAACTTACCTGGTGATGGTGCACGCAGTTGAGTTGGATCATTTTCCTCCTCCAACTGACATGTCTTTGAATCAACAGAAAGTCGAGTTGATCCAACTTCATCTTTCCAATACACCGCATGCGATTTACCGCCTAATGCAACAAGCAATCCGCCATCGCTCAGTAGCTTGGCATTCACGGTACACCGTGAACCATTAATGAACAGGGTATAAAATCCGGCACCTGCTTGAGCCACAGTGAACTTATATTTGGAGCCCTCATGGATAAATTCAACATCAAACATAGTCTTCAGTAACTCTTTTGAAGGGACTTGACCTTTCTGTAAAGAAGCTACATACTTCTTTCTGCATGCTTCTGCTTGTTGGAACGCTTTCACAACAGCACCGCATATAGCAGCAGCAACTGGATCCGGCCTTTCGGCAGTCAATTTCTTAGAAATCAGTTCATCCAGCCATGCTGTAGTCATAGTATTTCCGGAGAATGCAGGAGTCTCCAAAAGACGAATAAGATATTCGACGGTGGTACGGAAATCACCTCGAATACTTAACTCCTTCAAAGCCACGACCATATGCTTCCTTGCAGCATTACGATTCTCACCAAATGCAAAGATATGACCGAACTGAGAGTCAGAGAACGAATGGATCGAAGATGTCGGAGCCACAGAGAAGTAACCCCAAACGTTTGAAGATGACCGGAAGTTCAACTCATGCAATGTACCACCAGAAGGTTTGAAGCCTTCTGCAGGATCTTCTGAAGTGATACGGCAAGCGACGCAGTGACCCTTAGGCACTGGACGACGCTGAGTCTTGAGACTATTAGGATCTTTGAACTCAAAATCAATAGGTGTCGAGCTATGAGGATCAACACCATACAGAAGTCGAATATCATCAATCCGATGCAAAGGAATACCCATAGCAACCTGCAACTGTGCCACTGGTAAGTTAACTCCAGAAACCATTTCGGTTGTTGGATGCTCAACTTGCAACCTAGGATTAAGTTCCAAGAAAGAGAACTTATCGTCTGCATGAGAGTAAAGATATTCGATAGTACCTGCAGAGACGTATCCAACAAGCTTTCCCAATCGAATGGCAGCCTGCTCCATACGATGGAAGGTTTCCGGCCGAGCAATAGTCACAGGAGCTTCCTCGATAATCTTCTGATGACGACGCTGAACAGAACAATCTCTACCGAACAACGAAATATTGGTACCGTACTCATCTGCAAGAAGTTGCACTTCCAAGTGACGAGCATGGGATGCAAGTTGCATGACAAATATTGGAGAACCAGGGATTTCAGCCTGAGCCTGAGCATACATCGACACGAAATCGGCTGGATTATCAACCATACGGATACCTTTACCACCACCACCTTCTGATGCCTTAATCATAACAGGGAAACCAATCTTCTTGGCTTTCACTAAACCATCCTCAGCATTCTGACAGCATCCTTTGGCATATGTGGCAGCATCAACGGAAACTAGACCCGTTTTTTTATCAATGATAACATTATCAACTCCGGATCCTGACCATGGGATTGTAGGCACCTTAGCATTCTGTGCGACAATAGTAGACGAAATCTTATCACCCAATGAACGCATAGCTGTTGATGGGGGACCAATAAACACAACTTTACGTGCCGATGCAGCCAACTTATCTGGCAACTCTGGATTTTCGGATGCATGGCCCCAGCCTGCCCACACGGCATCGGCCTTAGTACGCTCGGCGATCTCGACGATTAGATCGACGTTAGCGTAATTGTTGTTATTGGTGCCACCTGGAACTTCCACATACTGGTCGGCCATTCTAATATATTCGGCATTTGCCTTCAAATCTTCTGGAGTAGCCATTGCGACGAATTGAATGGCTCTCTCATCTCCAAAAGTTTCATAGGCCCATTTACGAACGGATCGAATCTCTTTAACGGCTGCAATACCATTATTGGCAATCAAAACTTTACGTATCACCGTATGACCTTCATGTTGAATGACGAAATCCTTGATAGGTGAAGGTTCTGCATTTTCGATGGTATGGAGACCAATAAAACTCGATGGGAGTTTCTTTTGACGTTCACTTAAAGACATGGCTCGATAAATAACAGTACTGTGTAAACGAAAGACTAGTGAGACTCTTTTGGTATTAAAAAAGGACTGAACAATATTATATGCCGAATGATGGCCAATTCTAGTTAGTATGGATGAAAATGGCATAAAACGGTATCACGCCTGGTTGATTTATGTCTATAATTGTTCCTCTAGTTCAAACCTGTCTTTCGATTATAGCAGATTTTCCAGATCTTTCAGAACAATAAATAAATAAAATAATTAAGAAAAAAAGGTGGGAAACGCCAATCAATTTTTGCATGTGAAGATTCGTTAACTATTCATCCGTTTGATTGAACATATGAATTAGAAAACTTGTCAAATAATCCCTCCAAATGCAATAGAAAGCCGGGAAATATAATCCAATCAACCTCACAGATGATCTCTCTGCACCCCTAGAATATCAAATATGAATTATCTCATACTTTAGACCTGACAGCACCGCCCTAACCAACAATCAAGTACTGAACAATAGAGGAATATAAAAAAAAAAATGGAACAGGAAATAGTTGAATTTCGATTATTCATTCAACAACTAAATCAACCTTTGCGAATGGAATCCACCCCTGGTATATACTATACTTACCCTGACAAAGCTCAATTCACAACTTCTGCAATCGATACACCTAGTGGTAAAACCTCTAAACAGAAATAGTGAAGGAAATTTTGAAGAATAAACCTTCTCTGCAAACTGAAACAGTTCTGTTCGGTT
The DNA here is from genome assembly GCA_012295335.1 of Brettanomyces custersianus. Taxonomy (NCBI): domain Eukaryota; kingdom Fungi; phylum Ascomycota; class Pichiomycetes; order Pichiales; family Pichiaceae; genus Brettanomyces; species Brettanomyces custersianus. The sequence goes on along the minus strand of JAAVTW010000006.1, from coordinate 905,498 downwards.
CTATCGTTGAAACTAATTCAGAGAGGACCACAAAACCTCCTAGACAGTAATAAATGTTTCTGATTTACACTGCCACTATTGAAACTAGCTGACTATGGAAGAGTTTCAGAATATTAATCAGGTCAAATACGCAACTATTGCTTCTACCATTATATATATACAATCTATCATAAATCCTCAAATTTTTTTGCAATACTTCCATCCTACTTGTTGAGTGATGGAAGGAAAAATGGGTAATTCCCATACAAGGTAATTATTTCCAACTGTTCTATTTCTTTCCTATTGATCACATCAATCCTTCTATTACAGCCAATTCTTGCGTCACTATCATCGATTTGTTGTTGCCGTGTATTTTCACCATACCAGCTCTTTCATTCTATTACATCTGTCACCACTGTATTCCATTTTCTTACCGATTAGTGCACCGTACCTTTTTCTTCAAAAAAAATTTTTTTTTTTTCTGTGGACTTCTGACGTCACATCGCGACCTACCTATTTCAAAAAACTGAAACTTTTTTACCCCAACAAATTCCTCCAACAAATAAAGAATAGTTTTGGTAGTAGCACTATTCCAATAGTCCAGTAGAAATCTCGAATCCTCATCCCTTCCAGACACCAGATCACAAATACGGGCCAGTTCGTTAACCGCGTCTCGTCTGTTGAGAACCTGCATATTGTCACACGCTTGTAATTCAGTCTAATGATTTTTGCAGATCCGGCTTAATATTTGTAATTTATGCAAATATCTAACATTTAAGGGACTTCCAGATAAATATGTACCAATGTGCAAGCACGGACTCTTAATCTGTTGATGATCGAAATCGCTAACCTGGAATGTGAGCCTTACAGACCTATCTATAAACTTTGTTACTTTCCTTTCGGCGATTTAACGTACCATTAATTATCATACTACAACACTAAAGTTAACCCAATAATTCGTTATTTATTAACTGTACACATATTTGTGCCTTATCCATTTTAAAGCCTTAAAATTTAAATTCTTGGTCTCATTGACCCTGCTAATGAATATTGTCTTATCTGAGGTCCTGATGATTGAACTGGTCTAAGTTGTGTGGTTTGTTGCGGAAATTGTCCATATAATTGAGGCAGAATGGTCATAGAATCGATATATGACCCATTTGAAATCGGTTCACCAGCAACATAATTGCTTGTAGGTTTAGCAACTGGCATGTAATGGAATGAAATTGGATATTGTGGAACTTGTGGAACTGGGTAACCGCTCACGTCGTAATAAAATTGTGGTTGTTGTTGATATTGATAAGCTTCTGGATTTGGAACTATAGTACTTGTAACCAGTCTAACTGGAGATTGTTGTACCGGTATGTAAACTTTTGATGGATCATCTGGGACTGTAAATGTTTGTTGTTCCAAATTTTCGCCATATTTATTCTTCAACATGGCATACACATGAGCATAACCACTGCAAATTCTATGTGATCGAATACAATTCTGACAAAATGGCTTGCATTCATCACATTTAATTCTTCTTCTTCTACATGTTAAGCATCCAGTTTTACTTCTGTGACTGAAAGCTTTCCTCTTACCGCGCCGCTTACTATTCTTTGATGGTGTACTAGATTTGGCAACCTTGGTATCATCTTTTTGAACAGAAGTTTCTATATCAGTTTTTGATTTCTCATTAGTAAGAACAGACTTAGGGGAAGCATTTTTTGATACGTTATCATTCGCCACTTCACTGATAGTCTTTCTTGATTCTTCTGTTTTGGTATGTTCTTCATCATTTAATAAAGAACGAATATTTGTTCGATCATGTGCCATTTTGAAATAGTGTTGAATGAATATGTTAATGTTGCGGGGTATCTTAAATGATATTTCTTGGCAGAATTAACTCTATATATAAACCATATTTGTAACCTACATATGCAACCGGTTAAAATATTCAAATCTTCTCTCTGCCTTTAACTTACCGATACGATCGAACAATTAGTTCGTAAAATAAAGCAAGCAATGACAATCATAATAAACTATGTGCATAAAGTCAAACTTTCCTTTTAATGTGTCTACATATAGCTGAATGAATTTCTTATTGTAATATTTATTCACAAATAAAGCGCGCCTGAATCCGAAAAAAGAAACGCTCTATTGAGTTGCATATCAAGAAAAAAAAGTATTGGTTCACTCTTTAACGAAAGAAGTTATTTAGTAGAATAGGATTTGTTGCAGACATATTCTTTGATTTGCAAATTTGAAAACTTCTATTTAAACAACATAGTAGGAGGATGACAAGCCTGATGCTTAAAATTCATCAACATAGTACTATAGAATCTTATACATGATAAAATTCGGCCCCGATATTATTACATAATTTGCATACACAGCAACCAAGTCATCGATTCGGGATGTTATCGGTTTAGCGTGCATTCTCAAAGTTTTATGGGTTTATGGTTGTAAAAAAAAAGTTCAAGAATCGGTCTAAATGCAGCTGCAACCATGCTGTTTTGGAAACCAACCATGTGAGAAACAAGTGAAAATTTTAATTAGTCTAAGTCATTTTTTGATTGAATTTTTTAAATAGTTGATTGTATTAATTCTCTCACATTGTTCTGCCCCTCTTTTAGAAGCATGCCCCTTTCTAATTTCCCACCTCCCGACGGCTTTTGGACCCACGCATAAATGGTTACTATACGGTTATTTATTGTTAACTAAATGGATGCAACCGAATATTTGAAGAATTGTATAGATATGTCTGTACCAATAAATGCTCTCAGCTTAACAACAATTATTAGGTATGATCCTTACAAAGATGTTATATATGATATCTAACTACTATTCTTTAGTAGAGGGGTTAATAAGTAGTCAATATGCGAATAATTTATTTTATCCATACATTAGTGGGGACGTATTAATGCAGCTATCTTTTCTAATATATGTTATTCATGAATGAATGTAAATTTTGTTTGCTCTCCAATTTCTCCAAATCCGTCTTTCTCGCCAAATTTTCTATGAAAACTTGATTTTTATACGTCATCAAAATAGTGATTTACAAAATATCTCGCCAAGCGCCTTTCTTTACTCAGATTCATAGCAATCACCCAAGTCTACTAACGGATTTAATATCCGTCCTTAATTTACCCGTGTTATTAATAATCTGCATTAATACTTAGTTCAATTATCGATCCCTCGGATGGCATCTACTCAAGGTCCGATCATCGTGCACGTGATGTATACATATCATTTATTGTGCTCTTATTGGAGTGAATTTTATTCGGGACAATTTTGAGACACAATAATTGGCGGCAAATACTTTCTAGATTGAACCAATGTGCCGGTGACTGAGAATATGAACCGGTTTATAAAAAGGTGCATTCGCGACGATCAATCAGCCATGCATAATCTTCAAAACAATAGTAATTATAACAGATCCTTTTTTAGAAGAATAATATATGCATGTTTATCGTATTCCGAGTAAATAGAAAATGGTGGACACACGTCCCTCGTAATTTTTTTTTTTTTTGTGACATCTGTGCTATAATCCTAAAGTTTTATGACAGCCTAATGTTTTAACAAATTTGCATTGTTGGTTTTTATTTATCCTATTTTCTTAAAGCAGTCACTAGTCATATGTTGGAGTATTCACTTGTTTTATTACAAGGAGATGAGGAGATAGTTTGTGTACAAGCAAAAAAGGAGGAAATGTCAGGACTAAAAGAGATTGTGGCCACGTTCAATAATTTAATCGAGCCAAGACAAACGGCGCAATTTACCGGGATAATAATTAATTCTGGGGAAGTATTATACGACATTATTTTGGTCGACTACGAAGTTTCTCTCTTGAAGATCATATATGAAGGTTGGAATAACATTTGTTTAAACAGTAGTTAGCCGAATTTAAAGCCTAGAATTTACATTTATAAAACAATAGTTATTTAAGATTTACAAAAATGGACTGTTAACCTTTTACCTGGCATACTTTTCAGCATTGTACATGATGATCCTCAAATAAGGATGTTCATTTTTTCACGTGTATGTAAGGTTTGCTTTGATAGTAAATGCGCAGGGAAATGCTTTCTCGGGAGGTTAAACGATTCATTCTATTGTTTGTCAGCCCTTTTCCGGTTCGTATCGAGATAGTCTTAAATCAGAAAACATTGTTTATTTAGTACTGTCCGTAACAAGAACGGGGTTCCCTTTTTTTTTACCTTATTCTGGATAGAGTCATATGATAGACCTCGAGTAATTTATTATAATTTATTATTCTATTATTTTGACACTGCATAGATTTACAGCAGTGTTTTCAACCTACAATTTCGATTGTTCTAAAAATGGCGGCGAAAATAATTAAATTAAAAAACATCTAAAAGAGAAAATAAAATTGCTGAATAGTGCCTTTTAATGTTTCTCATCTCTTTCTCATACTATTATTCGGAATCCATTTCCAATTTGAATCCAGTAAATTCTGAGGAGTTAAACATTTCATTATTCATGCGGAAATCAGATGGGCTGTAAACTCTTATTGATCTCCCTGACTGATTTACGATGCATGCTACAGTTGAAGAAGACGAAATAGTTAGAAGTACAGATGTGGACGCCTTGTCGAGTCGATTCTCCTGCTATTTGAAAGGATATCTCCCACAAGATATTCAACTTCCAAAATTGGTTCCACTTGTGGTAAAATTTAAACTTCTTTGTGAAGATTCTCAGTTTAAACGATTCGCATTGGCAAGAAGACTTCGAAAGTCTTTTTTCAATTTGATCGATCTGAGGTCAAATCAGCCAAAGCTTGTTAATTCCGATTCAAAATTTCATGTTCTTAAAAGTCCTGTCATTAATAGAGGAACATGGTTGAGAACCATAGCTGTCAATATCATCATTAAAGATTTCATTCATCAAACTCAAAATGAAAGAATTCAAATTGTTTCATTGGGTGCAGGTAACGATACAAGAGCATTTCAACTCTTACCAACTAATCATAATAATTTAACCTATTATGAATTGGACTTTGAACAGAGTTGTAAAGTAAAGAAATTTAGTATTCTAAGTGATAGCATATTGGCAAAATCACTTGGTATAACAACAACCAATGATCCGTTAAATTTTCAATCGTCATCATCATCTGGTAAATTGGATTCACCTTATTACCATCTTATTCCTTGTGATTTAAGGGATTTAAATAATCTGAAACAAAATTTCCCATCTGATTTTGATTGGAATGCAAAGACTTTGATATTGAGTGAATGTTGTATCTGTTATATGGGTACTGAGGAATCAAATAATTTATTACAATTTTTCAAAAACAATCTTAAGCAGGGGATGTTTCTTATCTATGATCCTATAGGTGGAGAAACTTCACATGATAGTCGGTACGGAGAAGTTATGGTACATAATTTGAAAACTAGAGGTATTGAAATGCCTAATCTAATGGTGTACAACACCATTCCTAAGCAAAGAAATCGATTCTTACAGATTGGCATTAAACCAGAGCAGTTGGTTACGTGTGATTTGAAATACGTTTATCATAACTGGATCGATGAGAACGAGATTAATCGGATTTCGAAATTAGAAATGCTTGATGAAATAGAAGAATTAGATCTAATCAATTCACATTATTCACTGGTTGTTGGTTGGTGGGGTTTTAGTTTTGAATTTAAGCATGGCAAAGAATTTATGTAAAATCATGGTTCACACTTTTAATGAGATATGTACATATATGTATAAGAAACAAATAAAAGATGAAGGTATTGGTAAAGTTAGTTATTGAACCTACCGGAGGCTTCTTTATGTGCGACATATCTTTTCAAGCCACACCATCCAGCAGCAACCACCGTCGTCATCATAGAACTGATTGTCATAGCCTTTAAACCAGATGTGCTCTTATAAAGAGCACCAGATAAGAAACCGCTTGCCAATGAACACCAATCATCATGCTTTCCTCTGAAATGATCTATGGTAGAATCAAAGATATTATACATTATTCCAATAACACCGGCAGTATTACCAATATGAGGACCGAATTTGGTCACTTGATTCAAAACAGTATTAAGTTTCAATTTGAAACTCACAGGACGAAGTGTCTTGGTTACAGGATCCAATTTTGGTTGTGGCATTCTTCTAATACCTTCGTCTAAACCTTTGAGACCTCCCAGTCCTAATCCCAGCACATAGACTGTACCGGTACCATAACATAGATCATCTCCCCAGCCTCTAGATGCAAGAATAGGGTTACCACTTCCCTGCACTGTGTTAAGTTTTTCATCATCGAGATCCAAGTATTCAATATCTTTATCCAATCCTGCCAACGGATGTAATTCTGATGGATTAAAATCTGCACTCTTCAGAATCGTACTGACATCTTCCTCTTGTTCTTTAGGTTTTTGTTCATTCGCAGTAAGAGTTTCACCGTTCGAAGGTGTCGTCGAGTTACTGCTTCCTCCAAATGGCCACATATCTATAAGTATAACCTTTGTATAATATTAAAAAAAATGATGGCCTTGTTAAGTGGTTTCTATGTATTCAAATTATTCACTTCTAAGTCAAAATTATTGATTTCCCCGGTAAGATTGACGATTCCGAGTCCCCACTTGTATATATTGCGATCTATCACCTTAGCCTTTCTTTCAGTGGTGGCGGAAGATGGTTTAGATCCACATAATTTTTCACTTGCACTAGATTTTTTTTTTTCTTTAATATCCCTTTTTCGGCTTTCCTTTCATTATGGAAATTCTCTTTGCCTAACTAAACTCCCACTAATCAGTAATCATATTAAACTACGGCAAAAAAAATTTTCCAGCCTGGGTAAGATCTCAATTCCACAGGAGTTGGTCAGAGTAATCAGTAATAAAAAAAAAAGGCAGACAGCCATCAAAAGTATATTTATTACTTTAATTTTTTTTAATTTTACCTACTGATTGTGCTAATCACTTGGATAAACATAACAAATGTTTTTAAAATATAGCATATCTATGTCATGACTCTTGTCAGTTTTAGAGATCAGTTGAAAAGGTCCCAAAAATGGTCACTTGGTTTGATGTTTCTAGCATGTGTCATTGTTCTTTGGGTCCTTTCTTCTTTTCTATTGAATGGATTGTTTGAAAATGGTATATATGCCAAACCTTTCTTTATTACTTGGATCAATACATCCGCTTTTATATTCTATCTTATACCGGTTTATATTCGACATAGAAATGGTGATGGTTCACAATTGGATGCAGGTACACCTTCGGGAATTGACGATATCACTAGTAATGGTTCATTGGATGAAACGGAGACAGATGTTTATTCACCACAAGCTGTACCTATAGAAGATTCCGATTCAGATAATGGAACCAGTGCACTTATGATGATTGATTCGCATGTACTAGAACCATTGACATATCTAGAAACCATTAATTTGGCTTTCTTCTTCTGTGTTCTTTGGTTCCTTTCCAATTTACTCAATAATGCATCACTTATATTTACATCAGTTTCATCACAAACGATTCTTGCCTCGACATCATCGTTTTTCACCATTGTCATCGGTTATTTGGTACATTTAGAACTTTTGTCAAAGGCTAAAGTATTGTCAATAATACTATCTATTATTGGTGTTATATTGGTGACTTGTAACGATAATCCAGTTACTAAAGTTGTTTCTCGTAATAATATAATGTGGGGGAACTTACTGGCTTTAGGTGGCGCACTTTGTTATGGTGTTTATTCAATTCTTTTGAAATTGAATGTGAAAGAAGATTCAAGGATCGATATGAAACTCTTCTTTGGATTTGTTGGTGTATTCAACCTTTTTTTATTATGGCCCCCAATTGTCATTATGGATAAATTAGGTTATGAGAAGTTTGAATTACCACCAAATTCATATGTATATCTGATCATTTTTACCAACTGTGCTGCATCATTCCTTGCAGATTTCCTCTGGGCTCGTGCGATGCTTCTCACGTCCCCACTTACGGTAACTGTTGGATTGTCCATGACAATTCCAGTAGCTATGGTTTGTGATTTTATCTTTAAATTTAGATGGAACTCACCTATTTACATGTTAGGTGCTGCATTTATTTGCATTTCGTTCTATACAATCAATAGGGACGAACAGGCCGATAACAATAGGCGACTAGATTAATATAAGTGTTTCACTGCTGGTTGGTGAAACTCTTTCAAGAATAAATTATTATTATTATTACTGTTATTATTGCATTCTCTTGGATATCATTTTCAATAGATCAAATGGATATCCTTTATCTTTAGTCAAGAATGCTGTCGTAAAGCCATTGTAAAGTAGAAATAGCATTAATCCCACGGTCAGGCAAAGCAAAAAAGTATCGGGACCTGTGAAATACTGTGGTACCATTATGAGTGCTATAAGTAATGCACTGAATACAACTTGAAATCCAATGGATATCACCATCTCAAATCCTTCTTGATATTGTACACTAGGTGCCATCCATTGTGTCTGCCCCGTTTTCGTTTGAGTTACGAACGGAACAGAGTTTTGCATGCAGAAGTTCAATCCAGAAAGGTTAAGATAGAGGAGAAGAATACATATACATAGGTACATGTTCTTATCACTTAAAGAATCTCTAATAGAATGCCAGCGTTTCCGGATGAGACGGAAAACCAAACTAAACGCAATAAAGGATTTAACAATTGACCAAGTATCAAAATTCTTATCAATATCGACATTGACATGACATGATTTAGAAATGAATTTTGCAAATAGTAATAATAAATCCTCTGCTGGTGCACCTTGAGGAATAGAAAAGGCATAATGTTCACATGTAAGGTTTAAAGGACGTGGGAATGGCATTCTAGTATCATATGGATCAGAGCTAGTTTTATAGATTTTTTCAAACGGTGGATATACCCAGAGGTGTGGAACACTTCTTATTCCAAATCGTTTCAAAATCTTTGCATTATCCTTGGCATCAACTCGAAGGAAAAATACATTTGCCTGTGGTTCTTTACGTCCTACCGTAGATGCTACCTGTTCAAAAATTGGATCCATTTCTTTACAAAGCACACATTTCGGATTTTCCACGGCAGTAAACTCAACGGCCATATCATAGTTTCTATCACCATATCTATCAAACACGCGATAGAGTTCTTTATGAGAAACATCTATAATATTATTGGGAGAATCTTGGGCTCGCCTCACAAGCTCCTCTCTAGGAAGTGCACTGAGGCAGCATTGAACGAAAAGGAAAAGCAGGAGAAGCATAATAGTGCGATCATTCATCGGTCTACTTGGAGCACTAGCAATGTTACTTCTTAATTGAAATTACCACCTACTTACTATATTTTGATTTTTTTTTTTTCTCTCAAATGTTACCTGTTTTGGGCTACATCTTATTTGGTATTGGTATTGTATTGTATCATTATTATACATATCCCTAGTCCTGTTCCAGGTTTTTTAAAGAAGGTAAAGGTATATGATTGGAAGTTAGAAGTGGAATATTTTTAGCAAACGGTTTCAGGGAACGGGCTCAAACTGGGAACAATATATGTTTCTCCCCTTTCTTTACCGTCGTACCCGCTCAAATTCCGCATGTATACTTTTGGTCTTGGCTGGTATGGCTCCTTTACCGTACCTAATATCTCCATATTGTCACATAAAAATTTCCTGTTGGCTTTGATGGTAATCATCGATGACTCAAGTGTTGTTATCGATCTTTTATAATCATTATAATATTTACCCGTATCGGATTCAAGTTCAGCGACTCTCTCTCTAAGCCTATCAATCTCTTCCCTTTGATTTTCAATTGTTTCTTTCTGTTGCATCACAACTATATTTGTTCTTTTAGTAGTGTCAAATCTCATATCGACACTACCCAGTCTAGAATTTTGTCTTAATTCACTTGAACTGTCCGGACTTGTCGACAATGACGTTTCTGGTGTACTGCGTGTAACAATCGACATGTTATTATTTGAATCGCTCAACGATTGATCTTCCGACACTTGGGACTCTTCCATTTCCACTAACTTCCGATTTAATTGTTCATTTTCTTCATCCGTCTCTTTAATTTTATTGTTGGCACCATCCAATTCTACTGTTAGCTGTTGAATCATTTGTTTGTGTTGTTTCACTTGCTCCATCAACATCTCATTCTTGGTTTTTAAATCATCAATTTGATCATATGCTTTAGATGCAGTCATACTAATATCACTGATCTGATTCTGAAGCATTTGTGATCTTTTCTGTTCGCCTCTAAATCCACCATCTGTAATTGATCTGGGTGTTCCTTTTATGTTTTGACCAACATTCTTCACTGTTCCTTCCACTGCCTTGGTACTCTTCGTCCTTGAAATAGACTTCTCGCCATGTAGTACTCTAGAGAATAATCCCATCTTGAATTGGTATACTTTTCAAAAACTTAAACGTAGATTCAATTGATTAATTTCGATTAAACGTTCTTACCTTGATAAAGCGATTCTTAACGGTGAAACCTCTAGCTAAAGTGATACTAGTCTATCTATCTTTTAGAGAATACGCACACTTTCTCCAAATATCAAATACCACTTTCATTTCGTAAGAGCTTTTTTTCTTATTTTTTTTTTTTTTTTTTAAATTATTTTGTCCACTATTTACTTTTAGTCTGTGTCCTACCTAATTTTTTCGTCTATATCTATTGTACTCTACAATCCAGCCCCTTCCCAATTGTCTTATTAACAATACCCCCCATTTCCTAAATCGGATTATTATCAACCCTAATAAAGTATTTTCATCAAGCCTCCTCTCTTCTATTATCATCCTTAATTTCATGTACACGTTATCCGCTGCTCACGGTCATAGCTCCATCTTGATCATTGGCACTTGCTCCACAGAATTTATCTATACTTTTCTATTAATTTTGATATTAATATAAGCATTCCAGTATACATTCCCCAAATAGCAACTTTAACCCCTTAATCCTCACCCGTATAACGTCTATTGCTTGTATGCCAATCGTCTTAAAGTTTGCTAAACGCTCCCCACAGTAACAATATCTCTATTATTTGTCCCTTTGGACAATTCGCTTAATTAGGTATATCCGCCCTATAGCACCTGAAAAAACTCGTTTCTTACCTAATTCAGACAAAATAATACGCGTCTTCGTTTTACTTTCTTGCTGCATTGGGAAATTAGTGTCAGACACATTCTCCTTGAAAATCATCCTCCATTTTCTTCATAGTTATTTCATTAGTGCGCGTTACCGTGAATTTTTTATCTCGGAATATGACAATTGTCTATCCCAACCCTCGTATTCTTTATGGATGTTCTTTGGAAGATGTATACGATTCCATGTATGTAAATACTGCTTAACAGATATCGCTTACCATGCCAATATCTCTAAATTCCTATTAGCATTCCTCTCCCCCATCGTTCTCCATTACCATCCATACCTTACCTTAAACCCCGCATCCGAGGATGTTTATGTCACAGCCGTAGATTCTTACAAATAACGCGCTATTTTATTTTTTATTTGTTGCACTTCCCAAAATCCCGAGGTTAAATGCATTGGTATGATCTAATTATATCTCCATAACTACATTTTGTCTTATTACAGATCAAATCTGAGCGGTCATTCATATGGATGTCTGTGACAATGAATAATTTTCCTTCATTTTTTATATATTCTTCATTTAGCAGCTTCACTTGTAGATTTCAAGAACTTATCCAGATATCTAGATCTGTCAAAGTATTGATTAGGGTGGATTATAGAACTTTCATCCACTTTAACACCTTTCTTTAGACATTCATCTGCAGAATCTCGATGTAGTATTTCAAATACTTTCGTACAAGCAGTTTGATATTCTGATTTCTCACTTAAATCTAGCACTTCTCCCAATCTAGTATCATCTTCTAAGCCCATTTGTTGTAAGCGGAAACTTAACTCATCTCTATGGAGGTCTCTAAATGGGCAGCCATGATAATCACCTCTTCCTGGAGCAGGTTTTGAAAGAATAGTACGGCAGTCCCATGGACGATAATGGATATGGCCACCTTCTAATCCATAACTATGCCTAAAATTATATCGATATTCCTTATTGAATCTTTCAATACTCATCGAACCAGGACCCGAAGTAAATTGTTGTTGCCAAAATTTCATTGCTTCTTCCGCATTCAGTCCAATCCCTTTCAAGAATAATGAAAGTTGTTGTCTACCTCCATACCTTAAATGATGATGTGTTTGTAACCCCTCCATTAACCTTTGCATACAAATAGGCATATCTTTCACATAATTCATAATATTATCAGCTGTCACTGAATCGCCGTTAGCGTTGGTATTTGATTCGTCACCATAGCCATTCAATTTGTAGTCCATAGCAACCGCACCTGTTGACAGATTATTTAAAACGGGTACCAAACGATCATCTTCATCCAATGTTGGTAATGCCCTCATAGTAGCCTTTAATTCTTGCATTAAAAAGGTACCAAATTCATTTGATATAAGAGATAATCGTTGAAATTCTCCGACATACGCATATCCCTTATGTAAAAACACTTGACGAGTCGAAATCAATTCAGGAACATACTCAAAGGGTAACTTGTAAAATTTAACACTATCGAAATATGCTGAAATTTGTTCTTCTGTCACATGTTGAGTTCTTTGATATTCAACCGTCTGCATTAAAGTAGACCTAATGGAATTATGTGAACATCTCAATAACTCATCTCTAAATTCCGTTCTTTCCTCATTTTCAACTTCCTCCCAAGGTAAATTAATACTTTGAACGAAATCCCTTTGCTCCTGTAATGACATCTGCTGATATCTCATTCTGAAAAGATACGTTTCTGCCCTAACAAATCTCTTTCTAAGCTCATCTGACCTGCAGAATGCCAACCTCAATATGAAATGAGAAAAATGATCTTTCTTCCTTTCTTGATATAAGGATGACGATTCTTTACTAGATGGATTCAATGGTAATAACTTATTCAAAATAGGTGTTACTATGGCACTTGTTTCTCTAAAATTCTTACCCCTACTCTGACAAGATTCGATTTCCAATAAAACTTTCAACCTATCAATTGCCCATGTTTCAAATTCTTCTAATGTAATTTCACTTGTTGGTGGGAGCTTATAGAATGAAAGACGTTGTGGATACTGCGACAAATCATCTTTGAATCCTTGCCTGCCGAGATTATCGAAATTACGTCGTCCATCGACTCTTCTTCTCACTTTTCTAAACATTTAGAGATCTATGTATAATGTTGAGTAGATTTGTGGATTTGGTACAAACCAGGGTAGAATCAAAGTTGATCTAATTGACGCGTTAATCAAATAATCATTTTTTTTTTTATAATCTTTTTTACAAACCGCGTTGATGTTGGTATTATGGGGACTCGGATTTTGTATAGACATAAAACATCCACAGTAAATGATGTATAAATTTTAATCGAGTGTATGGATTAGATGATTCAAACAGGGTATATTTTTAGGGCCAACTTCATACCTATGCTATTATCTAAATGTCTTATTATGTATTAACTTTTCTCGTATTTTATGTTCTAATTCCTATACATTTCCCCATATCATTGATAAATACTCCAAATAATTAAATGAGCCAAAACTTCAGATTTTTAAAACGGATAATTCTAAAAGGATTATATTATTAAATAGCTGAAAGGTGGATGGCCTTCACAATATTTACGACTCTCACGTATTACTTAAATAGAGTAGTATAATATATTTTATAGTATTACCAACACAGTTTCTAATAGGCATTAAATCAGCTAGGTTCTATAGAAACAAATAGATTTCTTTGTAAATCACAACAATAATTAGTGACATAATATGACTTCCACTTACCCCAATGTATAATACATTCAGCACCTTTAACGAATATGAGGTTCGTAAGTTCCATAATTACCTAACTGTTTATTACTGATACAATAATATTTTAACCTGATATATTAACCCTTAAGGAATGTTTTAATTAGAAAATAAGACGTTAAATCCTGATGCCACTATCTTCCCATTTATAGCATTTACCATACCATGTCCTTTTAAGACATTTTCTTTTCGATGGATTACCTGTAGGTATGGCTGTTGATGTGGTAGTGGTAGTAGATGGAGGAGGAATTAATGATGTACCAAATTTATCACCTGTGTGATCCACAAAATACCAATTGTAACAATCAACACATGCAGCGGGTTTGACACAAGGTGGAGTAGTGTTATATACGGTGAGCACATTATCGATTACGTTGGATAATCTATGATTTAACATGTTGAGATGCCAACCAAGATCCTTTACAGTATCGTAAGTACACACCAAACCAGAGTGACACTGCGTTTCCATTGCATAGCCAGCCATGTTACAGGAAGATGAGCCGCCATTACACACACCCAAGAATATTGGGTCTGCTGTATTTCCGAAATGCCAAATGTATTCGTTTTTTTTGGGAAGTCCTGGTGGTAGGGGAAGATGTAACCTTTTTGTAGGAAGAAGTTCACCTGGAGACTCAAATGTTACGACTGGAACACCAAATGTCCTACCAACAAGTGATGCCAATGCCCCACCAAGTGAATGTCCTGTCAACCAAATTTCAGAGCCAGGATATAGGGATGTAACATTCCTGTATATATCGAGAGCTGCCTTATAATACCTATCGGGCCGACGCATCTCACGTTCAAGACAATTTTGATTGCAAGTGTAAGATTGATCCTCATAACAGTCACAAACCGTAGACCAAAGTGATGAAACATGTGCACAACAACAAGAAAATAAAAGATTATCGTTAGCTTTATCTCCTTCAACAGTACCACCATCGTCATCAGATAACAGACCTGATCCAAATGTAAGTCCCGAGGCAGACGTCCCCTTGTATGCAATGATCACCCTAGGTTTTCTAAATCTCTTTCTCTTTGGAAGCTTCTCCACAAATACATGTCCCCTTACTCCTGTATCATTCCATCCAAATCCATCACCCAATTTGTAATGATCTCCAACATCTCTCCAATCAGGATCGTCTGGAAGTTTGGCATACGCATTAGATGACATCAATGCCAGATTTAATACTGTATCATGATCCGAAACATTTGGGATAGTTATTGAATCTTTAATCCATTCCAGGTGAATCATCGAATCCACTTCTGCTTGATTTCCAATAGATATGGCATAGTTTATGTATGATTCTACGAAATCTGGATCTCTATTCTTCATCCGTACAACCTGCTTTGGATTTGAATTCATCTTGAAAGAGTAACTGAATGGATTATCAGAAAATTCATGAGAAGATTTCCCATCGGATAATGAATGAAGGAAAACTTCATCTATATCCAATCTTTTATGTGTATGCGAATTGGCGGTATTATGAAATATGTGTTTGATAGTGAAAGAAGGAGTTGCTAGCTCTTCAGGAATAACTAAAGGGCTTTGCTGTATGTATGCACTTGCGGCCGGCGCAAACACAAGCATCTGTGATAATAAGAATATGCTTGGTTTCATGGTAATTTAGTGGTTAGTGATCATTAATTGGTAAAAGGATTAGGAGGGCAATACTAGTATTATCTGATTCAAAATTAAAATTAATTTATTGGTCTTATTTAGATCACTTTTTTTTTTTTCTTATCAGATAGCGATAAAACAAATAACTTTTATTTCCACAATATCATAAATTAATTATTAAATTAAACATCATTAGAATATGATGCTTCAACTGGCTTGTCCATTATTACAGCATGGCCTAAGATCAAAACACCATTTGTTGTAAGCAACCATAGCAATGTAGTGATTGGACTTGCGATAAATAATACTGGAAGGTTCACTATGAGAATAATAGTATAGAGAATGTTCTTCTGTAATGTGATAAATCTAAGATCTAATTCATCAGATTCTCCGAAGAAATATTGGATGAGGAATAATGTAACTGCATCAAACAATATTAGGATTAATAATGGGAAGTCCGTGAAAATGAGATACAACGAAACGATGGCCACTATCAACAGATAGTTTGCCGAAAAGTAGTTCAAGTTATACGAAATTCTCTGCTGAGCATCAACAACTCCATTGGGCTTACTCATCCTAGTCACATCAAAGAAATCTTTTGGTGTTCTGAGATTGGCAAATTTAGATTTCCATGTTCCTGAGCTTCCTGCTTGCTTAACGATACAGTTGTTAGTATAGTCTTAAGAATGACGCGTTTCAAAACATACTTTAAGCTTATCAAAGTTGAAGTTCGACGTGAATGACGAAAACTGAGTGGGAACAAATGAACTCATTCTGTTTATATCTATGCAACGCAATTCGTTTTATTAGAGTATATTATCTAATGGAAAGAGATGATTAAGAAACAACGAAATCAGCCAGATCGATCGATCGATCCAGGAGAACGGAAGGAAAAAAAAAAAGTGAAAAATTAAAAAATTACAATTTGGTCATGGCTTACTTAGGTAGTAGGTGAGGTTCAACCAATATTACCCTTCATGTTTCCACTTCCCTTTGCGTGAAAGTCTTTGAAATCATCAAACTCTCTCTGTTTATAAGTCTCTCTGTCCTGGGCTTCATAATCATTATCTTTTATCTCAGCCTTTTTATTATCAGTATTCGATTTAGCCACCATTCCACCATTGGCTAGTTCATGATCAACAAATTCTTCTACAGTCATTGTAGGTAACACTTGGCCAGTTCCTTGAACAGATTTCTGTAATTGATCTCTTTTCATACTTTCAGGAACGATGGTGAATGGTCGTAAGACATGACCGTTAGAATCTATCGCAGGCTTATTGATAGATTCAACCTTATCAGTGTAACCCTTATTGAATTTATCCTTCCTGGCTTTATCATCTGAAGCAACTTCCGTGATCTTGGGGGTATTTCCTTCATATTTGATATAATTCTGTAGCAGTGTGACTTCCATCAAATTTCCTTCAATATCTTGGAAACTCTTCAATGCAAAATACTTCAATTGGTCAATATAGATCTTCCTCACAACTTCATCATCCAAACTTTCCATTGCTTCATCATCTTGCATGATTTTTAAGGCTTGCTTGAAAGCCTTCTCCTGCTTATAAGCCTCTATTTTCTCTTGTCTTCTAGTCACAGGATTTCCCGTTTCTAACTCTTTAAGGTTCGGATTTGAACTGTTTTGAAAGGAATCAAGGATATGAGATTGCTTTTTATTCAATAACGAATAATCTTGCAACGAATGTAAAAATTTTAGGTATTGCCTATCGGCTTCAAGTAAAGTGGCAAGTCTAGAATGCTTATCCGGTGATTTGCCTGATCCGAAACCACCATATTGTCCAACAAAAGAAGCAAGATAATAGGGCACACTAAGGAATTTGATATTTTCAGTACTGACATCATCAACTGATTCGTTAGAACTGAAGAGTTGTAACTGTGTAACTTTTGAACTGAGATCTTTCAACTGTGAAAGGATACTTTTATATTGTTTGATAAATACGACATGATTTGGATCTTTATGGAAATTATCGGCTCTAGAAACTGTAATTGCAAATTGCTTTGAAAGTCCAAGATACTCCTGTTCTACCATAGCTATCGGATAAGTTAAAATTCAAACAGTCTAATATCTGACATAGTTGTGTGCAATTAAAAGAGAAGTTAAATTAGCGAAATTAGTGGAAAATTCATAAGGATTTCTTTTAATCATATATACACATCTTCAATTATAGAAGTACAAAAAACACAGAAAAACCAAAAGGACACAAGAAACAGATACAATCTAGAAAGTGGAAAAAGTGTACATATAATAATCAATTGGAGCCATCCAAAACAAACCTTAAAAATTCCATAAATACATTTAATGTTCCACCTTAGTACGTTTAGGATCACTAACACTTCTTTGTTGAGGCATTGGACGCTTTTGAGATTGATTTAGTTGCTGTTGTTGTTGCTGCTGCTGATTCACAACGGGTAGCCTGATTCGTTGTTGAACCTGCTGGGCTTGTTGCTGAGCTTGCTGCTGGAACTGGGCTAATCGCTGTTGCTGCTGTTGTTGTTGCTGTTGTTGCTGCTGCTGTTGTTGCTGCTGTTGACCATTCGTACGTGCAAGATATTCAGGTGTATATCTGAAGCCTTTCCGGTCTCTGACTGTATCCGTCAGCTCATCAATACGCTTCTTAAGTAACAATTCTCTCTGCTTCGAGGCATTATCCATAGCTTCAAGTTCAAGAATCCTCGTTTTGTATAGGTCATTTACCAACTCTAACTCAGAAATTCTTGTCCGAAGTTCATCATTACTGCTTGTAGTATCTGATTGCTTTGAAGACGAAGAAAGCTGTCTTGATGGTCGCTGAATTTGTGCCTGAGTTTGAGTTTGCTTTTGCTGTTGCTGGAAAGGTGCAAGATTTGGAGATCCAGCCAGAGGAGGGATGCGAACTCCTTCTCTTGTTGAATTCATCATAGGTGATCCCAATGATTGTTGGGTGGATGGATTCTGAGTGAGATTTTTAATAGGTGGTAACTGCCCTCCAGGATATGCCTTTGAATTAACACCAAATCCTGGTGAAATCGAAGGCAGTTTTGATGATGATCCCGTTGGAAGAAGTGGTGGAGTAGCATAACTATTAAGTTCTGTAGAAGGTGAGTATGGCTTGCGTATGTATCCAAGGGGAGGTAATGATTCACCTGGTCTAGTTCCATTAGGCTTAGCGGTGGCCTGCTGGGGCTTTTGCTGTCCATTTTTACCATCAAGTATACTACTAGATCCATCAAGTCTCATTCCTGGAATTTTTTCACCCGTATTCTGTTGACTAAGTGTTTCAAGTGCACCTGCCGCATTCAGGACAGCATCACGTCCAAGATTTTGTGGATGCTGTTGTTGCTGCTGCTGCTGTTGCTGTGAGCTTGTCCTTTCAGACGATTGCGAAACAGTGAATTTTGAAGGGGCTGCAGTTGAAAGAAGCAAAGGTGAAGTAATTCTCGTTAAGTTTGGTGCAAACTGTGCAGGTGTAGAAGATGGGTAATGTAAAGAGTGAATTGACGTATTTGACCCAACTTTTCCCCATGAATTAGATGCACCTGTATAAGTATAAGTTGTAGCAGCAGGCGATCTGCTAGAATTCTGGGTTCCACGGGGTAGAAGTGGTAATAAACCAGGAGACCCGCCATTTCTTGGATCCACAACTCCCATTCCTGGTGTACCCATTGAGCCTAATTGTTTACCAGGAAGTTGTCCCACTCCAGATCTTCCCACATCAGTCATAGATTTGATACCGCCAACAAGATTACTTTTGCTACCGGAGCCTTTACGACCCCGAGATTTAGTCTTGTATTGCTTAGATGAAAATTTCGAGCGAGATTCTTTTGCTTTCAATTCAGGAGTATTAGATCCAGATTTATTATGCTTTACCCTATTTCTTGATTTGATAACATCACTTTTCAATGAAATAGGACGTGGTCTTCCATGCAATTTTAAGAAAAGTCCACACGCATTACAAAGAACTTGACCAGATTCATCACGCCTCCAAAGTGGTGTAGTTTGAGTCTTACAATTTTTACAAATCGGGGTAGACATATTTTGACGTGTAGTGACAGATCCATTTGATTGTTTAGTAGATGTCATCTTTGCATTCGGATGCACGGGTTCTTTTCCGTGGTGTTGTGAAGTTTCACTTGATTTTTTACTTTCAGAATCAGACTGTTGTTTACCAAATGAATTGGTTAATTTTTCTGCAACCTCTCTTTTTACAACTGCAGTTGTGGTAGAAGGCTCTTGTGTGCTTTTATTAACAACAACTTTGGCCTTGCTGGCTTGTAGCATTGTCTCTGCCAGATTATCCGGTAGAAATTCAGCTTCTGTATAATCAAAATCTTACTGATGATATAATTGATAGATTTAATCCAAACCAATCAATTCAATCAATTTTTTGTTAACACACTTTTTCAATCCTGAAAAATTATGTAATGGCAGTGAAAAATGACGTCCAGAAAAAAAAAATTAAAAATTTTTCCAAATCTAAAAGATTAAATCAAGCTTGAGGATTCAAACGGATCGATTTATAATGTGATTATCGTAAACGAGACGCGTATCTGCGGGTGTAAAATGAAGAAGATGACCGGTATGAAATGTTAACCAAGTAACAGATCAGATAGACTGAATAGAACAACGCCTTTATATGTAGTTCAGTGGAAGAAAATCTTCAATCTTCTTTCTATTATCTGCAACTGATAACGGAACTAATGGAGGTGTATACTTTATATGTAAAGTAAGGCAGATCGATGGTAGCTGCAAGCAAAATTCTAACAAGTATTCAAACTACTAATGGGTTAGATAACAGTAGTCGAAAAAATGTAGTGTCCCGATAAGAGCCAATGTATAGTTTAATAAGGTGATGAGCAGCCAGTAAATACTTTATCAGGACGAAAGACTTGTTATCAAGGTTGAAAAAAAAAAAATCAAAAAAACTAACATATTGGAAATTGGCAACAGCGATAAAAAACCCGAGTGAAAAAAAGGAGGGGATAGGAATTCTAAATATTGCACTGATGAGCATACCGAGGAACACCAGACAGGAGTGCACCAACACAACAAAAAAGTTTTTTTCAAGTCAATACGATTGTTTTTCTTTTTCTAGGTGACGAGATTAGATAGAAGTGATAACGTTCGGTAAGCTAGGAAAATTTTTATTGGAGGAGAGCGAAAGAACGTTGTGTCATCATTAAATTATATGGAGGAGTCGTTATCTATGAAATAATCGCTTATTAACTTTAGTTTGTGTAATATTTTAAGCTATATTAAACATCGACTTTTTCCTGGTTACCCTTATTCAAGTTGGATGCTGCTTATCACTGATGAAAAATCTATCAATAATGAAAAATTTCTACCCGTGTGCCTGTGAAGCCGTGTCATAGAGCGCGATGATCAATATTTGGTTAAAATTCAGTCTATTCGATTGGCATTTCCCCTATTAGGTAAAAAAATGGTCTATAGGAATTGGGTCTCTTACTTGATATTCTCCTGGGATTAATTCATACTGATAGCCAACTGGATAGACTTATCTTAGAGATATATCATTACATATTCTAAATTCTTTCCGATCATGAAATTACAAATCTTATCAATAGATGTTATCGCACAACCTACATCCATCTATCCTTTTTTGATAAGATAAGATAACAGCACCAGGCTCGGGAGTAGAAAAGAGTGCGGTAAAAAAATTTCATATTATGTTGGGATTGTGAAAAAAAAAGGATACAGAAGTTCAAAAAAGGTTATATAACACATATCTTCCCAACAGTATATATGTATTATTATCTTTATTTATTACATAGCATGTATCAACATCTGTATATTTTCATCAAACCTTTTAACAACCTCCATTTCATAATTAATATTAGTTTTATTATGTGTAAGGATGCATATCCTCTTGTTTTCTTAATTTAGACAAAATCCTTAAAGAGGGTTGAAAAAAAAAAGACTTCGGATAGGGATTAACGCGGAAGGGATTCGTATATTGCTTTTATGTTAATTCTTGTATTTAAAAAGAACATTTCTCTACCATTTCTCTTAAAACCCACCCTCGTGATTACATTCCCGCTTCATTTAATATTCGAATTTTACAAACTAAGATGGTTTCTTTTCAAAAGGTTGCAATCCATCTCTCAGAATTGATTCTTATTGGCAACATTTATGGTGCTTATGCTGATGAGGCACCAAGAAATGATGACAATCCAGATGTAAAATACAAGGCCCACCTTGATACGGAAGAACTTCATGGCATTGTGGAATTCTATAGGGGTAAAAATGGTACCGCCAAGGTTCATGTAGACATTACAGGTCTCCCAGAGGAAGGTGGACCATTCTATTACCACATTCATAACAACAGGATTCCAGAGAATGGCGATTGTGAAATGGCAGGAACACATTTCAATCCTTACGATGCTACTCTTGCTGATTGTGATGAACAAGATGGTGATGCAAATTGTCAGGTTGGTGATCTTTCTGGTAAGCATGGAGTGATGAATACCACATGCTTCCAACTAACCTATTATGATCCATACATTTCGTTGGATCCAAATAATAAGGCATTTATTGGCGATAGATCTGTTGTTGTTCATTTCAATGATATGTCAAAGATGGTCTGTTCCAATATTTTTAAATCAGGAACAAGAAGAAAGACTTTTTGGAAGAAAGATTCTGGAGAAGATCAAGAGGATTACTTCAACCTCAACGGTGCCCAAGATGAGGTCGAAGAAGATGAAGAAGAAAATCAGAATGTTGATGGTACAACATTGATTCCAACAATTACCAGTTCTGCACCAAGGAATCTAACTACTGGAATTTCAATTAGTAATGGTACAGCAAATAATACTTCAGAAGATGATGGAGAAGATGAAGATGATGGGGAGGCTGAAATTTCAACTACATATAGTGATAATGCTATTCAAAAGATTGCTTCAGGACTTGTTGGAACCATTATCAGTTTGCTTATTTCCATATTTTAAACAGATCACCAAACACATGGGTTATACATAAGATATATTATTTCTAATTAACTAGTTCTTTTTTTTAAGAACAATAATGATGTAGATTAGGATGACATTAGAACAAAGTAGAAAAAAGAGATAATCGGAA
Organism: Brettanomyces custersianus; assembly: GCA_012295335.1. NCBI lineage: Eukaryota > Fungi > Ascomycota > Pichiomycetes > Pichiales > Pichiaceae > Brettanomyces > Brettanomyces custersianus. The sequence continues at coordinate 883,009 of JAAVTW010000006.1, read as the reverse complement.
ATAGGGTAGAATATTGGTTTTTGCACGACCATCATGTATTGTAGTATATAGAAGAAATTAAAAGAGTTGTGTTGCTGTTCCTAGTATTAACGCCAGAGAGAAGCGAATACTACAAATCAACCCGTATATTAGACAAGTGTTTGATATAGGTTAGCAAACTTTTCAATCAGCAAGATGACTATTTATATAGCTACATTGTAAGTATTACCTGAGTTAACACCTTGTACATGGAATTGAAAGAGTACTAACATGATGTGATTTAGGTTTTTGCCATATACAATTCATTTTCAAGTGGATGCATCCAAAATTGCAAAGAAGGATAACTACCTCTTTGAACCAGTGGAAACCTACGATAACCTTGGTTCTACAAAGGATGAGGCAGAAGCAGAGGCACATGGTGATGAATCCCCTGATTTAGATTATGATGATTCGACAGTTTCGATCCTTCAAACTTTGGCGAACAAATCAACATCAAATTTGAATTATGAAGAATCGGATTTGGCATCCGTATCATCGAGTTTAGGGAAGAGTCCCTTAAGACAACAAACACCAAGAAGTGCTTCTATTCAACAAGCTATACAGACACGACAGAAATCGCCATTAGAGACTCCATCTAACAGAATGTCTGTCCAGGATTTCTTCTTCAACAACCCAAATAGCTCACGATTATCGTTAAGTTCGCCATCTGTAGAAGAGACAAAACTTCGTTCATCAACCGATTATTTCGGGTCAGGTGCTACAGACAATGATAAAATTACGATACCCGCATCTCAGACAAGTGCAGAAAAGCCCAGATATGTGAAACCTAGATCAAAACTATTTGGAGAATTCCCTACTAGACCTTCTTTGGAGCATAGTCTGTCGAATTGTAGTATAAGAAGCATAGGTAAAGTGTTACTGGCTCGTCGATCGAGGAAATCCGCTTCTTCTAGAGATTTGAGGTCTGTTCTTGATAACAAGGCATCTTTTGAAGGAGATGGCGATACATCTGAATTAGTCTCTGAAGATGAGTCTATCATGTCACATACAAAGCCTAAACCTATTCATGGTGAACAATCTACTGATAAAGTGATACCCTTTGGTGGTTTTGCAAAAGATTATAAGATGATATTGGAAGATTCAAATAATGTTTTTGCTAGTGCGCCTTGGAAAATTGTTCCTTATGATAGAGGAAATGGTAGTTTACGGAATGCAGTTCGATTGGCAGTGAATTCAGGTCATTTAAAAGACATCGAATGGGTGGGGACTCCAGGAATGCCTTGCGATTTGTTACCAGAGTCTACAAAGCAGGCCATTTCTAACAAATTAAGAAAGGAATATGCAGCCGATACTATTTATATTGATGATGATATCTTTGAAAATCACTATGACCGATACTGCAAGCAGGTTCTATGGCCTATTCTTCATTATCAACTTCCCGAACCGGAGGGAACAAATTCATTTATTGGTGATGCCTGGGATGATTATGTACATGTGAATCGTCAATTTGCCGATCGAATTATTAAAAGATATAAAAAAGGAGATACTATATGGATCCATGACTATCACCTGATGCTTTTGCCAGAAATGCTTCGTAAGGAACTTCCAGATGCGAAGATTGGCTTCTTTTTACATGTTTCATTTCCTTCTAGTGAGGTTTTCAGATCATTGGCACATAGAGAAGAGATTTTGAAAGGTGTTCTTGGTGCCGATTCTATTGGTATGCAAACAAATGAATACGTGGCTCATTTCTTCCAGAGTTGTAACAGATTGCTTTTGGCCGATTTCGATGACCACGGTGTTAGATACAATAATCGTACCATTAGTGTTTCTCATAATCCGATTGGTATAGATTCATATGCATTACGCAGAGTATTACACAGTGATGTCGTTCAGAACTGGAGGTCATTAGTTCGGGAGAGATGGCCAGATAAGATACTTATTGTTTCAAGAGATAAACTGGATCGAATTCGTGGTGTTAAGGAGAAGTTGTTAGCATATGAGAGATTCTTAATTGAAAATCCTGATTACATAGAAGTGACGCTGCTTCTATTAATATGTATTCCTGGAAGGGCTGCAGCAGATGAAAAGATGGAGAATGAGATTCTTACAATAGTAGAAAGAATTAACTCGATGAATCCAAACATTGCAAGTGATAGGCCAGTGATTGTATTAAATCAAGATCTCAGATTTGAACAGTACTTGTCGCTATTGAGTGAAGCTGGACTGTTCATTGTATCCACTTTAAGGGAAGGAATGAATCTAACATGCCACGAATTTGTTGAAGCATCATATGAAGATCATTCCCCACTTATCTTAAGTGAGTTTGTAGGATCTGCAGCAGTCCTTTCTGGTGGCGCACTTGTTACCAATCCTTACAATATTAAACAAGTCTCTGGTGCTATAAAAGAATGCATGGAAATGAGTGCAGAAGAACGTGAAAGAAGGTGGAAGGCCATGAATGCAGCAGTTTTACGTCATGACTCATATCATTGGGTTGAACAATCACTGAATAACATAGAGGAGGCTCACAAGTTAAACACGAGTCAACAGCCTGGGGATATTAAAAGATTGATGCAGTCAGACATTGATAATGCACTTGCTATCAGCCGTAATGTTGGCTCATCTGATTACAATCGATTGTTTGTTATCAATATGGAAGGGTTAACCTCAAACTTGGATATTCATGGTACTACAATCAATCCTGTTCAGCAGAGACTCATTGATACAATTTTGAACAATTTATCATCTGATCCTACAAATATGGTGTATCTTCTGGATTATTCCACCAGAACTGACATCAGTATGCGTTGTAGGACATTGCCCGATATAGGTATGATCGCGGAAGATGGTGGCTATGTGAAATTAAGCGATGGAATGAAATTCGAATCTATGATTCCATCTCAGAAGTTAGGTTGGGTTCCGGCCGTCTTGAAAGCAATGACCTCATGGAGTGAAAGGATTCCAGGTACCTACGTGGAACGGGAATCATCAATAGTTCGGCTTCATACTGAACAGAGCCATGATATTGATCAAGAGCATAAAGCGAAACTACTAGGTGAACTTATGTCTCATATTAACGAATTGTATGGTCATGACTACAATCTTCATGCAAAACTTTTGAATCAAGTGGTTTCAGTTCAAGAAGCAGATATTACAACGAAAGCTTTACAATATATTGTTAAGCATACGGATAATAATCGAATTTCGATGGTTTTCACAGCCGGTGGAACTTCTCCAATTGATGAGGAAGTTTATAGCTTCTTCAAGACTAACAGAAAGAAATTTGCTAATAACGTATTGACGGTTAAAATTGGTCGGTCTAGGGAAAGTACGGGTGCCGAATTCAAACTACAAGGTATGAACGAGCTGCTTATAGCGCTATCAAGAGTAGCATAGTTTGAATATATATATATGTAAGATCATTTATGTAATTATGTTTAGTATACAGAAATTCTATTAGTTATAGTTTATGTATCCGAAGAAATTTATCATATAGGAAAGGTGAATTCATTTGAACTCTGGAAGTCGTTCTCTACGTACCCTTCCACGTTGCGGTTGATGGAATCTCGTATTTTGACCTCTCGTCTTTACAAATCTTTGTGATGATGGTCTTGTCGAATTTCTCGAAGCTTGAACAGGTCTGCGGATCCGGGTTTTAGCAATTTTCTGACGTGCTCGTAACTTATCGCTGCGACATATATTGAACAGTCCATTAAGCTCGTCCAGAAGTGCACGATCCGTCTTTGGATCATACTTATCGAAGCTTTGCCAAATATGTTTGAATTCTGGAATCCCTATTTTATTTTCTGGTCTATCTACACTCCACAAAGTTTCCTTACCCTTTTTCTGACGCTCTCTGTCAGCTTCCATTCGTTGAAGCATCTGCTTTTGTGATAAAAACAATACGCTCCGATGCTTTGGCTTGACCTCATCGGGTTTATTGACACTTGGAGAACTATTCAGTTTTCCCGTATGGGTATCTATCATAACCCTTTCATATTGAGATTGCCGTTTCTTAGATATAAGGAATTCCCATGCCACATCTATTGGCTTTGTAAATATTCGCTCAGGATGTAATAATGGAACCACTTGTGGTACAAGTGCATTATCTTTAGTAGCCTGTTCGACCACCTCATAAAAGCTTGATTCATTAAATGGAAGATTATCTCTTATATTCTTAACATCATTTTGAGTTAAAAGTGTTGATTCAAATTTATCTATCCTCTCTTTTAAATTTGGGTATTTGAGTATTTCGCTGATATGTTTCAGGATCATGAATGCTGATCTGAGATTGGTAAGACACCTTAATTCATCGAGTTCTTTCGGCGTACAATCGGTTGGCTTTTTGGGAAGAACCTGCGTTAGAATCCTAGGAAGTTGCTTCACAGATAGACTAATATAACTGTAGACGGGAGAGGCAGGAGGAAACCGATCAGGATCAGTTGCGATCATTGATATAAGTTCATCGACGAATTGGAATATGCTGATTCGACAATTAAGATCGACTCGATGTAATGTTTCCAACACCGCAGGAAATAGATCTTCTCTGATGTCTGCATAATAGATAACAAAGTGGGCAAGCTCCTGAGATGCCCTCTTGGAGGCCGACAGTGAAGTGAGCTGCTTACCGAAATGAACTCGGGCCTCAAATGGATCCATGGTCATTATATGATTCGGGAGTTGGAAACCAGTAAGCAAAATGGCTGTAATGGAAGTCGTTTGATGATACAGAAAGAAATTATTATTATCATTATTTTTTTTTTTTTTTTAGCTTTTTGCTCGCGCCGCGATTCTCTGACAATTCAATTTCCTTCCTGCAGCTGAAAAATTTTTTTAATAGGAACAATGTGAGTAAAGTAGATTTCACCCAAGATCCCGTCAGTTTAAAGAGCTTAGCTTAATAACAAAATCTAATACCTCAAAAAATGGCTAATAAAGGTAAAGGAAAGGGAGGAAAAAACAGAAGAAGAGGAAAGCATCAGAACTACTCGACTAAAAGAGAGCTTGTGCTCAAAGAGGAGGACCAGCAGTATGCCCAAATCACCAAGATGCTTGGTAATGGTCGTGTGGAAGCTTCATGCTTTGATGGCAAGAAGAGAATTGCACACATCAGAGGTAAATTAAGAAAGAAAGTTTGGATGCAACAAGGTGATATTATTTTGGTTGCTCTGAGAGATTTCCAAGATAATCAATGTGATGTGGTTCATAAATACAACTCAGATGAAGCCAGAACATTAGTTTCTATGGGTGAATTACCAGTGAACTCTAAGATCAACCAGACCGGTACATTTGATGGTGATGATGATGAGGACGCTAATTTCGAATTTGGTAACGAAAGTGCGGATGAGAAAGAAGAAGAATTGGATATCGATGATATTTAAAGAGTGTATTATAAATTTCATTCAAATGGTAATAATACGATGATGATGATGACATTTTCGTAGAAAAGTGAATAGAATAGAAGTAAACCTTTTTTTTTTACACGGTACCGTTTAACTCAATGCTATTTGACCTCCTTGCAGACGATTCTGTTGGTATGCGGGAATAATTACCATCTGATTTGAATTGTGGCCTTTTCATTTCAATAGATTTCCGGAATTGATAGGCCGAGATATCGTTATTGAGAGGTATATCACCCAACCCTTCACTATTGGCAGAAAACAAAACTTCCTTATCTTGATCTTCAGGCTTTCTTCTGGCAATGTTAAGAATATAGACACCAGAGAAGATGATAAGGAATCCACAGATGAGTGATATAATATCCACAGCAGAAGTAGTATTAAATCCACGGAATAAAATAAATGAAGCTAATAACACGGCTGTAGTGAAAGTGACATAGTAAAGAGGATTCACTATTGAAGTATCAAACTGTGCAAGCGCCTTATTAAAGAAAGTCATCTGAATGATAATACAAACCACAACAGTCACTATGAACAAGTATGTAGAGAAATGAGTGAACTGATTGTTACCTCCCAAGGTAAGCTTTAATGCAATACCAAAGGCCTTGATGGCACAAACTGACAGTGAACCAACTGCGGAACATATTGATATGTAAACCATTGGATTTTTAGAGCCGTAGACAGGTGCAACTTTATAAATCATAACAACTGAGAAAATAATCACGAAAAGGGAATAAAAGACAAACAGTGGTCTTTCGGCGTAGTGTAGAATTTCATCGACCGTGGTAACTTCCTTATCGCCAGGAGCATGTAAAACAATAATGACTGATCCCAAAAGGCAAATGGCACAACCAATTTTACCAAGAACCCCCAAATCTTCTTTAAGGAAAACGGCTGCCAAGATAGCACCAATAATAACGGAAAGTGCTCCTAAGGGAGTCACCAAAATAGGTGGTGCAAAAGTATAGGCTGCAAAATTGGCAATCTCTCCGATTGCCATTAATGCTGTACCTAGGATCCACACAGGATTTTTGACATAAGTATATGATTCACCTCTTGATCCATCTTTCATAAGTCCAACCTTGGTGAGAACGAAAGATGCACCGATAGCGAACGACGAACTGATTGCCAACGCCAATCCAATATATTTCTCTTCCATGACTCTATGAATTCTATATATGTCTATGAAAAATCGTAGAGCTAACAAACCCGATGATGTTATTACTTTACAAGACTGTTGAATTGAGCCTCGGGGCTGTGTTTCGAGGAAACTATGAGAAACTTAACACCAAAAAAAAAAAAAAAAAAACGGGTCGGACAAATAATTTTTCCCTAGCTGACGGGATTTTATTTCACTGAAAAATTTCATGCGTCTACAGTTTCAGATCAATCAATCTCAGGAGGACTATTTATATAGAGTAACCTTCTTTATATCTAAAGTATTTGAAATAAAAAGCCATTTCTTTCACAATATGGTTTGTGGGGAAAAGTCATCTAGATTGGCTAAATCATCCGATCTTTCCTGGATGGTAAGGGTTAATTATACTCCAACCATATCTCAGCTTAAGGATCTCAAGATGTATTTGATTAAGCATCGAAGCTATTTTAATAAAGAGACAAGTCAAGTTGACTTTCTAGATGTGGCAATAAAGCCAGTGTTAAAATCAGTGGATATTTCGTGTGATGAGGAGGGGAAAGATGCCTATGGAACGGTCGCTTATGATACTTTGGCGATCTGGCTTTCTAGGGCTACCCAAGTGATTCATCAAAACAAGAGCAATACAAAGATAACTAATGATATCAGTCATCTAATTACTCCAGAAATGATGGTACACTTCTATCACCAAGTCATCGTGCTCTGGTCCGATTCTGGATCGCCACTTAGCAATGCATTGAATGCCATGTTTTCCAAACTGATCGCATTCATCAGAACATCTCGAAGTGATCAATTCAAGAAAGAGATCTTTGAAAAATGGATGCTTGAAACATTGCAGATGCCTCCTTCAACAAGGGTTTTCTATTTCTTGATTGACCAATTATATAAAGAGGTGGAACCACATGAATATATTCTTGATCATTGTCCTGGCTTTGTAGGACTGGCACTTGGTTATATTTGGTCAACATCTCTTTCTACCTCCATAGGAAGAGTTCTCTCGAATGTGTTGAAGCACGCATATGTTGCAGAAGATGAAGAAAAATGGATGTCATTGTGGCAGGAAAATGCCATCGAAGGGTTAAAAACACCGAAACTTCGTCATGGTATGCAGACATATTTCTTTCCACATTTATTCCAAATATCTAAATCTGCAACAACAAAGTTCTTGGGATTGGTTTCTCAACAATGTGACACCTCTACTCTATTTGGATGCTTAACCATTGCGCAGAATACGTCTGTGATTTTAGAACCATTTGAAGGTGACGATGCAATAATCTCATTGCATGAAGTGGGACAACTATTAACTACAGAAAATGAATATTTCAAAGTTTCTGCTCTTAAATTATTGGTTACTACTCCTAAACTTGCCAGTCCTATTAACCCAGAAATCTATCATATTGTGGAGAACTGCATGGATGCTTTCTTTTCAGAAACTGATATTGAGATCAGATATAAAGTGTTTTCCATATTGAAAAGATTCATCTTTAGAATTAGAGATTCTACTTATAGACTAGATAGAGATATGAAGAAGTTGAGTATTAAAAATTCAGTGAAATTTGACATTGAAATCAAAGAAAAGAAGCGTTCTATAGAATCGGGTCAACAATTCTTGAGAAAACTTCTTGAAGTTACACTATTCAACCTTAAACCTGGATCTTCACATCAAAGAAAGGCATTTGCATTCCCTTGCTTGATTACATTAATCACCTCAGGCCTTGATAAGTCCACCAAAAGTACATTCCATGATAAACAGAAAAGAGTAGACTATCCTTTCAATATATCTATATATAACAACGATTTACTGAGGATCATGATCGATAATATTGCAGATAACTATGAGGATAATCGGCGCAACGCTGTCGAAGTGCTTTCGATGTCTCCTATAGATATTCCTCCACAATTCCTTCATTTGGCATCCAAGAGATCTATGAAACTCTTACATAGTATGCGGGGCAAAGCAATTGATTCCGGTGCTAGGTATTTCTGTTTCATCTTCAAGCTCTACATGCAATTAAAGCAGTACTCCCAATGTGTTTCCCTCTTAGAAATGATAAAAGATAAATTGGATGAGGGATTGTCACTTGCAGAAACAGATTTTGCTACTGCCTGCTTTAAATATAGCGTTCATGGTTATTTCTTGGTTTTCCAACTCATCTTGGATGTTTTGGACTTCTCTAAGTTTAAGGATTCACTTTTTATGAGAAAATTACCTACAGCATTAATTGAAAGTGCCATTAGAGAATGGAAGATCACATCTCAAATACTTCAACGTGATTCTCCCGAAGGCTGCCTACCTGAAGAATTGAGGAGCAATTATAATTCCAAGCTCGAGCAAAAATTCGGTAATGGCTCTCAAGTGTCATTGAGTTATTCATGGAGGACTCTCAAGGAGTCATCCGGAATGCTTAACTCTATGCTATTACATTCGCCACTATCTGACGAGGAAGTGAATAAAATTGGTCCTTTACTTATTTCTCAACTGTCAACAATTAGACACCGTGGTGCATTTTCATCAGTCTATCCAACATTTGTTTCATGCTGCATCAGATGTAAGAAAACACCATCTTTGAATCACTTGAATAAAGAGTGGCTCACTGATAGTATGAATATTATTTCTGCCGAGTCTCATTTCATTACTAGAAGGTCCGCAGGTATTCCTTATTTGATTACTGGTGTTCTAACATCCAACCCAGAATATACAGAAAACACCATGGAAAAATTACTTTCGGTTGCAAACATTCCTGATGAAATTGAACCCACATTAGAAGATGTAAATTTGCCTCAGGTAAATGCATTTAACTGCCTCAAGGCAATATATACCGATAAGGCACTTGCTGCACAATCAATCAAATATGTCAGTGAAGGTATGAAATTAGCGTTGCTGTCATTCGAATCTCCTATTTGGGCCATCCGAAACTGTGCAGTCATGCTATTTACAGCCCTTCAAAACCGACTATTCTCTTCAAGAAAGTTACATAACAACTACTCATCAACGTATCCTGCAAAGGTATTTTTCTCCAAATTCTCTTCTATCAAACAGATATTTTTAGAAAATTTAAATGGGATAGATGATTCAAAGAGTCAGAACAGATTGGCTCAGGTGGAGCGCATATTTCCTATATTGACGCTTATGGGCCAACTTGAATCGACACAGGAGGATGCTGGTCTCAGCGCATTTCATCCTTTAATTCTTCATTGGCTTTACTGTCGCCAATGGAAAGTTCGTGAAATGGCTGCTCGTTCTTTACCTGCAATTTTGACTGGTAAATCAAGTCTTCGTGCAGAGTTCCATAATCAGATGGAAACATTGGCAGCATCGAAAGATGATATGAATACTGCTCACGGCTGCTTGCTTGCATCCATTGAACTTGTTAAAGATATTAGAAAGGATGATGGAAATCTTAAGAGCTTTGATGTTGGTAAAAAAGATCAAGAATATATTACTGAGTTATTGGAATCTGTTGAATCAGAGGTTTTCTCAATGTCGAATTTTGTGCTTTCGATTAAATGTTATTCGATTCAACTTGAGTTCTTCAAGTTACTTTACACGCTTGATGATTTGAATAAACATAGCGAGGTGTTAAATATTATAGAACGTTGGTTCACAACCCATCTCAAGTTTGAGACCAAATTGGATGGCAGTAGGAAACTAGCTATTGAAGCGGCATGTAAATTGTTGCTTAAAGCTACCGTCGGAAAAGTTGATGGTAATGTCAAGTTTGAAGATGTGTTCTCCGAAAGTCTAAATTCAAACCTTTATAGAGTCGAGTTGGGCGCTTTGTCTTATTGCAAGGAAAACAGTAAGCTTCTCACAGAATCACAGACAAGAGCTATCATAAATATACTATGGAAAATGGTATTTGGGGGAAATTGGGTGTATGTTAAATCACATTGCTTGGACCTTTTGAACTTGCTTAGTACTGTTCAAAGAGTCTCTTCAAACATCGACAACAAAGATTTATCAAAGAGGATATCAATCTTATTTGAACTCTATACGAACAATTCAAATAAGCTGTTAAAACTATCTTGCATTGAAGTACTGGGTCCATTGGTCGCTGTTAGTATGGTCGGAAACTCTAATTCCGTTTCGGATCTTTATAAAAGATGGATCGGAAGTATTAAAACGCTTGACAGGGATAATCAAGAATTCCCTGAAAGGTCAGCAGGTCTTAAATCCCTAACTGGATTCCTGATGATCGTTAGTCATTCGAAACTGATTGAATTTTCAACTCAGCAGTACAAAGAGCAGATACTGGAAGTAATTTGTTTGCTTTTTAAATATCTAAGTGATGACGATTTGGAGTTACGTTGTAGGGCATCTGAATACCTATCCAAACTTATCTTAGGTGTTGATAGTACACTGATTCCTACCATGGCCGAAAAACTTGTGACCAAATGGATGACCAGTCTATTGGAGAAGTATCCGGAATTCATCTCTATCCTATTCCAAAACTCAAGCTTTATCTTCTTTAATTCATCAACGAGATTCAATCATCTATTTGTGGATAACGAGCTTCTATTTAACTCAGAAAGAATGAATCTATTTCGGGACGATACTAGAAGAGCAGATGAATTCTTCCATGTGATTAAGTCATTGAAAGAATATACAACTTGTGTTGAATATCATTCTTTTGCAAAAATTGTGAGAAGAAATGTCGAAGATGTCGTGGAATGGATTAATACTGGTAACCATATTGATGGATGTCTCGGATGGTCATCGGATGAGGATATCTTCCAATTCATCTACGAAAACATTCAATATTTGAAAGCAATTTCTGATGAGGATCCATTGCTTAAGCAGGTAGCAAAATTATTTACAAGACCTGATTTACAGATCCATCCATCTCTTGTAAAGCTTGTTGTTACAGAATAATAATAAATGATTTGGAATCGAATGAATAATTAATTATATGTTGATACAAGTTAAAACACTGATAAACGTAAAAACACAAATAATATTTTGTAAAGATATGAAAGGGAGGGAAAGTTTATGGTAAAGCAGTTTTAAACGGTTGATAGGTTGCAAATGTGGGTTCATCTTTCAACAACAAGCTATCTCCTCTCTTTCCCATCTTGAACAACGAACAGATTCCGAGGGGGGACAAATTAGCAGCCATGAACGAAGGCTGATGACACTCAACAAAAAGAATAACAAGAAGAAGGAAAAGAACAAAACAATAATAAAAAACACATAAAAAAGGGAACTAGGGAACGATGAAGCACTTGCAAGCTGCAAGGGTATCAAATGGAAACCACCAGAATAAACGTTTTAACAACTATGATTTCTATGCTTCAAAGAACCTATAGTGAGGATTCTTCGTCTGTAGGCTTATGATTACGCTTGATCTTGAAGAATCTGATACCACCTTCATTGGAAGGAAGTGCGCCTTGATAATCTGTGCCGGCATTATCTGTAGAGACTCTCTTAGCACCATCCGTTGAAAGAGGAGCATTCAACTGAGATTGACTTCCTGCAACAGGTATTGGTTCCATCTCAGTCATTGGTTGCTGTTGCTGTTGCTGCTGTAATTGCTCCTGCTGGTTCATTTCTTCGGCCTTTTGAGTAGCAATGAAATCTCTATGGATAACATAAGCCTTATGCATGCCTCTAAGGCAGGATAAAAGGAAACAGATGAGGAGGCATGCGACAGCTGCCCAAGTCATACCCATCATTGAGGGACCGATCTTTGATTTCAAATTTGCGTCACTGAATTTTTGTTTGGCAAGAACAACAACGGCAGTTTGACAAGCAGCACCAGCCAAAACGAAAAACATTCCAAGGGAAATGAAGAATGTGGTAACATGTCTCATAGATGCCCAACATGGACCCATGATATGGGTGATAAATGAAACACCAGAGAAGATGAGGGCTATGAGAAGCAATGGGAATGCAAAGCGGGAAAGATAATAATAAGTATCTCTGCTTTTAACGAAGTCAGTAGGCAAATTGGTAGAATTGCCAAAGTTATCATAAGGAGAAAGTGGCTCATCGGGACCTAAGGATGGACATTTACCGTTCTTGGAAGCATCATAACTTTCTGGATGGCAAAGACCCCAGAAAGTCCATCTAGTAATATCTCCATCTGCAGCTTTAATAGAACTGGTGTCCGCTTGTAACCAGTAGAATTCATTGAATGGGAAGTTTGTCACTGATCCTGAGAAGACAACAAATAAGAGGCAAAGGGTTGAACCCGCTAAAAGTGCAAGACACAATATCCTGTTGATTATACCAAGTAACATCGTAAGGCTGTGTTAAGAGAATAAGAAATATGATGAATTGTAGAGAGCTCTTAGTAATTGAAGGATGTAAATAGAGACTGATACCTGGAAAGGTAAAGATATAATGATGTGAATTCAAAAAAGTGCCAGCAGATAACCTGGTGTTGTACTGGTGTAAACGTATTCTGATAAAGTAAGGTTGATAGATATGTGAGTGTAGAAAGGAAGAAAGTGCAATTGAATATTTGGAAGGAAAAAATAAAATAGAAATTTACAATTGAAGTAATGGGGGGGAAAAATGTAGGAAAAAGTAAACAATGATATTAATGACAAACAATGAATTTCAACCAGGCTTGGAAAAATGCAAATTAGAAATAAACAACTTCGCAAGCAAACTTTTTATATTGCTAATATTCCTAAAATGTCAATTAAAATTGGCTGAAAAGGTAAACATAAAGATTGAAGGGAAAAAAGTTAAGATGTCAATGCTTGAGGGGTCGATATTGTTATCTGTTAATATATTGAAACTGGTACTTACTGTATTAAAAATTATGTATCCTGTATACAGATATTCTTATCAATGAACGATATGGATAACTGAGCTTATGGAAATATTCTCCTTGATCAGCTCATAATTACGAACAGAAAGGTCAGTAATAATAAAAGAGAGTAAATGAAGTATTGGAAAATTAATCCAGCTCCGATAAAACTGTCAGCCGTACATCATGTCGCGTCGGCGACGCGTCGATAAATAAATGATATTATTGAAGGATAAATGCAATCGCGTTAAATCTCTAGATATTGAAATCATATCCAGCTGAAATAAGTTATAATTGCTTCAAAGACTCGAATTTTCTAGATCTCATGCCGGACTCAGATATTATAGACTTAGATAGTCCGGTTAAACATCAGTATGTACTGCTTTAAGGCTTGAACGATATAACTTACTAACAATTTCAGTGGTAATGATTCTAAGCCAGTTATAATAGATTTAGACGATGAAAGCAATTCTAATAGTGATTCAGATGAACTTGGTAATCTTTTTGGATTTACTAGACCAACATTGGTTGGATCTTCATCACAAATCAATGACCCAGTGAAAATAGATAGTTCTATCCCACAGATTCTGCCATCCTCGCCCCCTAGAATTGCCAGCCATGGCATAATCCCCCGAATTGAAACGCAAAGTACCGTTAATGTTGATCAAGAAGACGAAGATGACTTGATCATCATGGGTGAAAGTGTAGCACCAGTTCATTCAATCGACTCTAATTCACAGATTTCCAATATCACTACATCTCAATCCACTAAGCTTGTTACACAAAAAAGGAAGCGAACAACGGTGCTATCGAGCGAAATAAGTACGATATCTAATGGCAGTAGCGATAATATTATAATTGAAGGGATCGAAGCTACCGAGGAAACCTTTAGTACATCTAGATCAACTGTTCCCAAGGAGAAAATCGGAATAGCTGAAACATCAGCAATAAATTCAAATATATTTCCCCCAAAACGAATTTATTCAGAGATACAATTGGAATCGATATTACACAATGCTGAGCGTAACAACCCTAAACTTTTAAAAGAGGTTAATGTTATGTCCCAGAAAAAGCCACAAATTATGGAACAGATGACGGTTTCTTTTGATCATGATTTGTTCAACACTTTCAAACAAATCAATCCAAATATCGAAGATTTTATCCCCCCAGTGAAATTTGCCATTCATCATGATGTTAATTCATACCCATCCATCAGGTTTATGAGGACGGTTAGATCCGTCTACTACAGAAAGAAAAACATGTTTATCCCAGTACCTGCTAAATTAGAGACGGAGGAACTTTTTGGACTCTATTTTGATGCCAAGGAGTTACCAGATCTATTAAAGGAACATAAACTTGGTAATACGATTCGTTTCCTCACACAGAAGTTTCCTCATGACAAAATTATCATTTTTGTTTCTGGGTATGATGCTTTCTTACAGCATCTTACAGCTAAGATCAACAGGAAATATGTTGACCAAGTCAGAAGTACTTTAGTTGAAGAATCACAGACTTCAGGAGGTGGGAAGGATCAAGAACAGCCAAAGAAAAAGAGGAGAAAGAGAAAGAATTCTACTACGTCTGACGATCTTAATTGTTCCGCCGAAGATGTTGAAACCAAATTTCTTCAGTATGAATTTGATTATGGTATTCATTTCATGGCAGTCAAAGGACTTAGGGAATTGATTGAATGGATCAAAAGTCTTTCTTACACGTTAGCAAGCCGGTACCTGGATAAAGATAAAAGAAACAAATTATTTGCTAACATTGGGCAGATGAAATCCGGAAGAGATGAAAAATCATCATTGATTGAGATGACGAAACAGTTTAAGTATATGACTTCAAAAACTGCTACCAAATTTGTGGAAAAGGCCGGTATTGATTCTGTTTCGAGGATGACAGACTTGGTAAAAAATGGCCGAACCATAGCAGACGAAACCAGTCATCCATTGCTAAGAAAAGACGTACAAAACGTGTTAACGAAGGTGCTACTATCGAAAGATGAACGTCAAATCATATAAACTTTGCTACAACAACTGTATAATATATATTATATTATTAGAACCGAAAAAAGATACTATATTAATTAACCATCCTTTTTCTTCTCTTTATGTAGTTCACTGTGGAAAACGTCCTGTAATCATGTTAGTAAAGACGAAGAGAAGAGGAGAATTTAATTCAATACTGACTTTAATATCTTATAATCATCTTCATTGAGACGATCTACCATGGAATGCAGTCCGTTAACTTTTGAAGTTAGATTTGTAATTTCATTCTCGTTAAACTTGTATCCATGACTTATAAGGAATGCCAAGAGATTGATAGCTCTATCGATACAATTCAAACTTTTCTTCTCATCCAATAATTCAATTATCGATTGAACAACTTGATCTTCTCTAATTTTTGTAACTTTCTTTATACTTTCCTTTGATGAAAGATTCTTTTCATCTGATAGTAAAGAACTTAAAAGTGATAAAACCCGAAGTTTCACCCTATCACTGGAGGAAGAATCATGGAGAATTGTTGGAATTAATTTCCAACCGTTTGAATCCTCAAATTCTTTATATGCAGGTAGATTATGACGCACTATACTTGATAATGCATACAATGCCTTCAACTGCGATGAACTAGATGTATCAGCTAAATTCAGTATCTTCTGATAAATAGAACCATCTTTATCCTCAGTCAGAAAATCCTTTTGAGCCTTAGGATTATTTTGGACTGCCGAACCAATACAAGAACATGCTAGTGCTTGTAGCTGGGGATCATCACTTTGTACCTGTTTCAGGATCGGTTGCCATAACTTCATATTTTCAAGATTGTTTGCGTTGTCGATATTCTCTATAAGCATTTCCAAATTAGTGAGTGCCTTTTGTTTATCATCATTCGTTGATTTGGAATCTTCTAATACACTGCAGCATTCTTTCATCAACGTTGGATCATCTTTACCTTGCATCATTCCAAAAAGTTGGGCTAGAGCACGAGGATCTGGCTTTCCTGCTCTCTTTTTTGCTTCCTCATCTCCACCTTGTTGAGCAATGGACCATTTTAAAAGGTCTTGTAAGTTTCCAGACATATTAATGAAATTATTAGTCGCTTAGGCAACAAAATATTGCAAATAAACTCTAAAAGATAAAGAAACCTTTCAAGTATTTTTATTTCATTTTATTAGATTTTTATTATATTTTATTTTTTTTTTCTCATCTTCATTGTTAAAATGCTAGAAGATTGGAGATTATTCTACATATTCATCCCAGCCATTAATACCATTTTCATACATTACAACTGTTAATATTAGTTAATACCCTTCCCACTTTACCATGGATGCAATTACTGATAGGGCATTCGTGGAAATTCGGGAAAATGGTGGTGGCAGCTCTCATAGGGTGGTAGATGAGACGCCATCATTACTTACAGTGATTCTAGATGTGAATCCATTAGAATGGAAGAAATTAATGGATGCAAAGACATTAAATTTCAAAGATGTGTTATCTGCACTCCTGGTAATGCTAAATTCACACATGGCATTAAGTAGTGGTAATAAGGTATCACTTTATATTGCCAATAGTTATTATCATGGAGCGAAATTAGTTTTCCCATGTCATTCAGATAGTGAAAGTGATGATGACGATTCGGAAAATGAGCATAATGAGAGAACCAATGCTTCTCGAAGGATGGGTAAGAAACAGAGAAAGCAGAATGCAGAGAGTATTATGAAGACTAGCGGTATATACAGACAGTTTAGACTTATTGATGAGACAATTGTGGATGAAATGGATAAACTAATAAAGGAAGAACCTGGGTATTTAAAAGATTTGGTCAATAAGGATACCTCACATATTAAGGGCACACTGTCTGGAGCATTATCACAAGCATTGAGTTATATCAATCGTCTTCAAAACTCGGAGGAGCATTCAGGAATGAAAGCACGAATTCTATGTATTAGTGTTAGTGGAGATAGTACACTACCCTATGTTTCGATCATGAATTCGATTTTTGCCGCACAGAAACAAAAGATTTCTGTTGATGTATGTAAATTGGGTGCCAATTCTACCTTCTTACAACAAGCATCAGATGCAACTAATGGTGTTTATATCTATATTAAACATCCTACAGGTCTCATACAATATTTATCTACCGCCCTTTTCGTTGATCCAATGCTTCGGCCAATTGTGGTCTTACCAACGAATACGTCAATTGATTTCCGGGCATCATGCTTTATTACAAATAAGGTGGTTGATATTGGATACGTTTGTTCAGTTTGTCTCTGTATCCTTAGTGTTATTCCACCAGATGAATGCTGTCCTACATGCCATTCAAAATTTGATCATAGCCTTATCCAACAATTAAAGAGGAAGCCTAAAGTTTTACCGTTGGCTAAAAAGGGTCGGAAGGTTAAACGGAAGGCAAAAGAAATAGAAGGAGAGGAAGAAAACAACGGGGAAGGGAAATCAAGTAAGAGAAAGAAAACTTAGATATAGAGAGAGAAAGATTAAGGCATTTGTATTATAGTAATATATATCTAGTTACACCTATTTTGTTAGTGCCGTAACAGCTGTAGCTGTGGCCTGTACAGCTGTTGCCGTTGCTGCTGTAATGGAAGCTTTCCGTGGTGGGTGACCAACTTGTGGGAACAAGAGATCTATGTAACTCATTGCAAGTCCAATGAATGCAAAGAGCACCTTCAAGAGTGAAGGCTGTGCATCATCTTCCGGATCTTTGATAAGTGGCTCATTTAGATATGATTGAAATGCCACAAAGAATGCTGACCATGCAATAGGTTTGTTTCTCATAAACATAGCTACCATAGGCAAGTTTGATGCCACAAAATCGGTAGCTTTGGTGTTATTAGAAAGAGGAGTATGCACATACCTATCAAATGTTAGTAATAGAGGGAGTCAGATTATTTATTAACAATACTTACCGTTTGACACGGTCTTCTCTGATAGCTTCCTTTCCCATGATTAATCGATTGGCCTTATGTATTTGATGAGGATTATATGTATTAGTCTTATCATGTCGAGCAGGTTGAGCTTATCAGTGAAAAAAAAAAAAATGATGAATCAAAACGAAGTATATGGTGTAAGGAGTCACACGGGTACATCCCCAATTCCATGATATCTTTACTCCCACCTAGTTACCACTATCTATCATCATACACAGCCTCAAACTTTCTTTTCAAATTAAACATATCTTTACCCCATGATCTGACGTCATAAGAAAGTGTATATCTATCGATCGGATTCGTACTTTTCTTAACTATACTCTCTCGTCCCAATTAGTTCCCCCCGCTTTCAGCTCCGCATTTCAAACTGTGTGCAGGGAACAATTCGGAGGTAAAATGAGCCAATTATGTTTTATTCTACAATAGATAAGTGGTATATGATGAAATAACTAGATGAATATCATATAGTTTTTATTGAAAAACACCACCTACTTACAATTGAATCCTTTGCTACTGGTAACTTCATTTTTTTGGAGGAGACAAATCGATGTTTCTTTAACAATGGCGGAAGGGAACGATCCAAAAAAGAAATAAGGAAAGAAAGAACAAAAAAAAAATTAAGAAATGAAAAATTAAAATTGTCTTCTTATTATTATTATTGTGAAGGACGGGAACCACCATTCAGGGTAAGTTAAGAGTTTATTTAAAAGGAATGCAAATCCTCTACAGTGTAGCAATAGGGCGAACAAACGTATTGAAGGAAATTTACACATATTAAATTTAATATTTACACCATTCTTGTACTGTAATTGAACCATCCAATTACATTAAATAACATTTCCCTCTCCCCACATTTTCGAGTCTCTCAAGTCTTTGAGAAAAAGGGAAATTTCAATTTTCAAACACGGGAAAAAACTCTTGATCCCCACTCTCTATTCCTCTCTTCACGTTAGAACTCCTGATTCGATTCAAGATAAGAATCTGGCATTATCCAGCATTTCAGTCGTGATGATTTTCACAGAGGCTCCTGCTCATCTTGCTAAGCTCTGTGCAAACAGGCCGATCCACTTCATTGTGGCTACGCTACTTGTTTCTTCTGTCTTTTATCTTACTATATTTGATCATTACTTGACCAGAATAAGTGCTGTGGGTGGTAATTCCCTTACTTATTATCATTCCCCAACCCATAATTCCGGTGAATGGGATCTGGTTAATGATACTTCTGAATATGATCTTTCATCTTTGTCTTATTCTGACAATTCCACATCTCATTATTACCTTACCCCAGTTATATTTAGAGCCCATTCTAGTGAAATTCCATTCCCTAGGAATGCATCAAATCTTATTTCTGGTCCTGACAGTCATGAGAAATTTTATGTTTCTTCGGGATCACTTGAATATTCCATTCCTGATACTTTCACTAACGATAATGGTGACATCTTCAAACTAAGGCAGAGTAATCGATTGGGAAGGTACTATGAGTACTTCCGTAATATATTGGATATCGTTAAAAAGGCCGCTGCTGGTGCAGAGCCACTGGATATTCTTATGGTTACTATAGCATACGCTGCAATGCTTTTCGCAGTTGTGCAATTATTCTATGAGATGAGAAGGGCAGGTTCAAAGTTTTGGCTAGCATTTGGTTCTATTTTATCCAGTGTGATCGCTTTTCTTGTCGCTGTCGTAATTGTTACGGAAGTGTTTGGTATTGAACTGCCATTATCTTCGTTGACTGAGGGAATCCCATTCCTCGTTGCCACATTAGGTTTCCGTCACAAGATTTCATATACAATCCCAATTGTCGATGCTATCCGTGGAAATCCAAAGAGCGATATATCTGATGTTGTCGGTGACACAGTCATGAAAAAAGTGGCTGCTCCTCTTATCAAACAACAATTGATCATTGCGTTTGGCTTTTTGGCTATTTCATTAGTGGCACCAACACTTACTGGTCTCAGAAACTTCTGCATTCTTATTTCAGTTCTTATGATTGTTGACTTGTTTATCACTTTTACTTTCTATTCTGCTGTTATC
The DNA here is from genome assembly GCA_012295335.1 of Brettanomyces custersianus. Lineage (NCBI taxonomy): Eukaryota > Fungi > Ascomycota > Pichiomycetes > Pichiales > Pichiaceae > Brettanomyces > Brettanomyces custersianus. The sequence continues at coordinate 862,735 of JAAVTW010000006.1, read as the reverse complement.
TCTCTAAAATCTCAGATCAATACTGTTCACAAACAGATCGAACTTAGAGAAGCTTTGGAGGAGGAAGGTGTCAGTGAAGATGTGGCACGCTTTGTGGCTAACGCAGATACAGTTTCTCAGGAAAAGAAGCTTCTATTTAAGCATAACAGAAGTATTTGGGCATTCAAGGTTTTGATGGTTGCAGGATTTATAGGTCTTCATTTATTTGCCTTGGGAACCTCATGGTTGTATGATGATTTGAGTGATTACAAGAGTACATCTACTAGTATTCTCAAGAATACAGCCCCTGATAAGTTACCAGAATTCATTTCTGACGTGCTTCCAATCGGTACCAACGGAACAATTGTGACTTTGATGCCAACAGAAATTTATCGTCGGGTTACCCTATTAACCCACTTAGAGGATCTTTTGTTTGATATTATAAGTCGTGTTTCACTTGCTATTAGAGATCCATATATTTCGAAATTCCTTTTCATGGTGGCTGGAATTTCATTGGCTATCAATGTGTATCTTCTTAACGTTGCTAGAAACCATCTATTTGTTCAAGCCCATTCATCAAAGGAAAAGTCTAAGAACAAAAAGGTGGAAGAAACTACTCCTGTGAAGAAGGCTCCAGTTAAGGAAGCAAAGAAAGATGTAGTTGTTGCTTCAGCAGCTATTCCAGATAATGTCAAAGATTATGAGATCGTGGAAGATGGCGATGAAACTGTTCGTCCATTGAGTGAATTAGTCGATATCTTTAAATCAGGTAAGCTTAGAGACGAATGTAATGATTCAGAAGTTGTTGCACTCGTTACCCACGGAAAGATGCCATTATATGCCCTCGAGAAGCATTTAGGTGATACGACTAGGGCTGTGATTATTCGTCGTCGTGCTATAGCACAATTAGCCAAAGCTCCCGGTGTTACTACAGATCGAGTTCCTTGGAAATTATATGATTACGATCGTGTCTTCGGTGCCTGCTGTGAAAATGTTATTGGATATATTCCATTACCTCTTGGTATTGCAGGTCCTCTTATTATTGATGGCGTTCCATATCATATTCCAATGGCTACTACTGAGGGATGCTTGGTTGCGTCTGCTACACGTGGATGTAAAGCTATTAATGCTGGTGGTGGTGTTGAAACAGTTCTCACTACAGATGGTATGACGCGTGGTCCATGCGTTAGATTCAATAGTCTCGCTAGGGCCGGTGCAGCCAAAAGATGGCTTGACTCTGACGAGGGCCAGAAAACTATTAAGGCTGCATTCAATTCCACATCAAGATTTGCTCGCTTGCAACATGCTAGAACTGCATTAGCAGGAACCCTTCTATTTATCAGATTTAAGACTACTACCGGTGATGCTATGGGTATGAATATGATCTCTAAAGGTGTGGAGCATGTCCTTAAGTACATGCAAGAAGAGTGTGGCTTTGAAGATATGGATATAATTTCACTTTCAGGAAACTACTGCACCGATAAGAAACCTGCGGCAATCAATTGGATTGAAGGAAGGGGTAAGAGTGTTGTTGCATCGGCTACAATCCCATCTGAAGTTGTGAAGAAAGTTTTGAAGTCAGATGTAGATGCATTGGTTAAGCTGAATATCGACAAGAATCTTGTTGGCTCAGCTATGGCTGGTTCTATTGGTGGCTGTAATGCACAGGCTGCCAACTTGGTCACTGCCTTGTATCTTGCTACTGGACAAGATCCAGCCCAGAACGTGGAAAGTTCGAACTGTATTACACTCATGGAAAAGATGAATAATGGCGATCTATGTATCAGTGTTTCTATGCCATCAATTGAAGTTGGTACAATTGGAGGAGGAACTATTTTGGAACCACAAGGTGCTATGTTGGACTTGCTTGGAGTGCGTGGTCCGAACAGAGAACATCCAGGTGAAAATGCTAGACAACTTGCCAAGATTGTAGCATCAATTGTTTTGGCCGCAGAGCTTTCGCTATGTTCAGCACTAGCAGCAGGCCATTTAGTTCGCGCACATATGCAACACAACAGAAACAGCCGACTGGCAGCCAAGCCGGCAGCCAAGCCAGTTACATCAGCTAAATCTTCAGAAGGTTCAAAAAAGGAGGATGCAAATTTGAAGAGACTTAAACAAGGTTCGAAGATATGCATAAAGTCTTAGACTTTTTTTATTGGTGATGGATATGATGATGTCATTTAATAATTTATTATGTAATTGAAATTCGAGCTTTTTGCTAGATAGTGAAATATTGTCCAAAGATGCGGGGGGATAAAGAAACATTGTAATCGATCGATCACCCTCAGTCGTCCGGGTGATAGAAAAAACAAGTAAGAATGAGGTAGCGGGAAAATATATATATATAATGGCGATCGAAAGAAGAGATGCGCGCGGCTTGACAGCGATCTTTACTTTGTGAGAATAGAAGCAGAAAGAAGGCGCCGTTTCAAGTTGCTAACAGCATAGAGTCTGGAAGAATATAAAGCATAAGTAACAAAATATAGGACACAGATATCATAACATTAATACAACTTCCCAGATCTCAATTATCATGGCCAGATCTGCTAATACTGATCATAACGGGGCGCGTATCTTGAACTGTGTAACCCAACTTCCATGCCAAATAGTGCGAATGCGTGATGGGACATGGGATGCACGGCGCCTCCGGGGTTCATCCGCGTTGTATGCCTCCGATAGATTTCTCCGGGAACATACCAATTGGGAGACACTTTTAATTGGTTGGCCCGGAGAGATCTGGGCATGCAATAAGAAAGAGGTAGGTACACCGGGCATTCCGGGGAAACTCAATGAATTGGCAGATATCACACAGCCCTTACAGAGGGATGAACGTCTTCAGGTTGCGGAAAAGATTCGTCACCGTTCCCCAGATAGTATTCCTGTCTGGCTAGATTCACGTCCTGACCAAACATGCTGGAGGCAGTATGCAGAACGGGTGGTATGGCCTGTACTACATTATCAAATGCCAGATTTGACAGATTGCTTGACCAAATGGTGGCAGGATTATATTAGTTTCAACGAAGCATACGCTGATCGTGTTACGCAATTATATAAGCCGGGGGATATGATTGTTATTCATGACTACTATCTCTTTCTTCTACCAGGTATGCTTCGATCAAGGGGTATCCCAAACTCGGCGCAAATCAATTTTTTCCTTCACACTCCATTCTCCTCTTCTGAATACTTTAGATGTATCCCACAGCGGGTAGAATTGCTACAGGGAATTCTTGGCAGCACTCAGGTTGGCTTCCAGTGTGCATCATTTCAGGAACATTTTGTCAGTAGTTGCACGCGACTCCTAAATTGTCGAGTGACACAGAATTCAGTCTATGGCTCTGAACCAGCACAGTCACCACCCCTTGGTCACCCGGTGGAATCTGCTGTCAATATGCCAGCACCACATCCTCCCTCTTTAAAATTCCTCCCGTGTACGAAGGTTGCCATCTTACCCCTGGGAATTGATGTGGAAGCGTTAGAGGCTGCCGCCTTTTCACCACAGGTCGATACGAATTTAACTGCTCTTCTGCACCTGACTGCTGGGTGTAAGCTGATTGTCGGTCGTGACCGGCTGGATGACGTCCACGGAGTGGTTCTTAAACTTAAAGCCTTTGAACAATTCCTCGAGATGTATCCACAATGGCGTGGACATGCCATGCTTTTGCAAGTTTCCTACACACCAATAGCAACGGGAGCATTCCATTCTGCTGCTGCCTCTAAAGAAGCTGCTGAAATCGTCACCCGTATCAATGGTAATTTCGGTGCATTGGATTATACTCCTGTGTTACATTGTAGGATGCCCGTCCGTCGCACGGAATATTTGGCATTGCTTCGTGCCGCAGATTTATGCCTGGTCTGTTGTGCTAGAGATGGGATGAACACTACTGCACTTGAGTATGTGGTATGCCAACATGGTCGAGGTTCTCCATTAATTCTCTCCGAATTTTCCGCCGCAGCGGGGGTTCTCGGAGATGCACGACTTGTCAACCCAGCAGACCGTGTCGGTGTTGCCCGTGCTTTGAATGATTGCCTCTCTATGGAAGCTGGAGAAGCGCAGATCACGGAGGATGAATTGTATGCATCGGTATGTCGACATTCCGTTCAGAAATGGACGTTGGAACTGGTGCAAACAATGAAAGGTAACGGTAAGGGCAATGGGGAGACACCTCATATAGGGGGCACTGCCCAGATTACTGAGCCACTCGCTCGTCGACCCTCCGCACCCATGCCACCAGCTATACCTGCACCTGCCCTTGATCGCAACTTGCTTGTGCGCAGCTACAAAGAATCACACCATAGGCTTTTCCTATTTGATTATGATGGCACATTGACCCCGATTGTGAAAAGACCAGAGGCAGCGATTCCTTCAGCTAGACTTATCAAAGTTCTTCAAGCGCTCGTGGCTGATCCAGCCAACGAGGTATGGATCAATAGCGGCCGGGATCAAAAATTCCTCGATGGATGGTTCGCTACCAGGGTTCCAGGATTGGGCCTTAGCGGGGAACATGGATGCTTTATGAAACCACCTGGATGCACAAAATGGACAAATCTGGTCAGTGAATCAGATATGTCGTGGCAACCTGTTGTAGAATCAGTGTTCGCCCGCTTTACAAAGCTTACCCCGGGATCATGTATCGAGCATAAGCGGGTGGCTGTAACATGGCATTACCGTAATGCGGATCCCGTACTAGGTCCTAAGCAAGGACAATTGTGCCACAGAGTAATGGCATCGGAACTTTTACGTTCTGGATACACAGATGTTGATGTAACCGATGGTAAAGCAAATGTAGAAGTACGACCACGGTTTGTTAATAAGGGAGAAATTGCACGCCGCCTAGTACTATGCCGCGACCCGCTAGCAACGAACCCCGAGCCCCGAAATTCCCGAGCGGAATGTCCTGATTTCGTTCTCTGTGTCGGAGATGATACGACGGATGAGGATATGTTCCGCACGTTACGGATGATTGGGGCCAAATGGGCCCGCACAGGGGTTCCAGATTCCAGTTGCGCAGCCGCGTCATTTCCCTACGGACTTTTTTCTGTCACCGTGGGACCTGCGGACAAGCCAACATTGGCGCGCGCAAATCTTCGCGATCCGGCTGAGGTTATTGATACAGCTGCAGAACTTCTTGGGAATTGAGAAACTGGGCGCGAATACAAAGCAGTAAATGGATAGCTTTAAACAGCAATATGTGTATATATTATATAAATATATATGTACTGGGTCGTATAACATTAATTAATAGGTAATTACAACTAAGTTACTAGAATTGCGTCATGCGGATCGAACGAGAATCATCAAATTCTTCATCCCGTTCATCCCATCTCTCTCCTTTCCCTGGGTCATCAGAACCAAACAATGAAACCAGGCCCACTTCGACAACACTCTCTGGATCTCCGTTATCATCTAACCCCTTATACAAAAACAATCTTCCCGGGCATTTCTACGGTAGCACATCTACGGATCAATTTCTCAGTGCTCGTTCACAATCAATCAGTGAATCGATTACAAATAGTGTAATAAGCGTGTCCAAAAAGACTTGGGATAAAATCAAGGAAAAAAGGTTCTTATCAGTAGCTATATTCAGCTTTATCGTGATAATCATATTTAACCTTATTTTTTTACCAAGAACTTCGTTGGATCGTGATTTACGTCGAATCCATGGTGAATACCTTACTTTTACAGACTGTTCCCATCTCTTCCTCTCCCACCTTCATACTACCAATCAAGTGAAGAGATGGCTTCAATTTCAAAATTCCAACCCTCATTCACCGGGTGATAATCCTAAAGAACTTGTCAACCTATTTAATGAACTGGGGTTGAAAGCCTCCACCGAAAAATATGAAATTTGGATGCCGGATGCCGAATCTAAGGATCCAGATTATGGATTCATTAGATGTCCTTATAGTCCTTCTACCAAAATATCAGCACGATATATTTACGGGAATTATGGTACAAAACATGATTTTACTTCATTGATAAATAAAGGGATTGATATAGTGGGAAAAATCGTTATTATGCGTTCAGGAATGCTTTCTGAGAGTATTAAAGTAATGAATGCCCAAACATTTGGTGCCGCCGGTGTAATTTTCTACTCAGACCCTGGTGATGATGGTAAGTTCAGTTCTTTACATTATCCTCAGTTTCCTCTGGGTTACTCAAGGAATGACACATCCATAATTCCTTATACACTTAATCAGATTGTCCTGCAACCAGGAGATCCAACCACCCCAGGTTGGTCATCAACTCTTTTTTCTCATCGCGTAGACCCTGAAACAGTACCACAAATTCCTGCCGTCTGTGCCAGTTCAAGTACGATTCGACCATTACTTAAAAAGCTCAATAATGGTACAGATCTTGGGTGGCATGGAGATTTTATTGAATTCGACTATTCTGCATCTATATCAGATGTACCATTTACATTAATCAGCAGAGCTGAATATTCAATAAGGCCGATCTACAATGTCATTGTGGAAATCAAAGGAATAATGAAAGATGAACAGATCATTATTGGTGCATCACGTGATACAATAAATGGTGTTGGTGGTTCTTCTAATGGGTTTGCAACACTCATGGAGCTTGCTAGCGGACTTGCACAGCTTGTTAAGCGTAAGTGGAAGCCACTCCGTACAATTAAACTTGTAAGCTGGGATGGTTCAAGTTATGGGTCATTAGGATCGACAGAATTTGGTGAATTCTACTCACAGAAGCTAGCCAAATCGGCAATGCTCTACATTGATTTAGCTGGTGTTCATGGTTCTTCAATTTTTTTGGAATCTTCACCACTTTACAAGAGCATTCTTACGAATACAATGAAGAGCATTATTACGCACACTAGTGGTGATAACCAACGTTCACTTTGGAATTACTTTCAAGATAATGCTACAAATTCGTCGATAATGATGATATCACAGAAATCTGCTGACTATTCTGTTTTCCAATGCCATTTAGGGGTTCCGTCACTTAGTATTGGATTTTCTCGTAATAGTGATCGAGACCCAGTCGGATATGAGAATTCGGAGTATGATTCCTATCAATGGATGTCCGTTCTTGATCCAGCTTTCCATTATGCTAATTGGGAGGCTCAACTCACAGGGCTTTTGGTTCTTGAGCTTTCGGAAAAGGAAGTGATTGATGCTAAAACTTATGAATATGGATCAATAATAACAAACAAATTCAGAGAAATTACCGATCAAGTGCCTCGTAGTTGGTTGACTAGGAGGGTTATGATTGGCCGAAATAAGAACAGCTATGATAATCCCACCGTGGAGGAGGAATTGGGCGCAATAAATTCATTGTTGAATGATTTACTTGCCAACTGTATCAAGTTCGATGATTGGATGAAAGAGCTACGTAAAAGAATTCTGCAGGATATTCCATGGTTCAGGCTTTATCAGAAGATCAAAACAGCTATTCAGATAAAAGTGGCCAATTCGAAAGTGAGATCATTAGATCGACTGTTCATCGCTGGTGGGGAGTATACGGATTCCCCCTTTGAAAAAAAGAATGATGGAATACTAAGAGGACGTAAATGGTTCCGACACCTACTCTTTGCGCCGGATCGCGATACAGGTTTACAACTTATCCTCCTTCCTGGGCTTGTAGAAGCCCTTGAAAATCAAGATGCTGAATACTTTACAATTAATTTGGCAGCACTACATAATTCTTTGAAGAGGATGAACGATATGATCAAATAATAATGATAATAATAATAATATATAATGGACATGAAATATATATAATCCCTAAACATATTTTCGTAGTCGTCTACTTCTTTTCTGTGAATATTTTTGTTCTGTACTTTTTTTTCACACTTCATATATATCAGCACATCTCTACTGGAAAATTTTTTATCTTCGGACCATGCATAAGATTTAACTATAACCATCATTATAGTACCGAATCCAACTACTATGTTCGCCAGATTCTCTAGGAGAGCCTTTTCTACTACCTCAGCTAACTTGACCAAGGTCTACTTCGACGTGACTGTCGGAGGTAAGAAAGAGCCAAGAATTATCTTCAAACTTTTTGATAAGGAACTTCCAAAGACATGTGAAAACTTTAGAGCTCTATGTACAGGAGAAAAAGGCTTCGGTTATAAGGGTTCCATTTTCCACAGAGTTATCCCCCAATTTATGCTTCAAGGTGGTGATATCACCCATTTCAATGGATACGGTGGAAAATCCATTTATGGTGATAGATTCGAAGATGAAGGTTTCCCATTTAAGCACACAAAACCAGGTATGCTTTCTATGGCAAATGCTGGTCCAAACACTAATGGATCTCAGTTCTTCATTACCACCGTGCCATGTCCATGGTTAGATGGTCACCACGTTGTTTTCGGTGAGGTCGTTGAAGGTTATGATACCGTTAAAGATATCGAATCTGTTGGTACATCCTCCGGAAAAGTTACCAAGGAGGTCAGAGTTCAAGAATCTGGCGAAATTAAGGACGATGAAGCCAAGGCTTGATTGAATTATTTATTTACTTTGTACATATCTCTTATAGATAGGAAAATATCATTTTTCATTAACCACTAGAAACTGGAGGTACTATTACAATATCGTCACCATCATATAACTTTATTTTACTCGTGATGCTCTCCATCGAACCTTCTCGATCGATAGTTAAATACTCTTCATTCAATGCAATTCCGCAATCTTTAATAATGAAATCCACGAATTCTTTACTATACTTTTCGGATAAGATAGTAAGAACAGAATTCAATGTGGCACCAGATTTGTCTATTAATTCTAAACCTTCTGTGGATTTGCCAGAAGTAAATTTCTTTGCAGGGCCAAAGTATTCAATTGTTATCAGCACCATCTTCATTCATCCCACGGGACTTAGAACAATAGTGGTCTAGAAACTTCCCTTGATAGATCAACCCAAATAAAAATCCAGGGGAATGAACAAAAAAAATATATACATATTCAAAAATCTAATTTGACAACCCCTGAGAATGGATATTGAAAAATTCCATTCATAATTCGTCATCTCCCCTTATAATCATCATCTTCGTTACTTTCATTAAGTGCCTGAAATATTGAGTGTGCACTCATGAAAAAGGATGCCTGCGACAATCCTAACTGCTGCATAAAGTCATACTGTTTGGCTGTTTGTCTCGAAAGTTTACTCATAGTGTAGAGATTATTTTGTAACTTCTCCAATTCTTCATTCATTTCTTTGATGTGTTCTTGCCGTTCATTAGCCATGTTTGATTCGGTCACCGATAAATCCAGCTATTGTGATAAGCTTCTGGAATAATCTCCCATTAATGTATATATACTTGATGGATCAAAATTGACGTAGATAGTCCGGCAACTGTTACTCCGGCAATTGTTTCCAACTCAAATCTTCATTGTCGCACAGGATAATTTTCAATTTTTTTTTTTTTTAATGTCTTATCTTTTCCAATTTGACGGACATCTCACACAATTTATAAAATTGATTGTTCTGATCCACGAGATGAGTGTTTGAACAAATACCGAGGATTTTAATCAGAGAGTCAAGAATTTTAGCTATAAAAAGAGATCAATACCTCTGCATTTAGATACAACCACAGCAAAGTCAAATTAATTTGAATTACGATCTATTTGAGGAATTTCTGGTTATAAAAGAATGGCTATATCTCCCATCTTAACCAACGAGGCATTAACGGCCACTAGTGCCGTTTCGTCGAAGTTTATGCAGTCCATAGGGAAAGTATTCACTACTGATTTGAAACGGTTCCCACCGAAAGTTGGGGTGGCCTTATCTGGAGGAGCCGATTCTATGACTGTATTAACACTTCTTGTAAAACTGAAAGAGGAAAGATTGAAAAATCTTCAAATCCATGCCATTACAATAAATCATAATATCAGACCAGAAAGCGCTGAAGAGGCAAGAGATGTTGGCAAGGTAATCTCCCAATACCCCGTGCATCATCATATACTCAACATTGATGAAGGTATCAAAGGGAATCAGATCGAGAAAAAGGCTAGAGACCGTAGGTATGAATTAATGTTACAAGCATGTGAGAAGTTAGGTATTGAAGATATCTTTATGGGACATCATAGAGATGATCAACTTGAAACTTTCCTAATGAGACTGAAAAATAATTCAACATTATTTGGACTTCGGTCTATGCTACCACAGAGTAATTATCCTATGATATCGCCACTTCTTAACTTACAAGTCGTCCGTCCTTTACTTGATGTTGATAAAAAGCAAATTTTGGCTTATTGTAGAGAAAATGGTCTAAAATGGTTTGAGGATTCAACTAATTTTATGCCAGATCTCACGGCCAGGAATTTCTATCGGTATCTGTTAAAGGATGAAAAAGACAGACTTCCACCAGAATTATATAGATCGAAACTATTGGATTCGCTTTCCAAAGTACAAAGTTTCAACAATATTGTTGGTATGAAGTTACATAAACTCCATGATAAGATGTATAGGGAAGGTTATGCGCTATTTGATCCTAAAACGATCTCTTTAAAACTCTTTTTACCCAAAGAAGTGCTAAAGAAATATGACAGTTTAACTTTGGATAGATATATCTTTTTAGAGCTTTATGGTGTTACAGCTAGCAAGAATTTCTTCCATGAATTTACCAAAATTGATGGTAAATATGCGTCTATCAATAATCAGGATTTAACTAAGAAGAGATCTCTAATTGAAGATATTATGAAGGGTAACAAGCCAAGTCGTTTTACGCTTCTTAAATGTCAATTTGATGTGACTAAAAAGGATAGTGGTGTTGAAATCCTTGTCACAAGAGCAAAAGAGGATCCAAGGAGAGGTTATCACGTACTTCCAGTGTCGATACCTGTTGGTGATTCCGATTGGGTCTTCTTCGATAATAGAGTTTTCTTCAAGTTTCATAACAAGGATCCGGCCAATGCAGGAAATTACAAAATTGAAATTTATAAAGATGACTTCGATTTATCAATGTTAAAGAAATCCTTCTCTGATTTCGCCGATTTCAAAAAAATCCTCAATAACTACAATGTTCCGGTTCTTATCAGGAAGGGAGAAGAGGGTGCTAAAGATGAAATTGTGGGCTTTCCTACGCTTAAAAAATACGCAGATACTTTCAACAGCGACAAGTTTCAATGTGAGATAAGTTTAAAACGTCCTTTGCTGTGACTTTGGGGACGTCTTTTATATACATACTAAAAATGAATGATTTGATGACATAATTTAATTTTTTTTTTTGCTCACCTCTTATCAAGCTGAGCCTTGCTTGCGATAACGATTTATCTGTGGCAAATTTACCGCTTTTAGAAATCAGAGAAAAGGCTGGGCCACTTCTCCGTCTTCTGAGATTATTTTGCGAAGTTTTCCCGAACCTTGGTATTGTTTGTTAGAACGTGATGAATAATTAAAAAGCCTTTGAAATTACCTTTATTGGCATTGTATGTGGTATTAAACGATCGATCCTATTGTCATGCTTATTTTTGCAGCATCTTACAGTATGTTCCCCACGGCCCGGCCGGATTGTGTAAATTATTTACCTCTGATAGGCCTTTGTTCCTGATATACCCCTTTTCCTCACCTCCTCTTTTCCCCTTCTCTTTTTAATTTTAGTAAATGTCGGCATTTAGAGAGTTTAATATATATAGCAATAATCCTTCAAACATTTATTTATCAAACTGTTTGATTATTGCACCAATTTAAATTCTTATGTATTATTTGATCCTATATTAGGTCCTTCCAGTTTGCTTTTTGGAGACCTTACATTACATTATTTGGATTGATAAATTATTCTTTGAACAATTCTTAGGAGTACATTCCTGATTATGCACACTTTGTTACAGTCATCATTACCACCACCTCCACCTTATGATAATTCCAATGCTGTGAATAATCAACCACCACCACCTTACTCACCATCTTTGAGACATATATCCATCTGTTATTTATTAGACGAAGGGGCTGAATTAAAAACCAGAAAATGCAAGAGTTTTATTCCTGCTATATTTGTGATAGAATCTACCATGATGAGCCTCTATAAAATTACGGGTACTCTTGGAAGTTGTATATCATATCTTTTCGATGAGTTGGATCCAAGTGATATTGATCCGGAAATGAACGTAAAATCAACCAAAGATCGATCTATGTTCATTAGGAATGATACCCATACCAAGCATACTCGAATATCTAGATTGGTCACAAGATTTATTTCTAGAAGGCATCATAACCATCAAATTGGTAGTGAAGATATAAATCATAATTCTCCGGAATTTCTTACCGCCATTAAATTACTGGCTTATCAGCCACATGCCAGAAATGAATTTATTGAGTTCTCAGAAACGGAAAAGCAAATGGAAAAATTGGAGCATTCATCTAATCACATTGGAACCTGGTCATTGCAAGAACTTGTGAAATATGGTAGTGCCTGTGATTTTCATTCCAAACCATATGCATTGAGAATGGTATTTGGATCTGACCAACTTTTGTTGGTGAGTTATAATCCTCTATCCTTTATTCATTCGTTCTACAATTTAAACATTGCACATGAGCTTTCGTTGGATCTTGAATTGCGTACCTCTGTGCCTGTTGATTATTGCACACCCAGAAGGCATCGTCATAGACGTCACTCACGTAGCAGACCATCTTTTATTTCTGCCAGCCATATATCTTCGAGTGACCATGAATTATTGGAAAACGGAGATGTCGAGAATTGTATCACTATAGAAGAAAATACTCGTTCACGTAGCGGCAGCAACTGTACAGAGGGAACCTCAACATCCAATCTTTCTGATGAATCTTCATTGTTTTCTACTGCTATGTTAAGAGAGGCTACATCAGATACCGTTCAATCGCATACTAGCATAACAGTTGATTTGGCAATTAAACCGTCCTATCCCGGTTTGGAAATAGAGCAGAGAGATCCTCATAAAGAGCTGGCCTTTTCTATGAGATGTATTAAAAATTGCCGAAACTTCACACATGTATTCTATTATCATTAACTGTTGAAAGTTATAGAGACAGTAAGGGAAAGTTATATTTATAAATGGATTATTATTATTAGTAGTAGTAGTAGTATCATTACAAATTCAGGTATCGTGAGTAGTTTTCGTCAAGACTCTTTAAAGTGATATTCTCATTCAAATCGTGTAATTGATTAACTGTATCAAGGAGTAATGCAGCATGCCTGTTCTGTGCACCTTTCTTACTGCTAACCAAGAATTCATACCTGTCTTCAATGCATTCACCTTTATTTTCCCAATATAGGCCATCCAATCCAAGATCTGACTCTAGTAATACATTTTTACTTTTCATGTATCCCTTGTCAAACGCCTGTTTCAATTTTGTCAGGTATCTTTTAAGATTTAAAACGTCACTTAAGCTGAACTTGATATTAGGGAAAGTGCACGTGAATTCACGTATTTGATCGACAGAACCAGAATAAGAATGCATATCAATCCATTCATCACTGTATCCATTGCTATCCTCCTCTATAAATACATTCTTAAGTGTATCATAGATTTTGCCATAATTGGATACACAATGAATACTAACAGGACGATGTAATTTCTTTGCCAATTCAAGAAATTGAGTGACAACCGAGATTTGATGATCCATTGAGGTTCTAAATGGAGACCATTCATCTTTCCCCTCCTTAGGTATAACGCTCTTTCTCAATGGGTCTTTGATCCATTCTTGACATTGTTCGCTTCCTAAATAACCACATTTAGGCACACGGAAAGACTTGTCTATACCAATTTCACCAATTCCAGCATGTGGGGAATTCTTCAAAAGTTCCTCTACTTTCTTCATATATGAGGGAAGATATATTGGGACAGGTAATGCATCCAGTAGCTCCTGTGGTATAGGCTTTTTAGGAATAAAGATCGACCCATAGTGTTCTTTCTTGATCTCATTGGGGGTCAACTTAGAAACTGAAAAATCAGTCAGTGTATATAAATGAGAGAACCAAGGATGAACGCCATAGTTTGGATTGATTATACCACAAAAATCCTCAGATAACTCACAAATAAGCTTATAATCAATAAAATTAGTTGACATCATATTCAAACAATTGGTTTGACCAATATTCGATTCTAAGGCAAACTTGTTTACGAGTTCCTTTTTAAGATTCTCATAGTGCTTGCAACTCACCACCGGCGAAAGATGACAGTGAGCATCAAATAGGTATCCATCATCTTGGATGTATGAAATCATGTTTGATATACTCTAAGTAGTGTATTAGCAGGAGGACCTTGGTGTCGGGTTGTTGCCAGATTTGGTTAAGGAGTGAGATAATAAAAAAATATGTAACGAAAAAAATACCGAACTCCCTGTTAAATCGATAGAAAAGCTCCGATTGAACATATTTCCGGTTCACAAAATAGAAATCCATAATTAGTTTTGGAGTAAAAGATAATGGTACCACCCATAAAAATCTTGTATCAGACATTCATGTCTTAATTAATCACAGGGAGACTAAATATGAGAAAAGCCTAGTCTAATTTGAGTACTATATGCTTCTTGTTTAGGACCATCCTTGTAAATCTTAAACTGTGGAAATTTGGATGGATATGGCCTTTCTTCATCCTAAACCTAATTACATAATTCTATTTTAAGAGCAGTATTCCAAATAGTCCATACCTGTATCATTAAGTCCAATGGAGTCTCGGGTTATGAATTCTATCAATACATAATAATGATCAGCTTGATACATCACTGTTCCTAATGGATTGGTCAAATTCTTACGTTTTAAAGGTTGAGTCCCGAAAAGATTGAAAATTCTTTGTTTTCTAACTACTATTATAGGAAAGATGTATGTATTTGTACGTTAACTTTAATATCTAATTTCGCAGCTACCTAGTTCGATGAGTAGCTCCCATATCTTTTCTCGATCCTCTCAAGATATTTGCCGAATGTTGAGGCAAAAACTTGTGCCTTCTGCTTTGAATCGTAAACCTTATCGTTGCATGTCAACTTAAGATCTACAGTAGTGAGAGGTTCCACCTTATGGGATGATAAATTTTTTGGTTTCTCGTATGGTTCGAAGTCGAAATCATCAGAGAACAAACCTTCTTCGGTTGGAACAGCCTGTGGCATCTTTGCAATTGTATAATTGACAGTGAATCTCTTTGCACCCCTTGGTGGTGCAATAAGATCTTCAAATAACGGATCAATCAAATCGGATTTCGTGTAATTCTTAGATGCATATGCCACAGTCTCTGCTTTGGATGCTGCTTTGGCAACCAAACCACCGAGAATTTTCTCTGGGATTTCAGCCTCAATGACATAGTTTTGTGTAACAAGCGTTGGCTTATACTCCTCTTTCTTTTCCTTTTCCTTTGCACTTTCGTTGCTTCCATCCTTTTTCACTTCTTCTTCCGGTTGTGAAGCTAACTCAATATGTGATAAATCCAGTTTCTCACTGTCATTCACATATGAAACTATCTTACTGTTATCCTCTTCACTGATCTTTCCCAAAAATGCGAGAACATCGCCTTCCGTAATCCTAGCATTAGGACCAGTAGCCTTGATTTTAGTTAATGCATCCTCACGTCGGATACCGTTTTCTGCTAGTAACACTCTCACTGATGGGAAAAATGTTTGATCCGGATTGGCCTTTGTTCCCGTCACTGTTGGTGACACTGGCTTTTTAGCAGCAGCAGTAGGTGTAGATGATTCTAATGTAGCTGGAGCTGGCTTAGTTGCAACCGGTTTAGGAGCAACCTTCTTTGGCTCCTCTTTAATAGCGCTGATATCCGGATATTTCAATGATGCTAAGTCATCATCTGGCTCAGCTATGAATGCAATTGGTGCACCAACTTTAACGTCGTTGGTTCCAGCGGGGACAATAATTTTGGCCAACTTACCATCATCTCCGGCATCAACCGACATGGTAGCTTTATCCGTTTCCACTTCTAATAATTCATCACCTGCATTGAAAGTATCACCTTCCTTCACTTTCCAAGATACAACACCACCTTCATTCATTGTAGGTGACATAGCCGGCATCTTAAAAATGGAGGCATCGAACCTTATGAAAGTGGTTGAGAAACACCGCTTAGAAAGAGCATTGCTAACCAATCTGGTTGAGGACTTAGATGCAATTAGTCTGAGCATAATGTATTAAAATGTTTTAGATGATGAGAATTAAGCTATCACTATACATTCAATATGTAGATTCAAAAGTAAGAGATATCCGATAATATAGTGTCAGACATGAAGTTCAATTAAACCAGGAAAAACTATGATAATGTGACGACCGGCTGCATCTACGACGTGGGGGGACAATGCCGAGTGGGATACTACCGCGGGGCAAACAATATAAAGTAACCCACCAAGATTTTCTGGCATCAGTTGATCCATCCGGAACCAATTTAAAGAGGGCCGTAATTCTCCGAGCAAAAAAATAATTAAAATTATGGTGGAAAAAGCGATAGGGTGTATGGATGTGGATATGAAGGATACTTAGTAAAAATTTTAACTGTAATCCTTTTCAATGTTTCTCATAGTGTACGATAATCTAAGTTTAACCAAACGAAATGGCTAAAAAGGTTAGAAATTCTATAGAACTTCAACAGAGGAAAAGACGACGGATTGAAGATTCGAAGTTAGACACTAAATTGTTCGCCAGTGTAGCCAATTACACATCCAGGAAAAATGATCCTGAAGATGACGACAATGATGAGGATGAATTGCAAGATTATGAGTTGGCTCCACGAAGTTTTGAGCAACTAGAAGATGAGAATTTAGTTGAAGGTTTACCTGTCAAGACATCCAACGGTGAGATTAAAAGGGTCCTTCTTAAAAAGAAAGAGAAAAGTGATGAAGAATTGGAATCCTCTGAAAGTGAGGAGGAAGACTCATCCACATCGGCTGAAGAACCAAAAAGTACGTTCTTTGATGAGGACAAAGAAGATCGCTACAAAGACTTAGCACCAGAGTTGAGAAATAGAAGATTACAAGAAGATATTGCTTCCCTCAGTGATAAGTTGATGGAGGATCCACATGAAAATGTAATTTTATTATCTAGACTGCTTGATATGACTACATCACATAATCCGATCACTGCAAAACTATCTTTATTATCTCTTGTTCCTGTTTTCAAAAGTATATGCCCTTCATATATGGTCCGGCCCTTAACAGATGCAGAGCATAGAGAGAAAGTGACAAAAGAAGTTCAGAAAATCCGATATTTTGAACAAAATTTGGTAAAATACTACCAGAGATATGTCAAATTGTTGGCTAAAGATGCCGCTGTGTTCAGCACCAGTCCTAGGGCATCTGAACTTGATGTGGTAATGGGGATTTTGGCTACTAGAGCTGCCATTCAATTGGCAGAATCCCTCAGGTTCTTCAATTTCCGTGCAAATCTTTTTAAGATCTTGATTCGTAGGATCATGCATACTCCAAATTCGGATCCTGAATACAATACATTCAAGCAGTGTGTGAAAACTATTGAATCACTCTTAGTAGAGGATGCCCAGTATGGAGCTATATCTTTTGATATTGTGAGGATTCTCTGCCGTGCTGTTAGACATAGGCAAATGAAGGTTAATGAAAGTGTGATAAATATCTTTCTTTCACTTTCTGTGCTTAGTGATTACGATCCAAGAATGTTGAGGGAACAAAAAGAGGAGGAAATTATCAAAAGGAAGAAGAAAGATAGAATTTTCCTAACTAAGAAGCAAAGAAAGCAATTAAAAGAAAGAAAGCAGATCGAAGAAGAGATGCGTAAAGCTGAACAAAAGATAACTAGAAAGCAGAGAGAACAATACCAAGCAGATATACTAAAACAGCTGCTTACACTTTACTTTGAGATCTTAAAGGCTAGGCCGGACAAACTTATGGCCGCAGTTTTGGAAGGACTTGCAAAATTTGGGCATCAGATCAATTTGGACATGATGGGTGATTTCCTTATGGTTCTTCGTGAGATCTCAAGTGATCTATTAAATGAACAGTCATCTCGTATAATGACCAGTAACGAGATACGTCAAATCTTACTTTGTATTATCACATCGTTCACACTTGTTTCATATATGCCAGCTAAAAGGGTTCATTTAGATTTAAACAAATTTGTGGAATATCTTTATTCTCTACTTCCTTCATTATCACAGGATGCAGAAATTGAATTCTCACACAAGACGCTTCGATTGATGGATCCTTTAGCCACGCAGCTTCAAATAAAACCTTCGGTTAATGTTTCAACAGAAGCTGAACTTTTATTGAGATGCCTTAATGCAATTTTCTTTAGCTCTAGGTCTGGTTCAGAAGAAAGGGCTATGGCTTTCACCAAAAGATTATATTCTTCCCTATTACATTTCCCAGAAAAAACTTCCATCGCAGTTACCAAATTCATCAAGAAATTGATGGCTAGATACAACGAACTTACTTGTTTATACACGACTGAAGATAGAGTTCAGAATGGAGTATATCATCCAGAGGCAGATAATATAGATAGAGCCAACACCAAAGTTGCTGTCCTTTGGGAGAATGTTTTACTGGAAAGACATTACAACCCAACGGTTTCTATGGCCGTCAAGTCATTGATGAAGAGATCTGCAGGTAACGGATCGATATAATAATAAGTCTTTACTAAAAAGCACCTAATAGATTCATTTATATCCAAGAGAAATCCCAAAAAAGGTTTTCCCTCAAATGTTTTAGTATGTACTATACACATGTAAATTTGATCATTACAGATTCATCGAGTGCTAGGGGGTCTATATAGACCTAGCTGCCTCCTCTGTGTCTCATCATCATGGGATGCATCTATATACGATAGTCCTAATCCATCAGATATGTATTGTTCATCCCTTTTATCCTTAAATCTATATCCGGGACTTGATCCTGAAAGAAATGGATTCTCTCCTCTATCTGTTGAAGAATTAGAACTACCAAGAACCGAACTAATTGCCATTGGCTCTCTTGAAAGCCTGTTATTAGAACTTAATCTGCGATGATGTGGAGGAATATACTTAGTCCGAGCGGATCTACGATCCTCCACTTTGCAGTCGTTGCTAAATTGTGCTGAAAGCTTATCCATCGTTCTAGATTCATCCACTTCTTTGGCGGACAACTTGGGCACATCCTCGAACATAAACATTCCATCCTCTTCACCACTAATATCGTTAGTTGATGCAAGTTTGGGAATATCCATTTTCTGTGGATGTAAAACGGGGCTAGCAGCATGCAGACGCATATTGGGAGGAATATACTTTCCCGTAGGACTGCTGAAGTTCTGAACAGGTTGACTAGCCGGTCTTAATCTATAACTAGTGACTGGAACAGCTCTGGAAGAAACAGAACTTGCATGCATTGAGTCCTGCTTTCTTCCATAAAATCTCTCATGATTATTTGTATATTTTCTTCCCCTTCTACGGATCCGATTACCTTCCCTATAGTGATCCAGATAGGTATGTCCAGTAGGCCTCTTACGCCATGCCCTATTTTCATGGTTACTTAGATTCTTCCGATGATCATAGTAGTAATTGCTATATTCGCGTGTTCTGTGATCGAACTTCCGATGCTGGTTTGTTTTTTCAATATAATGGTTGAAAACAGACCGAGGTGTAAAGAAATCTTCTCTAGAAAATGGCGAACGATCTTCGGATGGTACTTGATTAAAGATCCGACCTTTCTGGGATCGATCATTGTGCCTGATTCCTGTAGGAATTGTGATTGGCTTCCTTTGGTTGGGGAAGTTACGCAAACGTTTCCTGAAATTGTATGGTTTCTCGGTAGCCACCTCCTTCCTGTTAGCAGATTTAGAAGAATCTTCTTGTGGTACTTCTTTAACTGGTGACATTTTCTTTCCAGACTCCTGTAACTTCTGAATACTCATAGTTAAAGCACTCCGCTCGGGGACGGATTTTCCAATAAACTTTCCAAGAGAATCCGCCTTTTCTGCAGTTTTAACCTCGGCAGTTGGTTCAATAACCATAGGAGCAAATGGTTCCCGTTCTGGTAGTTTGTCTTGATTTTGCTTTGCCTTTTCCTTCTCTTCTCTTTCAGCCTCAGCTTCTTCTTCAAATTCATAATCATAAGTTAAGATTTCAACTTTTTGTAAGCTCTGTTTCATCAATTCCAAGTCTCTATTTTCAGGATCGATAGTAAGGGAATGTCTTAAAACACCAAATAAATCATAACTCATAGAGGGAAAAATGTCAAATAATGTTTCTCTATTTGATGCAAAATAGAGAAAGAGTTTATCTTTCGAACTAGCAGATTTAAAAGGACATTTTCCAAATACAATATTTAACAGACAAATACCGAGTGACCAAATATCAACTTTATCTGCCCTATAGTCATCTATATCTTCATGCTCCAACAATTCAGGAGCCATATAACGTTCGCTTCCAACATCAAAATCTTTGCAATGTAAGTGGTCAGTAGCTAAGCCAAAATCAGTTAATTTAATTGACCAGTCTTGGGCAATTAAAATATTTTCAGGTTTGATATCACGATGATAAACACCCAGTTTATGGCAGTGCTCCACAGCGGCTACAAGTTGCATAAATACATCAACAACATCCCTGGTGGAAACAGGTGCAATCCCATATTGGATGGCATCGTGCAAATCACCTCGTGAGATATATTCCATCACGATATAAGTATCGAATGTATCCAAAAGTTGAGCAATATTAGGATGCTTCCCCACTTTTCGAAGCATACCAACTTCCTGTTTGGTTTCTCTCACTGCATAAGACTTGCTCAATTCCGGATGCTCGATCTTCCCATTAGCACAGGCAGGAATGGATTCTTTCTTTTCAAAAGATCGAAAATCATCAGCAGAATATGTGTTATACTTCAGTGCAACCAATCTATTGTTATTTTTTGTATCCTTGGCAAGGGTAACAATACCGAACGAGCCTTCGTTAATACCTTCTACCCAATGATATCTATCATGAAGCAGTCCACCCTTGATGAATGATTGAAAGTCCAAGCTCATTAGTCTATTCTATTGTTGTTTCTGTTAATGATCAAAGGCCTCTTTAATAGTGGCTTGAGCCGTACGACAGATCTGGTTCGAAGTCGGCTAGCAGTCGGAGAAGACAGATGAACAGGTGTATATATTTGAGCTAGTGCAGTTCTTATGGCCATATGATGCAGTTATCAGCTATCCTGTTGGTAGAAAATATCTATAAAAGCTGTACAATGATTCAATGAAATATAGAATGTTCAGAAGAATAATATAAACAACCCTCCTATACATGTACAAGTGATGCAGAAGAAGGAAGAGATTTCTCACTACCATAATCGTAATTTTTTTTTTCTCCCTCTCTTTCGATTCCTCAGTTTAATACGAAAAATAGAAGAGCATTAGTGTCATTAAACCATTAAGTATAAATGTATGTACCAAACCGATTAGAAGCCTTCCAGAGGCTTATATATTTTTTCTCTCGTCCACATTAATATCCACCTTTCTCTTCGTTGACCTTGATGTGGTTAGGTGACTCAGCACTAGATGACCCATTCTTCAACCCACCCAAATCCAAGTCTAAATGACGTAATGAAGGATTTAGAATATGACTTTCTTTTTGCTTGGGCTTTTCAATCCGTCCTCCTTTTGCCTTGTGCGTTTCCTTCTTCAATCCAGCGGGTGAATTCTTCTTCTTCTTATTCTTCGTTGTATTCAATTCTGAAGAATCAAATTTGTCCTTGATACCACTGAAAGGTCTACTGAAAGGAAGAACTGGGAAATCAGCATAGTACGGTGATGCTCCATAATAATAGAAGAAGTTAGGTTCTGTACCTTTGCCACCAACAACTGGTGAAAACACGGCGGAAAATCCTGAACTTCTACCACTGTTCTCCGTCCCATGTGATCCAATACTGTTCATCTTAAGAGGTGAAACGGTAACAACCTGAGGTTTAATACGTTCCTTCTCAGATATTTTGCTACGATCCAACTTCTTTGGATGTATCGAACCTCTTCCTGTAGATGAAAGTCCACTGCTTGCCAGCGATGATGCCCCAGGAACAAACGTGTAAACATATTGGGAGGTAGGATCTTTCGTATTAGTACCAGGTTTATCTTCCTGTCCCTTCCCGACCTTAGCCACCTGCGTTGGAGTCTTGCTCCAATATCCATTGGGCGAAAGTCCCGTGAGCATTGTGAGACCAGGTGAAGCAACAGAGCAGCCAGCTGCAGTAGGCCACATTGATCTAGGGGCATTCGCAGTAGCCATTATTGGAGTTCCGGCTAAATAAGCATTATTAGGATCTGGATTCATGGTATTAAACATCGGTACCACAGGAGTTGCTTGATCAAGAAGTAAGTCATCAGATATATTCATTCCTGTCGGTGAAACAAGCCATAATGATGGTTGATCAGGTAAAAATGCGGATGATGGATTCTGTGCATAAGTAAAATCTTGTGATGTAGTTGAGGATGGCTGTGTAGTACATCCCTCCGCAACAGATCCAACGCCATCCACATTGAAAAGGAATGGGTCCCCTCTTAGATAATCCAATGGGAACTCGGGGGTAGAAGTGACAGAGCCATTCTGGGATTTTACATCATCTTCATTATCATCAGTTATCTCCTCTTTCTTATGGCCTTCGTCACCCTGTACAGCAGCATTGGAGGACGATGGTGCCGCTGCCGCTGCTGCCGCTGCTGTTGCCGCTGCACCGCAATCTTCCTGTGAATCATTAATTACATATAAGAAGTCTCTACCAGTTTGAGCCAAAATATACGATCGCAGTTGAGGAATCAAATCTCTAGTATGATCATAATGAAAGCATTTTGCAAATTTTGTAAATGGAACAGTAGTACATGCAATTCCGGCAATTTCACGTTCTAAATCCCTGGCAAGTGCATCTCTGAATAAACGATCATGGGGAACACTGAACCAGAAAAACACTTTTTGCTTCTTCTGAGTTCTAAGACATTGATTTCTATAAAGAAATTTAAGGAACCGTGATTTAGGTTTTTCTAAAACAGCTGATGTTCCACATTTCAAAGCCCTGAGATCACTGAATATTCCTTCCTCTAGCTTCTTGCGATCGACAATTTTACGCCCAAAAAGTTCCAATTTGTACGCAACAGATCGGACAATATCTGTACCTGTTATAAAATATAGATTGTTCCAAAAAACACATGAAACAAATCCTTCCTTCTTGTTCAGATAGTACCGTCTAATAACTTGGTTTTCATGCCAGTTGACAGGAGCTGTCAAAAGGAAGAATTTTAAGTCATGAATAACTTCAAGTGACTTGATAGCTTCATCAGCTTCTTTAGAACTCAATTTCTCACCTTCATCTAAACGATGACTTTCGTATGATTCAGAATCTTCTGAATTCGTATGAAGACGTGGTTTCAATGTTCTTTTGCTATTGTTACTTGGTTCGGAAACTGTTTGAACTGCCATGATCTAAATTTTTTTTTGATGGAGAACCTTGGTAATAGATAAAGTAGTAAGCAGCCTAATCTATCAGAAAATGACGCTCCAAAAAAAAAAGTTAAATAAAAAAAAAGAAAAAAAAGTCGGCCTAACTAACCCCTGAAAGAATAAATTGAAATGAATTGGAAATGGTAAACTGAAATCTTTACCCCGCTTACCAAGTTAAAAGGATCCGGAGATGAAAGAAAAATGAGAATGAAATTGAATCTATATTAGCTGAATTAGCCAATTAACTGATAATGAATATGAGTTTGATATGTTATTGGTGATGATTCAATTAGGCTAGACGTGATATTCGATAATGTATTCCGAATAAGAGTTTGCCCTCCTCTCCTTTCTTTATTCTTCTTCTATTTTTTTTTTTTTTGCTTTTAAGAGGATATGTATGTCCTAAGGTATGAATTATAACCTTGTAATTAACTTAGTAATGGAAGATATTTGTTTTGTAACTGATTATCTGATTCAAAACTAACGGATGTGGTGCATCTGATTCGTATGAAGCTTTACGTACAAACCTGCTACAATTATGATCCAAAAGTTAAACTATATAGTTTTTATAAAATTAATTTCGGCTTCTTATATATCTCTAGGTCATTAACTCTACCGATAATGTGGCCTGGCGGTATGTATAACAACCTATCAGATTCAATTTAACGTCACTCCATGAAATTCACTAACAAATTTTACCCATAACTGGTTCCTTAAATCTGGTTTCAAACAATCTTGGAACATTGGACAATGATTTTATTTTTTTGATGTAACAAACTATTCCAAATGTAGTAATTTCAAAAGCAGTAGGAGCTATTATGTACATGGAAAACCTTCTACCAGGCAGCATGCGGCTTCAAGAAAAAAGAGGGAATTTCCCCATTTCTCATCTTTTTCTTTGTTTTTGTTATCCCTGAATCCCGCACTATTGTGTTGTATCGAAATCCGAAACATTTTAAACGTAACAGATATGTCTGAGATTCCATGGAATGTTAAAGCTTTTGAACACAAGGAGGATCGGTCAGGATTAAATTATAAACTTCCATTACATATTTGAGTTCATACGCTAAAGGAGAATCATGTCGTTTCCTCCAAAAGGAGTATGTGTTCTACACTAGTTTTGGATTACATCCCTTCAGTTTTCCCGAATAATTAATTATTTTATCCTTGCTTGCTCAACTTAAACCCAACATCTATTATTACAATAGATCACTGGTGATCTAAAGGAATCTAAAATTGCGATATTGACCTTCCTTTCCATACTCTGCATATTAGTACAGAAAGTACGAAAATAATCATCAAAATGCAAAATAGGAAATATCAATTCCAAATTAATGGGGGCTTTATATTATATCTATTGTTCGCCGTACAAATTAAAGTTAGCCGTGGCATTTCATATGTCCCTTATTGTCACGTTGAATTCAATCATCAATCCATGATACCTTTGTAAATTCGATCCATAGTAAACTATTATTGTAGCGACCCCTAAAGAACGGCTGAATTCCGAATTTCTTCAGGTGTCAACCGAACCTTCATTCAAAACTATCCCATAGTAACCAATTCATTATGTTGTCATTTTTTTAATATAAACGCAATTACCAAATATCATTTACCGTAATTGACTCGGCCTTCCATATTTCGGTCTAAATTCCCGAATTTTTAATTTGATTTTTTTTACCAATTTCATCTTTAGATAAAAGCTAACTAAATTCCACTTGCCAACTTTTAGATCAGGTATCCAGGATCCATTGGGGAATCAGCTGATTAAATTGATGACTCACCACCTGATATGAAATATCTCTAGCAACCGAAAGTTAAGTTGGAAATGCAATACGGCATTGACCCAACACGGCCGTATTCAAGAACCCCTAATCCGTCTAATAATAAGAAAAAGAAGAAAATTAAGCGAATACAATAATATGCATCCCAAAAAAAAAAGGAGGAATACGACTGTGTCCAAAAAAGGATTGAATTTCTAGATACTCTATAACTGGTAGGCGGCCCCTAATAATGCCTACGATTTTTATACAGCCGTGCCCTCTTTGGACCGGAGAATGCAAATCCCTTGTCATCTTCTGCCGATCTCTTACCGAACGAGCTGTCACCATCGTCTTGAGATTTTTTTCTTGTTTTATCAATCTGCTCTTGCTTGATCATTCTTTTCCAATCTCCAAAATGTCTTGCATATGCATTCATCTTCCAATTCTTCCAGACCTGTCGACCATAAACGGTAGATTTCACAATATCCTCACTTCCCAAAAGTTTACTTGCTATCCTTTCTTTGAACATGTTTAGATCAAATGTAAATTCAAACTCTTTGTCGATGATATGTGATCCCTGCGCATCGCATGCCAATTCTACCGTGAACGGAACCAGTGCATTCAATAATCGCCTTCTTGTCACTTTATTAACCCTTTCCGGATATGAAAGACATGTTTCCACGACATGTGAGAAAACGCCATGTTTACACATCTCCACAAGCATATTACCAGAATTGTCTTCATTTGACTCCTTTTTTTCATCCTTCTCCTCTTTCTCTTCATTTTCATTATTTTCTTTTTCCTGGATCCTGGTTCTACCAATTTCCCTCTTCACTGGCTTATCGACTTCAGATAACTTTAATAATGATCTGATGCAAGCAGCCAAAATTTTATTATCCAATGTTATTAACTTCTCCAAAAAAATTGAACGGCGCCTCTCCTCAGAAGTTGGCCAATCATCCTTAGTAGAAAAAAGTGTTGATCTATCTAATTGTAGCACATTGTTGAGGAATTGAGAATTATCTTGTAATCTTCCGTTCACATCTTTATCGAAATATCCAAAGAGCTTGGAAACAATTTCATCTCTTAAATAGCCAGAATTTCTTTCAGAACAATCCACAATACTAGATCCAAGATTTAAACTGTTGATAATCAATTCTCCCAAAATTGGAACAAGTTGATCCAATATAAGTTTCTGATCTTCTTCATTTAGCTTTTCTAATAGAGTTTGAATCACAAATGCACCGGTAGTTTCCCTCTTTGCTAACTTAACGATTCTGTCTTCCATATAGAATTGATATAATCGTTTGATATTCTTCATTTTCTGATTAGAAAGGGCCCCTTGTAAGAAATGAGATCCGACCGGATCGGACAATAAATATTCCATAAAGGATCCTTCTTTATCATTCTTTGGTTGATCGGCACGCCCAAAAGTCATAACAAAAAATGGCCTTTCCCGATTCACTTTACCTTCAAGTTGTATCAATAGTTGTAAAGCGGGTGAGGCAATTGGATCAATGGCAGTTTCACGTAATGACTCTGTTGTTTCATTCTTAATCATTTTATCAATAATGACACCTAACTGATCATTGAATGATGAAGGAACTTGGAAACTACGTTTATAGTCTTCGTTATCATTAAGTTCCACCATCTTCCTGGCAATCTTTGATTTCTTCGATCTTAAGAGAGAATTTGTCTCAATAGATGATGGAACATTACCACCAGCTAAAATAAGCAATAATAACCTCAAGACATGCGAACCATACCTATTTTTAGCCAACCATTTTAGTTTGGGTTCCATCTCTTTAACTATCTCTAATATAATACCTTCCATCTTAACTGGAACTTCACCATTTTCTTCCTCTTCATATTCGGAATAGTCTGAATCTTCTTTTCTAACCATTTCCTTTTCTACCATACCAGCCACTCTAACAAGGAAAGTTTCCATCACATGAGATGCATACTTATGAACGCACATCTGATAGAAAAATCCTTTGCACTCCAAATATAATTGTTTGATTTCAGCTTCATCACTCAGCATTACCAATCTCTCCATTAGTTTAGAACATATCTGATTTGTGGCAAGTTTAAGTTCATTGCCTTTTGCTTCTTCAAAAACGCTTTGAACAAACCCAGTTTTCGCTTCACTATTATCAAAGGCATCCAATGCCAATGTCGATTCGGCCTGTTTAAAATATCCAGATTGTTCACTGGTTAAGAGACCAAAGAATGGCATCTGTTCATCCTTTTCATCGATATTAATAAAGGCATCTTCATTGTTGGTAGATGGGCTTTCCAGTGTAGTAGAAGCATCCTTCTTTGAAGATTCATCACTATCAACATCATCATGATGGTGATCATGGTGGTGATGATGATGATGATGTTGATGTTCCAACTTCTTTTGTTTTTCTCTGGCTCTTCCACGAACTTTATGTCCCATATTTACTTAGTCAATCTATAATTAATCGTTGTGACGATGTTGTCAAGAGTGACCAACCAGGGATTTCACTAATAAAAATTTTTTAGGATATTTTTCAGATTGATAATGAAATATTAAAATGCCAAAACTAACGGTTTTATCAATGAAATATATGTACAATATATAATCAAATCTGTTTTAGACCTTCAGAATGCCGCCATCTGATACCGAAAATGAGGATGATATCATACCTACTCGTCATAGGCTGAAGAGCCACGCCTCTTTATTAGCGAATGATGAGGAAGAGCAGGATATATTGGACTCTAACATGGAAGAGCATAGCGTTGGTAGTGCAAAACAAATACAAGAGTATGATCATAGACGTAAGAGGGCTAAAAAGAATGATACGGTACATCAGCATGCACCGGAACAATTGAAAGGTGCTAATGGAGGTTACTCCTGGGAAGATGAGTATCGAAGATCGTGGGATATAGTGCAAGAAGATGAGAGTGGAAGTTTGGAAACGATTGTTTCTGGATTAGTCGAATCACAAAAGAAACGGTATCTTAAAGATGCAACACCGTTCCAGCGTGGAATTATCCGAATAATGGTTCTAGTCTTGGATTACTCGAAAGTGATGAGAGAAAAAGATCTTCGTCCTAATAGAGCTGCAATGATGATCTCATATGCCAAGGATTTTGTCAATGAGTATTTTGATCAAAATCCAATATCTCAGTTAAGTATTGTGATTATGAGAAATGGTTTGGCACAAGTGATTTCAGAAGTCAGTGGTAATCCACATGATCATATTGATGCATTAAAAAAACTTAAAAGAATGGATCCCGAAGGCGATCCATCGTTACAGAATGCATTGGAAATGTCACGTGGACTTTTATTACATGTTCCATCGCATTGCACGAGAGAAGTGTTAGTGATATTTGGTGCCTTGTTCACCTCGGACCCAGGAAATATTCATACTACCATTAAGGAACTTGTAAGAGAGAAGGTTAGTGTAAGAGTTATTGGGTTGGTCGCTCGTGTGGCAATATGTGATGAACTATGCAGTCTTACCAATCATGGTGACTTGAAGAACTCATACAATGTCATTTTAAATGAACAGCATTTTAGAGATTTGTTTATGGATGCAGTCACACCACTGGCAATTACTAAGAATGAATCAAAAAATAAGAACGGATTTACCTTGGTGAAGATGGGATTCCCTCAAAGGGTTAGTGAGCAGAATCCAAGTTTCTGTGCATGTCATTCGAGATTGGTATACGGTGGTTATATCTGTCCGAACTGTAAGAGCAAAGTATGTGTTTTGCCTACAATGTGTCCATGTTGTGATCTCATGCTCATCTTATCTACGCATTTGGCACGTTCATATCATCACTTGTTCCCATTAACTCTATTTGTCGAAGTTCCCGTGTCCAGCTCTTATAGAAGTTCACACTGTTATGGTTGCCAGCTGAAATTCCCCAAAGGTGTTGATCTTTCACTACAAAATCAAGGTGCTAATAGACACAAGAAGGAATATCAGTCTAGTTCAAGGTATAGATGTACCCATTGTGGGCAGGATTTCTGTATTGATTGTGATGTGTTTATACATGAGGTGTTGCACAATTGTCCCGGTTGCGAATCTCGAAGCAGACATATGAAAAGAAAGAAACTGACGGACAAAAGTATTTAATGATGTTAATGTAATATAATTTGCTACATAATTCCAAGGCATGCAATAATACTGCAAGTATTTAGTCCCTGCCAAATTTTTGTTGCACTAAATCGACATTTCAGTGGCTGCGAAATTCTACTCGAGCCGTTTATTTTTTTTTTTTTTATCATTTTTTTATTTTTTATTGGGTTAATTTTCTTTTCTTCAACCGTTAATCAATCAAGTCAAGGCTCAGCCTTTGTTTTAGACGACAGTGTCTCTCCAAATAGAGTCAAGAAAGAGTCTAAGACTGATTAATTGATCAAAGCTATTAAATATGCCGTCGAAAGTCCTGCGAAGTATTAAGAACGTTACAAATGGTTACACCTCTGCCCAGGTGATGGTGAGGAATGCTACGAGTAATGATCCATCTGGTCCTACGGTGGCACAGATGGCAGATATTACAAATCATACTTTTGATAGGGGAGAATTCTTAGAAATTATGGACATTGTGGATCGGCGATTGAATGATAAGGGTAAGAACTGGCGTCATGTGGCCAAATCGCTTACATTATTAGATTATCTGGTGAGATATGGGTCAGAAGATGTTGTTGTATGGGCCAAAGATAATATATACATTATCAAAACGCTTAAGGAGTTTCAGGCAAGTAATTCCGTGGGCCAAGATCAAGGTGCAATCATTAGAGTGAAAGCTAAAGAACTTACAGATTTGCTAAATGACGAAGACAGGTTAAGAGAGGAAAGGCAAGCAGCCCTAGGTAGGGGAAGACGTCCTAGACCATCATCCCATGATTCAGAAAGAGAGAATTCTGGCAGAGAAAGATATGATGATGATTTACAAAGAGCCATTGAAGAAAGCAGAGAAACAGCAAAGGAGGAAGAGCAAAGGAGACGTCAGAACAGTGATGCCAGCCTTAATAGAGCCATCCAGTTGAGTCTTGAAGAGGAGGAGATGAGAAAGAAGAACAACAATTTACTTGATCTTGATGAAAGTACTCCTCCAGTAGTAGTTGGCTATTATCCTGGACAGCCACAGCAGCCTCAGGTAGGTAATGTTATAGGCTATGACATGTATGGTAACCCAGTTTATGACAATCAGCCTATGCCAACTGGCTTTATTCAGAATGCATATTCAGCTGCTGCTCAGCAGCAACAGCAATTATTAGCTCAG
Source organism: Brettanomyces custersianus (assembly GCA_012295335.1). NCBI lineage: Eukaryota > Fungi > Ascomycota > Pichiomycetes > Pichiales > Pichiaceae > Brettanomyces > Brettanomyces custersianus. The sequence goes on along the minus strand of JAAVTW010000006.1, from coordinate 832,382 downwards.
CAGCAACAACAACAGGCTCAACAGCAGCTTTTAAGCCAACAGCAGCAGCAGCAGCAGCAATTGCTATATCAGCAACAGCTTGCCGCTGCACATCAACAACAATTGCAGCAGCAAGCTGTTCAAGTTCCGGCACCTACGGGATCAAACAATCCATTTGCATTAACCAACGAATCTTCTTCTCAGCCAGTTTCACAACCTATACCAGTTTCGCAGCCGCAAGCTCAGCCACCAACTGATTCTCAGCCTACTGTTCCCTCTGGAAACCAAAAAATTACTCAACAATATGCAGAACTTAACCAGCTTCTTTCCCAAGGAACTGGTATTGATACATTTGGTAATGAAGGTGACACAAGAATTCCGGCTCAGCATACAAGGACGGGTACTTTCATCAACTCTTACGGTACTGGATTCAAGCAACAATCTGCAGATGGTAGTAGCGATAATAATCCATTTGCCGAGATCTCATATGCAGGTGTTCCAAAATCTATTGTTGCAGCCCCGACCGGCTATGGATTTGGAAACCAGGATCAATCTAATTCGTCATCCGGCTCTCAGAAAAGAGCAGGAAGCCTCATTGATCTATGATCATAGCTATCTATCCTTTTCTCAGTCATCTTTTCTTCTCAGATTTTGTAACATTTGCTCCTTGTTTTGTGTTTATTATTTAGCTATAAGTTTATATGTTAGTGGTTAATTGATACTATATTAAATAATAACGATTTTATCTTTATGTTTATGAATTATTTAGATTTGTTTAACAGAGGGAAGAAAAAAAAATCTCACCTCCAGGAATCGAACCAGGGACCCCAAGATTTCAATAATCAATTACAGTCTTATGCTCTTCCAGCTGAGCTAAGGTGAGAATTACGGGAAAAAAGTTCATATTTTTAATATTCTTTTGATATTCTTTTAACAATTTAATATACCAGGTTAAATGAAATGCTGTACGTTTCTCAATATGCATTTAATCAGTGTATAGTTAATCACATTTTATAATAAGATAATGTAGTAAACAAATTAGAGTACTTTATACTCTATTTAAGAACGTTTTATAATGGTATTTGAGTTTGAAATTTTATAAATTTAAGTACCTGTATTTTCGTATTTATTGTGAAATATAACTTTGATGTCATTCTTGCAATAACTTGAAGAGGATAGAGATATGATATACAGAATAATTATATGTTGTGTATACGTTCGAATGTCTCTAGTATCCTAAAGAAGATTTGGGCATTACTTCAATTCATACAAATAACTCCTCCAGTTAAAAATGATGGTAGGATTAGCACCAAGTGCTCTTCGAGTGAGACTGAAAGCTGGGATTCCTAGTTGAAGGAAATAATACGGAACTGTTGGCAACATAAACTTGGAGGCTTATTCTGGGTTCGAACACATTTGAATGGTCTTACATATAATATAAGACTTTAATGGTTTAGTTGAGTATATATATAGAGTACCCACCTATGAAAATATATGCTTCAATTTACTATTATTACTTTATCTCCTATCATCTTTATCAGACTTTTCAATCCTCTAAAAAAAAATATTGATTCGAAAACGATTCACATATTTATGGTTAAAACGTTAGAATATCCAAGCCAGGTATCACAGTTTCATTCATCAACCACAGTATATTATAAATTAGATACATAATGATTGCTATCCCAGGAATATCACGACTGATAATTCTACGTCCAATGGGTTTAAAATCCATCGGTTTATATAGATGCACCAGATCATTTACAACGACATCCAACTTATTTAACAAAATCAAGATGGGAGAGGATCAACCAAGGTATAAAGTGCGAAATAAAGAGGAGGAAGAAGAACCAATCAAATATAGAACACATGGAACATCGTTTTATAGTTTGTCATTGCCTAAGAAGTACAGGTTAGGAAATCAAGCAGTGTATCAGAATCCACTTATAAACTTTGTTATTGGAGCTAAGAGATTATCTATGGCATTCGGTGTTATTGGTGTACTTTTTGGATATCTTATGGACAGAACAGGACTAGTGTGGCCCCAAATTTCAGAAGCTGTTGCTATGATAAGTATAATACCATTCCCTGTTATATTATACCTCTATCATCCATACGTGGCCAGAGTTTTTCGGATATATGATACCACAAAACCTCAGACAATGGAGAACTTGGTTACCAATGAAAAGATCTTGATAGAAAAATTGAATTGGACTGGGTTTAAGACTTACAACGATCTGATATCTGTTAGCTCATTACGAGTTCCCAAGAAATATAGTTATGAGAGTAGATTTGGTTACGTGAACCTTGTGAGTGAAGATGCAAAGACAAAACTAAAGAAGTACTACTATGTTAATGAAGGTTTCTGCAATGTAAAGATGGATCGAATTATGGCAAAGGCAGAGAAGAAAAGTGGTATTTTCACTGGAAGGGATGTGTTTAAAGAGTAATTCGGCTTATACATAATATATATAGAGATTTCATTATTTTCTCACCTCATTCTGAAAAATAGAAATATTTGGTTTTACCATACATATTGTAGTTGTGACAAGCATTGGAGCTAGCCATGAAGGTTGTTATTCAGAAAGTTAAGCAGGCCTCAGTTTCTGTTGAAAACCAAGTAATCTCTAGGATCCAACAGGGGTTAATGGTATTGGTCGGCATATCTAAGGATGATACTCAAGATGATGTTTCAAAGACAGCAAATAAGATATTGAAAATGAGACTATTTGAAGATGTTAAAGAGAACCCTGGCACCAAGACCAAGTGGATTGGGAAACCGTGGGCAAAATCAGTGAAAGATGTCGGTGGAGAAATTTTGTCGATTTCTCAATTTACACTCTACGGCAATGTTAGGAAAGGTACCAAACCAGATTTCCATGCTGCAATGGGAGGGGATCTGGCAAAAAATTTATATGACCTATTCTTAACCGAACTTAAGCAAGGCTTAGGGGATGATAAAGTCAAAGATGGTCAGTTTGGAGCAATGATGGACGTTTCCCTGATTAATGAAGGTCCCGTAACTATAATTTATGATACTCATGATAAGAAATGAGGGATTCCAATTATAATGATCGGCTAAATTTGAATAGTTATTTTCTGTATTGTTTTAGATTTTAAAGTTTTTCATTTAAAAACGTTGATAGACAACTAACGGTTTTACATCAATTAAAGATAAGATAACTTTAAAATCACCAACTAATCAAAGTATTAATAAAAAATGACATTTGATGATAAGTTAGGAATGAAAATAGCCTTAGAAGAGGCCACCAAAGGTAGGTTACATACTTAAAACGAAAATTAAAGACTATTCATCTACTAACATAGATATATATATAGGATACGAAGAAGGGGGTGTTCCAATCGGTAGGTATAATTACTATAATTTATTGCTAAACAAATCATTACTAACTGTCATTATTAGGTGCATGCTTGTTAACTGAGGAGGGTAAAGTTATTGGTCGTGGTCACAATATGAGGGTGCAGAAGTCTTCACCAATTCTTCACGGAGAAACTTCTTGCTACGCCAATGCAGGAAGATTACCTGCTCGTGTTTACAAGAAATGTACTCTTTACACCACCTTGTCTCCATGCTCTATGTGTAGTGGTGCTACACTACTTTATAAAGTTCCAAGGCTCGTTTTCGGTGAAAATGAAACTTTTGTTGGTGCCGAGGATTGGTTAGAAAAGAGTGGTGTTGAAGTTATCAACGCTCACAATCCTGACTGTAAGAATTTGATGGATAAGTTCATCAAGGAGAAGCCAGAAGTTTGGAACGAAGATATTGGTGAATGAAAAAAGAGCTTTCCCTGAATACACTGAAATAGAATACAATTATCTCTAGTGATTAAATCCTTTTTCTAGATAAAACTTCGATAAATTTCCTTGATAGTAAATTAAAGCGATTCCGATGCTTATTGCTGACTGATTGCAATTCCCTGGTTCCCAATTCAGGATTTTCATAAATTGATGGCATACCGATAAGACTATCGGCAAATTGAGACTCTTGATTGTAAGACGGATGCGCTTTATGACTTGAAACATTCCGACTAGTCACTGCCACCACTGGTACTAGCGATGAATCCAACAAATAGTTATAAAGTGAAGTTTTGTGTGAAAGCAATAAAGATTTGAAGTTTGGAGTTTGGCTATTATTTGCTCCCATTACTAGGCAAGAGGCATTATAATCCTTTATGGTTTGCTTCACCATATATTCTATGTTGCCAACTTTTAATTCTAAAACTATATTCACTTTCAAGTATTGTGGCATCATAGAAACTATATCGGTCATTAATGTATTTGCTCGTTGACGACATTTAATTGGATCTTTGATATCTTCTCCTTCTGGATCTAGTACACAACATACAACGAATGTATCACAATCACTGAGTAATTCAGTGATTGCCCATTTCATGATGGAATGTGAATTTCCATATTCATCAATAGCACACACTATTGTTCTGGATGTAGATAAATATCTATATTGGGCATGTTTGTATCTCATCATTAATTGGGTCTTTGATAGATCTGTATCCCTGGTTGTGAAAGAATCTAGGGTGACATCACGTTTAAAATTACCTACCAGATGGATAGGGTTGGCCATTTTTAAAGAATTACCATACTTTTATCAATATCTAATTTCTATTAATTAAATTCGAAAGACATGGATTAATTCTTTATATTATATATCGATCGATCTATATTAGTTCATCTGTCTCTTCCGTTGCCAAGAAATTTTAGTCAGCCATGCGGAGAACGGGAAAAGCCGTATTATTGATTATTTCTCGCTTGCTTGTATCCCGTGTGAAACACCTTTACACATTGTGGCGTCGAAATATATATGTATTTTTTTTTTGGGAAGCATCCACAGTTTTAGTATTTCTTAGATATATTAGTGATCCCTTTCTATTTGTAACCTAACGACTTTAAGATACCACCATAATTACTATTCACAAGATAAATATGTGTCGCTTCCTTATATATAAGGGAAGAGATCCAATGCTCCTATCTAATCTTCTCACAAAACCAGCACATTCTATTATCAACCAATCGTTTGATTCTAGATTAAGAATTGATCATCAGCCAGTTAATGGTGATGGCTTTGGTGTGGGCTATTACACATTAGAAGATGAACAGAATGAGGTGCAATCCGGTCATGTTTCAGGACCATGTGTGTATAAGGCTATTACACCAGCTTGGAACAATCTAAATCTTCAAAGACTTTCTGAGAAGACAAGATCAAGATTGATTTTTGCACATGTTAGGTCATCTACATATGGTGTTTTAAGTGAAACAAATTGCCATCCTTTCACGTATCACAACATTTTATTTATGCATAATGGCGCTATCGCTAATTTCAAACAAATCAAAAGGAAACTTATTACTCATATTGAAGATGAATTCTTTTTAACAATCCAAGGTTCCACCGATTCCGAATGCAGCTTTGCATTACTCTTGGATACACTTTACAAGATGGGATACGATCCAAAATTGGATAAAGCCATTCCTGCAGATGCATTACGAAGAGCCCTTGTGAAAACAATTCAATATATCAAAGATTGGGTTGCTGAGTTACATTTGGAGAATCCCGACCCTTCATTAATGAATTTTGCAGTTACTGATGGTGAGTCAGTTGTTGTTTCCAGATATGTTTCTTCAAAGACAGATGAGGCCGCATCATTATATTTCTCAACAGGTTCTAAATTTATTGAAGTGAGTCCTGGTCAATTTAAGATGGAAAGACTTAACAGATCTCAGGACATTATTATGGTAGCATCCGAACCTTTAACATTTGAAAGAGGTGACTGGATATCGGTACCTACAAATTCAACATTGACAATAAAGAAACAGGTGGTAATGCTGCATCCAATCATTGATGAATATTATCAAGAGAATCCAACGTTTGTAAGATCTAGCGAATTCGCAGAAAGTAAGGGATTAATGGGTATTATTCCAAAGGAGCAGACATCCGAAAAAGAGGTCCCACCTTTAGAAAGAGAAGGAAGAAGTAGAACTGTCATTAGCACAGCATAAAAAAAAAAAAAAGCATTACTATCATCTGCTTGCGCGCTTTTTGCAAGATTGAATGAAACATCTATAGAAAGAGATAATCGTATGTATATATGTACAGAAATCTGATTACCTATTAAACTAATATACAATAATGCCGAGTTTAGATGCCGAATTACGATCATTTACTGTAGTCATCCTCCGGTGGCGCACCATAATCACTTCTAAGATAGGCATCAACAGCCACGGAAAATGCAGCAAAACCTGCACAACCTGTGAAAGCAGCGACTGGCCCACTCTTTATGGCCAAACCTGCTCCCGTGATACATCCAGCAGCAGACCCATTAATCATATCATCTTTTGCTCTGAATGATTGCAATACACATTCCACTGCCGAATAAACCATACCCATATAACCGAAATTCTTGGCACTACTAGAGATCTGTCTACCCATATCTTTAAATTGAATTCTCATTTGTTCTTTCATTGGAAGGTTCACAATTTGATTCATAGATGTACCAAAGGGTTGATCATATTGCATAGAAGATATGAACATACCAAAGAAACCTCCAAGGACATAACCAGAAACTCCTGAAAGTACCGTTTTACCAGGACACGATGCCACAAATTCCATCACTCTTCTGGCTCCTAGCTGAGCTTGTTCCTCTTGGGACATCTCACTGTAACTTTTATCCGGTGAGGGAAGAAATGGATTTTGCATGATGATTTTTGGTTGGAGATTGATATCAAATAGGTGAGTTAGACCGTACTACGTACAGTATTTGAAGATTTAACCATAAATTTTCCAATATTTTTTCTCCTCAACCGGGATTATTAATATTCGATAGTGAGAACTGGTCTTGAGTCTTTACATCAATTTTACATTATTTCCATATATGACGGTATTTGTACAATTGTACATAGTGTAGTAAATAGAATTGAAATGATATTGTAATCATTTCCTGTCGAACAGGGCTCCTTTAAGCGAGAAAGACCTTCTAAATTTCCGAAGCTTAATTGCATTCACCAATCTCATAATGAGGTATGTAACTGCACCTATAAAACGGAAGCATGCCATAAATGCAACAACCCATAAAATCACTGTAAGGAAAATAAACATCCTATGTAGTGGGAAACTACAGGTTTTATCATCTGAAAATTGGGAGAGACCTCCTGTGTCTGTCACCACTGCCACCAAAATGAAATTAGTAAACATCCAGATTAAAATGGTAGCAGATCTCATGTTGGCATAATAGTATGCCGTTTGCTCCTGTTCATTAATTTGTTCGATTTTCTTTTCCTCTGGTGTGGTAAGCTCCACAATTACTCTTTTATATGCTTCATCAATCTGTTGTTTTGTAGTTGGAATAACAATTTCCAATTCACCATCTAGTGCGTTAGTAGTCGTCTTAGCAACACCCAAATCATCTGTTGTATCTTCACCTTTTGTACCCCATGAAATATCATGTATGTTGCAGAAGGCATACACATTGAAAACATTGGTGTATGAGGGACTCAACAATAAATATTGGAAGAAACTGTTGAACATATGCCATGGTTGTAGATACATTGTAAATGCAACCAAATATAAAAGATATGTGGAAGAAGTTGCCACAATCAAATCTCTAAATCTAGTTTCAGTAAAGAAGTATTTCACTTGAAAATTCGTTTTATGCTCTTCCCAAATAGATTTGATGGCTTGGACGGCCATATAAACTGCTGCAAACATCATATAAACCATCAATATAGCAAAGAACCAGACAATAGCCATATAAAATTTTTTGGTACCCTTTGGTCGATTACCCAAAGCCAAAACAAATGTGGTGACTAATGACGCCAGATATATCCAAAGGAAAAGCACCGAAAGAACATTTCCAGGTGCAAAATGGGCATCGGATTGTGCCATATACACGGTCAATGCTCTAAACACAAGATAATATGATGCAAGGGAGAACCATGAAACCAAAAGATTGAGAAATTGATAGATGAACTCAATTTGTAGAAGAATCTTCCTTCCAATTGGGTGTGAAGTGGTCCAAGTACGATAAAAATGGAAAACAGCATAAATGGCCGAAAAGAATGAACCATTTAGCCATCTTCTTCTTTGTGAAATTAATTCATCAAGATGTGTTGGAACATCTGTATATGCACTGGCATTATTGACGTATTTCAATAACCATGAACAGTGCTTTTTAGCCACAAGTTCAAAGCATAGGATTCTGTCTTCGGCCAAATACATATTTGCATTGAAAAGACCATCATTGTTATTCTTTCTTAAATCTTGACCCTGAAGATACTTGTCTAGCGGTGCACCCAACAAAGCTCGATATCTATAAGCACTGAAAGCTCCAGGTAGCACTGTAACATAGCCAAAATCGGATTCCATCGGTTTATCAAGAACATTGGATGCTTTGTATTCGAAATTCTGTGCAGCCACCAATGGATTTAAAAGATACTTATTTCCTGGACCTAAACTTGCCTTAATTTCACCACAGGATCCTGCAATTCGAGGATCTTTGAATGCCTTCCAGAGACGATACAAAGCTTTGTTTTGTGGTTCGGTACCAACATCAACTAAAGTGATAATGTTTGGTTGGAGTACTTCAGCAAATGCTTGGAAAGCCCAAGCATGAGAATTAATCTTTCTCTGATTTTTCTCCTTCAAGCAAAAAACCATTTGAATGGGAATCTGATGTTCAGCAGTAAGTGTAACTTGATCTTTGCGTATCTTAGATATCCCAACCATTGTGGTGTATTCATAAATATGACTGACGACCTTATCATCATTGATCTTATTCTTAGCAAATCCTTCTTGATATACACCCATGGCTGCCAATAGTGCTTTAGCCTTTGGGTTGATCTTCTTTCTTCCATCACTAACAATACACACAACAACTTTCTGCCAAGCATCTGTACCCCAAGTAGATGAATGCTTTAATGAATAAAGATAGCGGATATTCTTAAAAACAGCTTTGAGTGTTCGTGCAAGAAGAATCTCTGATTCGTTGTACATTGTTACGACAACCATCATTTCAGTCTGACGTGGTTGGGTGTAAAATCTCTGCCTAAGAGAGAAATTTTGTTTAACAAAATCAGCCGGTTGTGCGGTACAAGCTTGGAATCTCATAAATAAGAATTCCCTATCATTCTCTGTCAATGGAACAGTATACTTACTCAACAAAACATCTGAAACGGGACAGTCAAGCACCAAATTACCATTAACCATTCGCACCTGTCTAGCAGCTAAATCAGGAACATCTTGATCAGCATCTTGATTTATTTCTCCTGTATCTTTAACGGCCTGCTTTTCCCTATCTTCACCTTCTGCGCCTTCTTCCTTAAGCGTTTTCTTTTCTTCAATATCCGTTGATTGATTATCATCATTATAATACTGTTCCATTTCAAATGGATCATAGAAATCCTGTGGTGGGTTAATGGGATAGAATGAATTTTTAAATTGTGGGAATGGAACAAATTCTCCCTGTTCTAACTCTGCATCATCATCATCATCGAATTCATATCCACAAAATAAATCAGGGATCTTTTTACCAGATGACGATGGTGGTGAATTGAAGGACGTGCTTGAATCCGTATGTCCTAAATCGGGCAAATCTGGGATTTTTATACCACTTTTGGACATATTTCTATCTTCATTATCTTCCTCCTCCCCAGGCAATGGCATAAATGCACCCTTCCGTCGCTGTACAAATGTACGTGATGATGTAGGTGAATACTGATTTTCAAATTGATATGAAGATGTACTTTGACTCTTACCAGGAGAGATTGAAGGTCGAATTGGTGAGACTCTGTTACTATTTCGAGATGATACACTGTATCTCTCTGGCGAATAAGTTCTTGCAGGAATGGCAAATGGATTTTCGTCTCTTTTTAGAGTAGAATTATAATTATCTTTGGGGAAAGGATCAAACCCCCCTGCATTTTGTCTTGTCGTATATTCCATGGTGGCTTTATTTAGGGGATCAATCTTATGTGTTGAAGTACTCCCACTACGACCCCAAGTACCCCGTGGTGCAGTATAATAATTGCTATCCTCTTCTTCGTAAGGCTTTGGTGGAGGCAAGATTTTGCTGCGCCTGAAAGTCCCCTTCTCTAGGTCATCATTCTTGCGATCATGCTGGGTGGATCTTGAATAATCATACCTATCTTCTTCATCGCTTTCATCACCTCCATCCCGATGATAAGTGCTGGAGGCCATGACTAAAGCTTATCTTTTGACGAACCAATGATGAATTATGTAATGAATAGAAGTTATTAGCCTTTAAAATATCGGGATCAGTAAAATATTTACTATCATGATGTCTCACTTAAGGGTAGCTCTGTTTTTTTGAAAGAATATATTCTCAATTAAACGCTAGAATTTTATCCACGAAGGGTAAAATGTAAATACAAGGAATATAAATACCGAAAAAAAAAAATAAAATAAATTTCTTTAAATATTTTTTTCAACCAACTGAATCAACTCGGTTAGTTAATTTAAGAGGGAATATTTTAGCGAGCGACAGGCAATAAGGACCGATCATCCCTTAGGAGACTGTTATCTATGAAGCGCGATTTAAGAAAATTACCTATTTTATAAGTCTTTCAAATCTTGACCCTATTGTCTTGGCAAATCATCACTCCTTGAAAATTCGGTTCATTTTGCTGGTGGTAAAGTATTCAGCTCCTTGGACCAATCAGATTGATAATTGAAACACACTGAGATATATTATAGAAATGCATCTACATATACATATATGTATATACATTTATATGATAGCATATAAATATGTATTTACTACCCGATATACATTATTTTTAAACTTTTCAGTCATTTTTTCACTTCCCCTCGTAAGACTTTTTCAAGATCCCTATAATAGTCATCAGGTTTCTATATAAGAACTTATATTTCTCTTTAAACCTCCGTCAATAGGTTTTTTTACCATAGTTTACCGAGCAGATTTAACACATATATATATATATATACATTCCAACAAAATGGCATCCTCCGTTCCTGGCCCTATATCGCTCCCAGAATCAAGATATGATTTGTCCACCTATTTAGGTAGAGTCAAACATTGTGCTGAGATCTCCGATCCAAGAATGCTATTGGTGACCGGAGATGAACTTAAGAGATCAAGACAACTTGTTTGGGATTATAAAAATGGTGTCATCCCACAAATGACTCCAGAATTATGGCATGCCAAAAGAGTGTTAGATTCTACAGTTCATCCAGATACTGGAGAAACGGTGTTTCTTCCCTTTAGGATGTCATGCTGCGTTATCTCAAACTTGGTGGTTACTGCAGGTATGTTGAAACCTGGTCTCGGTAACATTGGTACTGTTTGCTGGCAAATTGCTAACCAATCGTTGAATGTGGCCATCAATACTTCTAATGCGAACAAATCTCATCCTCTTTCAACCAAACAGCTTATAACAAGTTACCTAGTAGCTGTTGGCTCCTCTTGTGGTGTTGCATTAGGATTGAATTCCATTATTCCTAGACTAAAGAGAGTCAAACCTCATACTAGATTGATATTGGGAAGACTTGTTCCATTTGCAGCAGTTGTGGCAGCAGGTATCGTTAATGTATTTATGATGAGAGGTGAAGAAATTAGAAAGGGTATATCTGTGTTCGACAAAGATGGTAATGATCTTGGATCTTCAAAGAAGGCTGCTTTCCAGGCTGTTGGAGAAACCGCAGCATCTCGTGTGATCAATGCAACACCAATTATGGTAATTCCACCATTGCTTATGGTTCGTCTTCAAAGAAATTTCCTACGTGGAAAGGGGCTTTTGGCTGAAACCGCTACCAACTTAGGATTAATTGCATTGACATCATTTGCAGTGTTGCCATTTGCTTTGGCAGTTTTCCCTCAGAAAAGAACAGTTGGCGTTGAAAAGTTAGAAGAGGAATTCCATAATTTAAGGGATAAGAATGGTAACATGATTTCCCAGGTACAGTTCAACAGAGGTATGTGATAGGAGTATTCAAATACATATATACATATATACATAGTAGGGTTTCTGAGCTCACGCACCTATAAAAAAAAACGGGCTAGTTAGTCTATTTTCTATCATACAGAATGCACTATATAGTGAATTAAAATGATCTACCTTATAGGATGTGAATCGAGACCTTAATTTAATTTAATATTATTTTTCTATTTGATTCGGACTACTTATATTTACCAACAGAGCGTCTACCGAATTTATTGATCATTTTTTGTTATAAGGTACCTAGAGGTAGAGATCTATGTCTGGAAGAAATAGGAAAAGAACAAGGGAGAAACTAATTAACAATGAGCGATCACCGCCTACTTCACGTATTGGCCGAATAGCATGTCTTAAACGTATGGCTTCAAAGGATCAGGCTTTAGACTTACTCTATGAACTCGCCAGGATAGTGGCACCGATAATGAGTTTTTATGGGTTTAAAGTCGGAACATTTTGTGAAATGTGTCCGAGAAATCCATCTCTCCTTGGATTGAACGTGAATTATGGCTCAAAGATATGTATTAGGCTTCGACCAGCTTCAAACAAGAACTGGTTTTACCCAATGAATGAACTCATAGGAACAATGCTCCATGAATTGACGCACAATAAATTTGGTCCACATGATTCAAAGTTCTATGCATTTCTAAATGAACTCAAGAATAAATACTATGAGATTCAAGCCGAAGGCAGCTATAAAGCTACGGGATATCTTGCAGAGAGTAATAGGTTAGGCAGACAGTATTTGCCAATGCATACCTTGACAGTAAGACAGGCAAGATTAAGGAAACTAAATAAAACAAGATACAAATCATCATCCAAAAAACTTGGTACACTACGGGCAGATAACTCGAGTAAACCATTAAGAAATCTAATATTGGAGGCAGCGGAGCGCAGAATACACGACAATAAGATCTGCTCTACTCAAATGTCATCGAATGAAATAAGTGAAATCACTCCCAAAGAAGCTGAACTTTCAGACGTGGTAATTACAGAAGTGAAAGCTTTCAAACCTCCAAACAACTTTACTACGAAAACTGATAAATCCTCAAAGAAGGATAACAGTCATCAAGTTATCGTGATAGACTAACATTTTAAATCAATATTACCTTTTCTATATTTTAGAACACAACCTTTTCCGAAAACCTTTTTATAGTGGGTTTCCAGTCGCCTTAATATATTCGTACACAGGATCCTTCTCTACAGAGTAAGTCTGTAGGTTTTTTATAGAATCGTCCGTGATAGAATCTCTGAGCTTTTTATCATTTTGATACCACCTAGAAATTAGGTAACACATTTCACCATTTAGAATATTTGTATATCCATCAAAGAGTTCAAATGTTGTACCTTCAATCATACCTCTAAGATTATAGTAAAGCTTATCGTAAGGGAAACCTGAATCAATAAACGTACTAATGATAGTGCCTTTCGGAACATTTGGTTCACCAGCAAATTCCTTACTGTAAACATACTTGGTGAAGATTTGGAAAACATCCACAATAGGGAAGAGAACATCGGTATTGCTGAACCTTGAAGCAACAGGAACAAACTTCTTTGCAGCCACTGCATAGAATGATTCACTTTGGGCATTGCTCTTCTTCTGATACTCATAAAACCATTTATCAAATATTGATTCCCATTTGGAAAGAATATCCTCTGAATTTCGATAATCAGAAATTTTAAACGTCATTAATGCCAACTCATAATATCCTAATGGATCAACATAGTCATTGTAAAGTTCACTCACAGTTAAGATTTTATAACCAAGGGCTTTCTGAGCAGTATCTAAAGCAGCATCCTTAATCCTTGGGTCATTTGTAATCGTCATCAATAATTCATCTTGTAAATTAGAAACAGCCAACAAGTCATTAATTTCAGATGAAAGAACAATCACATTCCTATGTAAAGATTGCGCTGGAATACAGCGGCAGAATCCATTGGCACGAGAGAGATATTCTATTCTTGAAGTCAAACTCAACTTAAATTTTGAGAGTGCAAGATCCCTCATAACGCTGGCTGCCTCAAAATACTTTTCCCTTCTAGAATAATAAACCCAAAGCAACTTTGCGATGTTTAGATCTTTGACAGACCAATCCTGAAGGAAACCTAAGATATATGGGGTGTCTATGTCAAGCAACCTCTCACCAACACCATTGGAAATAAACCAGCGGTAGAAATTGTAGTGGAACAACTTATCTTTATAACTCAAACAAATTTTATAGCATCTATCCCTCATTTGAGAATAATGAGTAATTAACTGTCCATCTTTACCAATAAACGCTGCTTTGGACAGTGCTCGACTAACTGTTTTATTCCCAGCAGTATAATCGGTGTCTACTAGCATCATATCTGCACTGGAAACACCAGTTGCATCAGATGCCTGCTCCAAACTAAGTACTGTCTTTTTGTCAATATCAGAGAGGATCTGGAAGATCATCTGATACAAACTTAATCGTCTTTCATACGCTTTTTTCTCAGGGGTATTTTTCAGCATTTGTGAATCTTTCTGCTTCTCATATTGTGAACTAAGCTTTATCTGCTCAGGACTATTGGCAGCATCAAGTAAAAACTTAACGGCACCATCATAATACTCAAGGGAAAGCATCATGTTGACAGAGTCGGTAAGAGTTTCTTCACTAAGTGAATCTCTTGTCTTGGTTAAAAGTTTTACTGCAGCTTCGAGATAGTTCAGCTTCATTTCTTGATCGTTACTATTAGCATAATCCCTTGCCTTTTTCAAACATTCAATGGCTTTAAATATCAAAACATCACCTGTAGAGCAAAAGGAGCCACATTTTTCTTGTAACGTGTTGGCCACCGCTTCCACCGAATTACCAGATGCAATACTCTTATTAATAATTGCAGATAGGATCTCCTTGATTAATTTGGAAACGTATGGATCCGATGATGCAAAGAATTCGCTAAATGTTAAACAACTGAGATCTGCTTGTGCTTGTATAGAGAGATAACTCATAATATTTTCGAAATTTTTGGATTTTGGATCATCATCAAGTAAAACAGTTAAAAATGAGAGCCCTTCCTTAACCGTATTAAGGAATCTTAACACGGCATTAAATCCGAGTTGCTCTGCTTGTCTACAGACCTCTGATTCTTTTTCTTTCCATGAAGTAGCACTATCATCACTCATACTTGGTAAAATCTTTTTGTTATCATCAAAATACTTGATGATAATAAGAATAGAACAGAGGAAATATTCAAGTTGTTGCTTATTCAATTGTAGCCCCTTCAATATAACCTTATGTTCCTTCATTTTTTTGATCGATGCAACATCTATGTAACCAGATCTTGTGAATTTCACGTCAGGCTTCAATGTGAATACCTCTCTATTCCAGAAGGTTCTCAACAATCTACTAACGAGAATAATTGTAGCAAAAAATTGATCACTGAGGTCAACATCATTGATTGTAGGCTGTACACGCTTTATGAGACTTGCATTTCTACCACCAGTAATGAAATATTTTGTAGCAAGGTTTCTGAAATCAGCAGACTTACCATACTTGCATGATAAGTATAAGGCTGAAGAACATGCTTCATCGGAACCATAATTTTTAGAGAATTGTTCAAAAGTCCGATCGTTTAATGAATCCTCTAAGATAAGATCGGGTGTTCTATATCTGTAAACATGGATTCCAGTACCAGTGAGAACTGCAAATTTTAGTGGAGTTCCGCTATATTGTGATGCAAACTCATTACAATAACCTTGAGGTCTATTAGTAGCCCTGAAATCAGGGGTGAGTTGAACAATAGATAGAACTCTTTCGGGCTTGTCAATAATTTCAAAATCTTCAATATATTGGCCAGAATTCTTTAAGATACCATAATCTGGAACACAAGTGAACATCTTCTTGTTGCCAGCCAGACCAATAAAAACACCTGGCGAAATGACCAATGTCTTAGAGATATCTGCTAATAAATTAGAAGATTCCTGAGCTTGCCTTAAATCTTGCACCGTAACGAAAGAATCAATTGGATTCTTAGTTATAGAATGCTTACTAGAAGGGGCAGATAGAGAACCAGAACTCATGAAACTGCGTTCATTTAACATTTGTTGCTGTTTCTTCCTTTCAATGCTTTCATAGAATTTCAAATCAGGGGGTGGGAACTTAGCTTGGTTCGCAGTTAAAGTTAATCTATCCCCATACATAGTGCTACCATTAAGATAGATTCGACACCCGTTACTTGTAACAGCCTCCAAAAACAAGTTTATATTTTCTCTTTTAGAAACAGGGAAGATACTAACGACTCTAAACTTATTTCTTGTTAGAAGTGGAGAGTTCATATTCACTGTAGTTGTGGAAAGATCTTTAAGGAGATCAAATGGGCGTTTCGTCAGCCTATAACCTAAGGTAGTCTTACCATTCGATACCTTGAGTCTATAGGCATGAATAATAGATTTTGATGATAATGTATAGAGAATGCCACGAGATTGGTCAATTTTCAATTCGATTATACTCTCAACTTTTGAATTTGATTTTGTAGCACCTCCTATCATATTTGGAATCCGCTTGAATATTGAAGGCAGAAGTGAAGATACACTTGTCTGTGTAAGACATTCTTTGGAGCAATTTCTATTGAACCATTCATCTTCATTCGTGTAGTTGAGCTTCCATATACCTTGGCTATCGCCTGCTCCAGTAAAGAATATTTCCGATGTACGATCGTATGTAGCAAATTTGTTTACGATCAAACCCTGTGTAGAAACAGACATCTTTGTATCTGAGATATCAAGATGATCTTTGGAATTCTGAAGAGCAAGAATGTGTATATCCGATGCAGTAGACACCAAAAGCAAATAGTTCACGCTTTTGACGAAAACTTTTGGTTTAGGTTTCACGATACTAACAGTCAATATAGTGCTTTTGAAACTGTCAATGGTATAAAATTCTTGTTCTGAGGAAGAACCAGAAGAAGTCTTGTAGTTCCATATTATGAGTTTATTATCCACTGTAACCCATGCCTTCTCCAATTCAGTGAAAACTCCCATACCTGTCACACAATCAATACTTTTATATTTTTGGAATATCCCATCTGGGATGTTGTAGACAGCACACTTTTCAAAACGAGAGAATGCGCCCAATGGACCTGTTGGATTATAGTTATAGTTATCGACTGCATACTTCGAGAGAACTTCATAAAGAGGAGGGGTACTGCTATCTTTATCAATTGCATTTGAAATGCATCCAGACGCAAACAGAAGTGGTGATGAGGATAATAAAGATGGACACGATATTCTACCATCTCTATTAGAAGAATGCTGTTGACTCTTCAACAGATCAGTATTTGATGCTAGAGATTGTTTCCCAGCATTTGAGGATAGAAAAGAGCTAATAAAGGTGGGTCTAGCAACTTTCCTTGTTCTTTTTGCTGCTCGACGTCTCTGTAAGTCTGTGCTTTCAATTTTGAGATCTTGTTTTGTGTCTTTATCAGACCCAGCCAAAACCTGTGAAAAATGAAACGACATAATTTCAATTATCCCAAAGTTTAAGCAAGAACACCAAGCTCAGTAACTTCGATATATAGTGACAGATCGTTATACCTATGATTGTTTTCATCATTAAATCATGAAAATTTTAAATCGAACTGTTCCATATTTACTAAATTCAGATTGATCTTTTATTGTTTCGCGAAAGGTTTCAGAAGTACGACATAAATAATTGTAGCAACAGAGTAAATTGCACATTTCACGACCTCAACCAAGATATTACGGATTACATAGGTAACTAATATAACTGATATTTAGGTAGCTTTAAAGGATACAGTTTGAAGGTAATTTAATTGATATCTATTTTTATGGAAAACTGTGGCGGCAGTCCTCATTACTAAGCAGGAGATCTTAATCAAAGTTATTGCCGAGAAAGTTAACCCAAACAATGGAGATCCCCAACTGAGGATTGGGAACGCTGAAAAATAATGTAGACATATATATAAAGAGGACGAACAACCAGATGGAAACAATAGTTTGATATCTTTCATTTGATATATATATATATATATATATTCAATCGATAAGCAATTATAGGATGATTAACAATCATAAAGATTTCCCTGCATTGAATTCAAATGAATTGGCTCACACAGTCAATGAACTGACCCAATACGGCCTTGCTCATGGCTTGATCATGTATCCGAAGGGGTTTAAACCGTATGAGGCTGACTTGGCACCATTGACCGTTTTTCCATCTCCTTTCCCACGTAACCAATTTGAAAAAGCCAAGAAAATTTGTACAGCATATGGAACTTTATATAGTCGAATTGTTACCGACAGAAATTGGCTTGAAGAGATAGCCAAGGAACTTTATCTCTCTGACCCAGGCTTCACGGGTAAACTTTATCAGTGCTTACAAGATGCAGAGAAAAGAGGAATCTCGCAACCTGTGGGTTTGGCACTTTCACGGTCCGATTATATGTGTGATTCAGTGACTCATACTATTAAGCAGGTAGAATACAACACGATCAGTGTTTCTTTCGCATCTATATCTCGGGTGGTTGGTTCTGTTCATAAATTCATCAATGATACTGGGTTGTATTCGAAAACAGGTGATCGATATTATGATGAAGATGAACTTCCAGTTAGTAATTCACCCAGTGGACTGGCTCATGGATTAGCCTCTGCTGTAAAGTATTATGAAAAGAAATATCATAAAAAGAATACTGTTGTCTTATTTGTGGTTCAGAAAGATGAAAGAAATGCTTTCGATCAGCGCTTAATCGAATACAGTCTCTTTGAGAATCATGGAATAACTTCTAAGAGAGTTATATTATCATCTGTAGTGTCTGAAGTGGAAGTGGATGCCAAGACCCATACTTTATCATACAAGGGACATGAAGTTTCTGTTGTGTATTACAGATCAGGCTACACACCCACAGATTATCAGACAGAACAGGCTTGGAGTGGTAGAACCTTGCTAGAAACTACACTAGCGATCAAATGTCCGACTTTGATCACACAATTGAGTGGTACTAAGAAAGTTCAGCAACTTTTAACCGACAGGAAAGTGTTGGATAAGTTTTATCCTGATGGTAGTGAATTTAAGTCTGAACTGCAATCCACTTTCTGCAAAATATATCCATTGGATAATTCAGCAGAAGGAATAACAGCCCGTAAGCTAGCCTTTAGTAAGCCGGAAGATTTCGTTTTAAAGCCCCAAAGAGAAGGCGGTGGAAATAATATCTATAAAGAGGATATTCCAAAGTTTTTGAAATCAATCCCGGAGTCTACTTGGGCAAGTTACGTTCTTATGGAGCTGATCCATCCTTCTTTAGAAAAGAACATTATGATCAAAGATGGTAAATTGGCTACCGACGGTGTCGTCTCTGAGTTGGGTATTTACTGTGCCAGCCTATTCAATCAAGAAACAGGTGAAGTATTTTTGAATAAATATGAGGGTCATCTTTTGAGATCCAAGATAGCATCTAGTAATGAAGGTGGTGTTGCAGCCGGATATGGATGCGTTGATAGTTTATATCTATACTGAGAAAAGAATCGTTACATTAATGAAGAAGAATAGCTAAAGAATTAAACCGAGCGTTATAAACCGAGCGCCATTTAGTAAATGAAGATATCAAAGATTCAGTTCCGACCATCGGACTGTTGGTGTTTCCACCAAAGCAAACTGAGAACTCCAGTAGTTCCCCAAAAGAAAGCATCAGAATGTTCATCGGAATGTTGACCAGAATAAGAAGAATCATCTAAGGATTTTGCAATTTTGCTCTTCCTATGATTTAATCTCGTTTTCTTGGTAGATTCATTCACTTCTTTTTCCTTGGATTGGTTAATATTAGGTGTAGTTTCATCAAATTCTGGTACCTCTGGTACAGAGATATGTTCTACTTCTGGCTTCACTGGCTTTTCCGGCTTGTAATAATCAATTGAAGATTTATCATCTTTAGCTTTTAGTGAAGAAGTAGTGCTTAATTTTCTATTGGAAACAATTTTAATAGTTTTCTTGGTTTTTGGTTTGACCTTATCTTTTGCGATGGTACCTATTTGACGTTTTTGAGTTTGTGGCTTCTTGTTGGATTTTCTATGTCTCTTATGCCTTGTATTGGATCTTTTAGATGTTGAAAATAATCTAGAAGAATTCGAACCAGTTATATGAGTTTCATCTGACTGACATAACCTCTGAATCAGCTCCAGCTTTCTTCCAGAGACTTTAAGTCCTCTTCTACGTAGCTCCATTTTAAGCCCTTGACAATTCATGGATGAATACTTAGTTTCACGTGCACTATTCATATCAAGCAAGCTAGTCTGCTGCTTTGAAGTTGAATGTACATTTCTTTCACCACCAACTTGGGTAAAGAAAGTACCCTTTTGATTCGTAGCTTTGAGTTGAACATTTCCCATCATTTTACCAATGGCTCGCCGGCCAAATATCTTGCTACCTAGCAACCACGTTCTAGCGCATGCAAACATTGTGATTATTGATTAGAATTATTACTTTTGGTGATAAAAGTAACTTATACAGCTCAGACTAAGTTAAAATATTTGATTCCAAAATGATAGCAGTGCTAATAATAATAAGCATAATAATAATTCTCGTGTTGTTTTTCAAACAAATTGGGAAATATGTAAACACAAAGGGAATCTTAGAAAATGTCATTGAAAATAAAAATAATATGAGAGACATCCGTACATTCGAATGGCTGAAATTTAATCTTACATTGTATATGTGAAGGTTTATAGTTATAGAGAGAGAAAGGTCATTGCATGAATTAACCAATAATTATATTATATAAACATTACGATTCATAGTTCATGTCACGGTATAGAGTATCTGATGTGGAAACGGATCCAGAACTTTCTGGTGTTATCGTGCTAAAATTCGATGCTCCTCAGGCAGAAATTCCGAATGAGAGATCTCCATCTTCAAATGCACTCATAGCTACTCAAACACGAGAATATGGCGATCATAGTTTTATAAATTGGCAATATGAATATTCTAAATTTGAAGCTTTCAAGGAGATGCATCTTTTCACTTCTTTCTGGCATCGCTTTAGAGAGCCATGCCTACGATGGATAGCTTTAATCCTATGCAGCGTGCTAACAGCATTGGTGACGATTTTTATAGATTACATTAGCACATATATCAACAATTTGAAATTTGGCTTATGTAAAAGTGCATTCTATCGAGTGAGATCACATTGCGTTAAGAATTGGGAAAATTGGGGGTCGATGATTGTTAGTAATTACCATGTTGCTCAGGTATTGAATTGGCTATTTACTACATTGGCCTCAGCTTTTTTGATATTAGTTGCATATAGGATTGCTGTCATATATGTGAAAGTTGGTGAGAGTGGAATTCTAGAAATGAAGATGTATATATCCGGTCTGGTTATACGAGGAATTCTCTCATTCCGTACCACCGTTTGCAAAATATTCAGTCTACTGCTAGTAATTGCAAGCGGACTTTGGCTCGGGTATGAAGGTCCATTGGTTCATATTGCATGCTCTTTTATCAGTACTGCAATGACTCTGCTGCAGCGATTCAGTAATACTTTTAATAATGAGGCTATGAAAAGAGAGCTCATCTCCTGTGGATTTTCCATTGGTATTGCATTTGCATTTAGTGCACCAATTGGAGGTGTCTTATTTGGATTGGAACAAATACAATCATATTTTCCTGTTCAGAAACTTATGTGGAATTCATTCATTTGCACCACTATTGGTGTGACGATTCTTGAGAAACTCAATTCGTTAAGAGATCTTAGCGTTTCTGATTCATTCAATATTGACCTTAAAAACAATTGGCTTTTTTTTGAAGGTTTCATATACTTGATCCTTGGCATATTATGTGGTGGATTAGGTATTTTGTTCAATAGGCTCAACATCAGCTTTTCTAGATTCAGGAATAGAATGGTTCAGTCAAATAAGGCTTTCAAGATTACAGAGGTGCTATTAATTACAATCATTACTAGTTCCATTGGTTTCATATTAGCTTCATCACATTATACTTTAAACGAGATGTTGCGATTTTTATATACGGATTGCTTTGAAGATAACAATAACAACAATCCATTTTGTTCCTTGGATTCAGGGACTGGGTTCCCATTAAGATCATTGGGTTCGCTACTATTGCTCACATTCGAAAGCTTCTTATTGACTTCTTACACATATGGTATATCATTACCCGGGGGCGTTCTTCTTCCCTCATTGGTTATCGGTGCCATTATCGGTCGTCTTGTAGGAGTGTTCATGGAATATATTCA
Source organism: Brettanomyces custersianus (assembly GCA_012295335.1). Taxonomy (NCBI): domain Eukaryota; kingdom Fungi; phylum Ascomycota; class Pichiomycetes; order Pichiales; family Pichiaceae; genus Brettanomyces; species Brettanomyces custersianus. The sequence continues at coordinate 810,176 of JAAVTW010000006.1, read as the reverse complement.
ATACAATCTTCAAGGTTCAACAGCTTTCTTACGCTGCTATAACGAGAAGACATTTTGTGTTTCTGCTGCATCTTATGCCGTGGTTGGTTCGGCTTCTTTCTTTGCTGCAATGACTAAGATGAGTATTGCATCGGTGGTTATTGTATCAGAAATTACCGGTGCATTGAATTATATCATTCCCATTATGATTGGAGTTTTTTGTGCTAGGTCTATTAATGCATTATTCTTGGATAAATCGCTCTATGAATTGACCTTAATACATAGAGGTGAACCTTATTTACCATCGTATCTAGAAAATGGTACTACAATTTCAGGCTTGTCGATGATGACTGCCAGTCAGCTGATGATTCCAACAGATAACCTTCCGGCTTTGTATGGCGAATCAACCACTACTTTATCAAGACTTGAAACTTTACCTCATAGTCCCGTTGGATATCCAATAATTAAATCAAATGCAAATCCAATTCTTTTTGGATATATCACCTCAGATCAACTAACACATGAACTTAAAAGATTTAAAGAGTCTGAAATGACTGAACCGGACACAATTATTTCGCTACTTACTCCGATGGGCAATTCAATATATTCTGCTATCGACAAGCGTGAATCATTGTTTATTGTTACCCCTAACGTTAGTCTACTCACGGTATATGAAGTGATGGATAAGATGAAGATCTGTAATTTATTTGTTTGCCAATGCGAAAACGGCAAATTTTTAGGGATCGTGACCAAGCAGGACTTGATTAATTTGATTCAATCAGGGGATAGAACTTTAAGAAGAGGGTTATGAAAATGGAGCAGAATAGTCATTATTATATATATATATATATACAGCAAATAGACATAATTCTTTTAGCATTTCTGAAATCTGCCAAGGATCTGTCTTGCATAAATTGGATCAATATATTCTTTCAAAAGTTTGTTGTTCCATCTAAACTTTATGTAGTATTTACCAGTTGGTAAGGGACCTTTTTTCCCTATAATTCCAAGGATATCCAATATAAATACTCTTTCACTATGCAACCGAGCTTTAGTTAGAACAATAATTCCATCCTGAATTAACATTGAAAATGAATTAGCAACACAATTAATATCGGATTTATTAGTTATTGATAATCCCAAAATATCAGTTAGTCTGGTAAATGATTTAAACCCACAATGTCTGAATGATTCAACGAAAGCAATAATTTTACGTGCATTCATTAACCATTTTCTTGGCAAAATTTCATTTTGATTTAGACAATTTTCACATTTAAAGAATCCTGTTTGTTCATCAACATTAAACCAACATTCACAAATTCTATGAACACTTCGACGACATTTACAACATACAATGAGCCCGGTGTACTCTAGGGATTTTTCTGAACCACACATACAGACAACATTGTTTTTGTCAGAATCACCAATATTTAATAAATTTTGTTGAATAACTTGCTTTACTGTAAGGTCTAATTTCTTAGGAGGAAATGGCAATGAGAAATTTATTCCAAATGGTAAAAGATGGGATTTGTCACGATGAATTTCACTGCAGAGGGAGGAAATTTTAAAAACAACTTCATGATGGATCGTAACTAACTTACCACAGTTAATATCCTCCATATGGCTATGGTAATTGAAAGTTGCACATTTCCGAAATCCTTCAGGAACATAATCACGGGGACAAACAGATTCGTTTAATAAAATGTCTACTGAAAGATATCTTCTTGGTGGAAGATCAGCAAGCAACTGTGTCTGTGCAATGAGATGCTTTATTATATTAAACAATTGTCGATTCATAAGATTTAATGTAATCAATGGATCATCACTTAGATTCATCCATTGATTAATTCGTGGCTTGTAAGAGAGATAAAATACATATGTTTCCAAAGACTTCTGGGGGCATTTTTTATCTGTAAAGATTGAAAAGCAGATAGCTTTAAGTCGATTATTATGAATTAAATCCATAGAATAGTTATGGATCCATAGTAATACAGTATCCGCCTCTTCTGAAATACCACTTTTCAATAATTTGATTGGAAGTTTGGCTTGATCATTATTCACACGCAATTCGAGAGAGGAGTTTTCATAGTGGGAATCATCGAAGAGATTGCGTAGATAAGTCACACAACTGATAGAAACAAGTAGTAATCTTTCTATGTATTTTTCACTCTCACCTTTAGTAACACGACTCATTGCTGGGATTAAAAGAATTGCTATATGGAAGGAGAAAGATATGTATGAAGTGTTAAAATAACACAGTTAATATTCTTTTTTATACTTGCTCCCCTTCCTTACCAATCCCAATTTCCTTATTAGGATGGGATAGAAATTTTAGTTACACCTCCCCACAAATTTTTTTTGCTTCCCTCAAACTGCATTATTCGGCAAGGGGAAGCGAAGATGGGAGATGGAGATGGTGAAGAGTGGAAAATTCTCGAGGGAAAAAGGTTATAAAAGTCAGACCATGAAAAAGAAATTAAGCAAGGAGCAATCAAGTAAGAAGCAGACATGATGATAAGAGAGTGAATTGGTATATATAATTAATCTTAACCCTATAGGATCTGCGTGTTAAGTTGGATAGTTATCTAGGCTACAATTACTCTCCGCAAAGTCAATTGAATATAACAACAACAATATCATTATGTTACCAAGAACAGGAAAATCAGCTGTTAGATTCAGTCGAACCATTGGCTTGAATCCAGCTAGACAATTCAGTTGTCTTTCGGTTGTTCAGCAAAATGCAGATATTAAGAAAGCCAAATGGAATTTGAAAAAGAAGAAGGCAGAGTTTGATTTAGGCAAAGACGAGAAGAAAGCCGTGTGGGAATTGGCTAAAAATGAGAAGAAGGCTAAGATGGAATTGCTAAAGAAAGAGAAAGAGGCAAGAGAAGAGTTCACAAACCTTACTGACAAGAATGATCCCGTCAGGGACAAGATGTTCCAATATCATTGGGGTACTTGGATGAAGGATGATCTCAAAGAAAAGAAGAAACGAATTACTCGCTTTTCACTTTTAGGATTGAATGGTTTGATCCGTGATATCCAAAAGTCCGAGCTCGACGGTGGTGATGGTGGTAGAGTGTATAACTTTGCCCAAAATACTAATGTTCTTGTCGACAATATTGACCTTTTGAAAGGTGATGGATCTACAAGAAACATCAAAAGAATCATTTCAATTCATGAGGGTCGTCATCACCACATATATAAGATTGTTGTAGGTGATGGCAAAAATTTGGTGCTTAGACTTCCTTACAAGTTATATCCGGACTTCTATACCGAAAGATGCTTGAAGAGCGAAGCAGCTACTGCTGATTATTTACAGAGTCAACTAGGCTTACATGTTCCAAGGGTATTGGCCTACTCTGGCAGTTCAGACAATCCTATCAAGTTCCCATTTATGCTCACAGAATATGTTGAAGGTGACCTGCTTATGAAGGACTGGAAACCTCTGTCAGTTGGAGAATTGGCTAACGTTAAGGTCGGAGAAGAATTAAAGAAGGTAATTGATCCAATTTCAGCATTTGTTCAAGGTGCTACAAAGACTGAATTCAGCAATTATGGTTCTCTTTACTTCAAAGGTGACATCCCTGAAGAACAATCTTTGGAGGCTTTGCCTGGCAACTCGGACTACGTTTTGGGACCAACTACTTTGCAGCCATATTATAATGGCTCAAATATTCTTGATCAAGAAACTATTGATAAGTATGTTGGACCCTGGCCTGCATCGGATCCTCTAAAATCTGTTTCCGATTTAGGTAAGGTTAGATCTGCTGCTATTACTCAAATCCTTGAAAACAAACAAGATGACGAACATTACAAAAAGGCTCTTGCAGTTTACAAATCGTTTGAAGAAGTCTCTTCCAAACTTATCAATTTACAGGATTCAAGTATTGCAAATGTAAACGAGTTAGTCAAACCAAGAATTTATATTCCTGATATTGATCCAATGAATGTTATTGTTTCTGCTCAAGATCAAAACTGTTATTTCATTGATTTCGAAGGTTCTACGACTGAACCGTTCCTTCTTACTCCAACTCCTAAATTTGTCAGGTATACTGGTCCAAAGGTGTTTGACACTGATCAGATTCCTAACTTTGACAAGATGGCAGAGCCTATAAAAGAACAGTATGAATACATGCAGAAGAGGACTAGGAATCAGGTTCTTTGGGAGAAAAATTTGGTTAAGAACATGAAGGATTTGGCTGTTGCTGCAGCACCTGCCGTAAAGAAGCTCAGAGAACCATTCTTACAGGCACTAGAAGATGATGCTCACAGAGATTACTTAAATTTACAGGATTCTCTTGCATCATTACAACAGCTTTGGGATGCCTTTGCCGAGGACAATCTTGTCGGATCCAAAAAATGTCCCTTCCAATTCACTCAAGAAGATATGGATGAACTTCAAAAACAGTTTGAACAATATCAAAAGGAATTATCTAGCGTACCATTCGCCGCTACGAAGGGATGGGTTCCACAGGATATCTTTGACAGCTTGGAAAAGAAGGGTATAATTGTTCCTGACGGTGATGGATATAGAATTGATGTAAACGAAATCGTTGGAGGAACAGAACCTGAGGCCAGCGGGGCTACTACAACTACAGGAGATGGCACTGCAAAACCAGATAAAGACGGCAAAACACAAGAAAACAATTGAAACATCTAGTACTATGTATATACGATATAAATGAATTCGTAGCTATGAATGGTGTAAAAGCATTACAATTGTAAAACTCCCGTCGTATCTTTATTTGTAATGCCTCAAGAGGCGATGAGATCGATGGCCACTCAAACAAGGGCCTTATGTAATGATGAGCTCAAATGAAGGTTTTATGTCATCTTTGAAATCTCCACTTCCATAAAGCCAAAAGAGAGATGCCGTAAAAAGAAAAGAAAGAATCTGAGGAGCAAAATCTATATTTTTTTATTGTTTCGATCATAAATTTGGGTATTGCACGACACGGCATTGCCCGATCGAATTACCCGAAACAAACAAGCAATCAGGCCGTGTTGCAGTTAAAGGAATGTGGTGAGGTCAAATGTTAGAAGTATTACGGCACTTTAACATATACCAAAGAAATAATTTCAATGAATGTGCCTAACAACCTTGGCCAATGCAAATACCTCTAAAGGCAGTTTTACTGATAACACCCCAATCTTACCAATATACTATTTTTGTATAGGGCTATAGCGATTAGAAAATAACGTACCCTTTCTTTTTCTTTCTTTATTTATTTATTTTACTATACACATTTTGGAAACGGAGGTTATTCAAGTAGAGATCTTCAGAAGATCATGAAATTAGTTGTTTGTTCTCAAATTTGTAACAATATTCAAATAACTTTAAATGACCAATACCATCGGTAAGAAATCAAGGCACATATCTCCGACACTCCTCATACGATATCAAGATAGGTGATATATGAGTAAAACAATGACGTATCATTATGTAAATAGAAACATAAAAACATATTGGACGGCACCTAAGTAGTTATGTGGCATTTCACTAAATTCCATTGTATCAATGTTCTTTGAAAATAGCTTATCTGTTATCAATACAACTAAATAACAATTAAATTATTTAAAACTTTTTGAAATGGAACTGTAGTCTGTGGTCCGATAACAATCATGCCAAACAGAGGATCTGTCAGCGTGTAAAACAATGAATTCAACAATCAAATTTAATTGCTGCCCTTCAATAGATAGCGACATAATGGTAAGGCATTAAAATCTAAACTTCCCACCCAGATGAACGACGATAACAACTTCTAATAAGGTTGCAGCTGATATGAGACTATTTAAGTTGACGATATCCTACTTTCCCCACCAAGCTGATAATTAATTTTAGTTTAACTTATCAACATTACATCTCTTAATAATTTTAAGAAATGAGTACAGAAAAAGATACTAAGGGAGCAGTCGATGCTTCCGTTTCTCCAGTCCAGGAGTACGCTACTTCTACGGAATCAGCTCCAAAGGGAAGTGCATGGACTCGTTTTAAAGACTCGTTTAAACAAGCTGAAGTTGAAGATGTTGACAGTACTATGGGTACTGTTGAGAAATCCAATATCAGAGCTGCAAGGGCTCCTCTCAAGAGAAAGCTTAAGAATAGACATCTTCAAATGATTGCTATCGGTGGAAGTATTGGTACAGGTTTATTTGTGGGTTCTGGCTCTGCTTTACATAGTGGTGGTCCAGCAGCTTTGCTTATTGCATGGTTGTTGACTGGTGTGATGATGTATTCTACTGTTCAAGCTCTAGGTGAACTTGCAGTTACTTTCCCAATTAGTGGTTCTTTCGTCCAATACAACACCAGGTTCATTTCTCCAACATGGGGTTTCTGTATGGCTTGGAATTATGCTTTGCAATGGTTGGTTGTTCTTCCATTGGAATTGGTTGCATGCTCTTTAACCATTAAGTTTTGGAACACTAGTGTTAATTCTGCTGCATGGGTTGCTATCTTCTATGTTGCAATCTCTTGTATCAATATGTTTGGTGTGAGAGGTTACGGTGAAGCTGAATTCGTGTTCTCTTTCTGCAAAGTGTTAGCCATTATCGGTTTCATCATTCTCGGTATTATATTGGATTGCGGTGGTGGTCCAGTTAAGGGCTACATCGGTGGTAAGTACTGGCATAATCCAGGTGCCTTTGCCAATGGTTTCAAAGGTGTCTGCTCTGTGTTTGTTACTGCTGCATTCTCTTTCGCTGGTACCGAACTATGTGGTTTGGCTGCTGCCGAGACCGAGAATCCAAGAAAGTCTTTACCATCTGCTACAAAGCAAGTGTTCTGGAGAATTACTCTGTTCTACATTATTTCTTTGACTTTGATTGGTTTGCTTGTTCCTTACAATGATGAGGCTTTGCTTAATGGCTCCTCTTCTGTTGATGCTAAGGCTTCTCCATTTGTTATTGCCATCAGAAATCACGGTATTAAGGGATTGCCATCAGTTATGAATGCTGTCATTATGATTGCCGTCCTTTCTGTTGGTAACTCTTCTGTTTTCGGTTGCTCTAGATGTTTGTCATCTTTGGCCGAAATGGGTATGGCTCCAAAATGTTTCGGCTATATCGACAGAATGGGAAGACCTCTAGTTGGTATCCTTGTTTCATTGCTCTTTGGTTTGCTCTGCTTCTTGGCTGCATCTCCAAAGGAGGGTGATGTGTTCAACTGGCTTTTGGCTCTTTCTGGTTTGTCTTCTGTATTCACTTGGGGTTCTATTTGTGCTTGCCATCTTCGTTTCAGATCTGCTTTGGAATCGAGAGGCCGTGGCACTGATGAATTGGCCTACACTTCCCAATGTGGTAAGATTGGTTCATGGTTTGGTGTCATTCTTAATATTTTGATTTTGATTGCTCAGTTCTACATTGCCATCTTCCCAATCGGTGGTGAACCAAGTGCTGAGAACTTCTTTAAGGCATACCTTACAGTTCCCGTTTTAATCGTCTTTATCATCTTCTATCTAATCTGGAAGAAGGACTTTACTATTTACATAAAGAACAAGGATATCGATGTCGATACTGGAAGAAGAGAACTCGATCTTGATCTCATCAAGCAGGAGATGGCTGAACAGAAGGCATTCATGAAGACTAAGCCATTCTACTATCGTCTGTACAAATTCTGGTGTTGATCGCCGGGATTGGGTGTTGACAGCTCCTACTCTTTACACGCTTTACTTTTTGTATACCTTCTAGTGGTGATGTAAATGATTACCTAATAAACAAATTTGAATAATTAGAATTGGTTGTTGTAAAATAAATCTTATGTAAATAGGGGTATTTAGTGACATTCATTTTAAAAGCTCATCAATATTGAAGCTCACTACTCTAATTATAATAAATAGTGAATAAATAACTAATAAATAAACTATAACCTAGAGTATATAGTATATACCTCATTTCTCTGGTCTGGCCTGATACAGCTTCTGTTCCCCTTCTCTTCCTCCTAGATCCTTATATAGACCTTCGTATGGGTATTCCCTTGGCACACTTGGCCTGTCTGGCCATATATCTGTGTAGTAAATGATTGCACCAAACAAAACAAAGGATCCAAACAAAATACTTATTTGTCTCACAGCTTCACTGTCTTTAACACTGTGAAAATGATCAGGCGACCACATATCCATGTAATCATGGAAAGGGTGAATCTTCTCTCCGAAATTCACACGATTCTGCCTATCGTCATACTTCTTATATGGATCCCTATACTGTGGAGGAACGTAATTCTTCGGAACATCAATTCCAAATTCTTTGTGTGCATCTGGGAGGAATTTAGGAAGTTCGTACTCATCTTGGAACTTATTCAACGATTTCGAACATGAACTGAAGTTTCTCACAAGAGAAGCTCTCAACACGGCCCGGCTACCACTAAATGATTTCTTTAAAATTGCCTCCATTTTGTGACGTATGATTTATCAAAGTATTAAAGATCGACTCTACGAAATGGACGTCGTTTCTCTTGCTGATTGCTTTAATGAACTAACTGCAATCTCACGAATTTCAACTTATTTTTCCTCATCAATTGTTTCGTTCAATTTTTTTTTTTTTCTTTCCATAAAAATTTTTGGATTTGCTGATACGCCGAGGAGGAAGGATGGTTACCATAAGGCGCGAAAAAATTAAACTAGCAGAATAAACGTAGTTACCCAAGTAGTTGGTCAGAGATACTAGTATATCTTATGATATATATCATTAGGGTACATGGAAATAATTCGTATGAACAGATAAAATTTAAGTGACCTGGGGATTGACTGCTATTTGCATTCTGCATTCATATACAATCCAATATTTCATATTCATTTTCACTGATAGTCTCTTTATTTTTTTTATTTTATTTTATTAGTATTATTTTTTTACTTTCCGCGTTTTTCGCTCCACTTCACTTTGAGCTAGCACCACTTTAGGGTTCATCTAGAAATCATTATTTAAGTATACTAGGCAAACGAAATAGAGGAAGAAGCTATTAAACATCATATTTTTTGAGAGAAACATCTTTCCATTAACACCGATATATTGACTGAGTAGAAACAGTGGCTCTAAATTGGGATTTCAGCTTTTTTATTTGAAAGACTAACAGAATACTATTCAATACATACAAGGCGTAATTGGAGCTTTTATGAGTCCTCCAAGTAATGGCAAAAGACAATGTTACAAATATGAACAATCAACTGAATGGAAAAAAGAGAAATACCGAGAATACAGATGATGAGGAATCAAGTGAGAGGAAAAGAACCCATTTGGATCTTGATTCGGATAGATTGACTGTTTTGGATCCATTGAAACTCCCCTCATACTATAAAAAATCAACGTTGACCAAAAGTGAAAAGGATAAAGTCAAGAACGAAAATGGTGTTCAAAGGTTGGCGGATCTATTAATAAGGAACGCAGCGCTAATGGATGAACTATTCCATCTTCGGAATTTCACTTCATTGGTGTATTTCGATCCAAACAAAGTAACTAAAATTCGAAATTCAGATAGCTTTGAGAAGTTTGCTAAGAAGTATACCCTATGGCCCGAAATAAAGGAGACAAATGCTGGTCGCAGAGTGAGCTCAAGAATTCTGGAGCATTCAGATCCATTAAGACTCGAAATACACAAAGCTTTAGAGAGGAAGAGTTTGCATGATTCACAAGATAATGAAAAGAAACAGGTCAAACCTGATCCTACATCTGAAAGGCAGAAGAGGCATAAAATTCACACAATTTCAGTCAAGAGACATCCCTTTACTCAGCCTAACAAGAATATTAGAAAAGAATCGGTGAAAAAAGAACCTACAAAAATACGAGAACCTTTAGTTGTCAAGGAAGAAGCACAAGATTCAGAATCATCAGATATAAGCGACCTTTCTGAAAGTTCCGACGAAGATTCAGAGGATTATATCATCGCATTACCCGACAATTATCATTATCCACATTCTATTAAATTCAAATATGATGTTAAACCACCTGTTATAACGCATCCTAAATTACTGGCTCATCCGAAATTCAATTCGTTGGACAAATATCTTGATTCATTTGTTTCTACGATGGAAGATCCTGCCAAAGATCTGGTTCCAACTGAATACGAAGCATACCTGAAAGAGAAATCTAACTTGGTTAATCGTATCAAGGAGGGGTTAAATAGAAAGGTTTTACGGTTGGATTGGAAAGAAAATGTGTTTAGGAACGTTCCGAGTGGTACGAGAGAACCTACCATGATTAAAAAGAATATCAGGCATAGCATGAATCATTACAGGGAGAAGATATCACCATTTAGAATGAAAAATGAATTGACTCACTATGATTACTTACTTGCTCAGGGAATGGTTTCTTCAAAGCTGATACATCAATCAAGAGTGGCCAAATTACAGCGTGGCAGAAAAATTTCACAAATTGTGGAAAACCACTTCAGAAGGTTATCACAGGAGAAGGAAAGAAATGAGAGAGAATTCTTCAGGAAGAAGCTAAAATTAGCGAAGGACACTGCAAGGGAAGTGAAGAAGAAATGGCTCATTGCGGTCAAAGCCTATAAGATTTTGGAAGAACGTGAGCAAGAAAAGATTCGTGCTGAACAGTCGAAGAAAGAACTTTCTAAGATATTGGATCAAAGTACTAAGGTTTTAGGTGCACAACTAGAAAGACAATCATCTACTGAACCGACCAATGATGATGATTATTTTTCATCTTCATCGTCCGATTATGAATCCTCTGATGACAATCTTTCGATGAAGGACAAGAGTACAGAGAAATTAAATGATAACGAGCTGAGTGTTGATGAACTACGTGCTAAATACAAGGATATCACCAATTCATCCTCAGATCTAAACTCTGCTAACCGTAATGATAGTCCCGAATTGGCTTCGCTATATAACGGCCCAGGAAGATCGGCTCAAAACTCTGATGTGGATTATGATTTGACAAACTTACACTCTCGAGATGACTATGAGGGAGAAAGAGGACTGGAATCTCTTGTAACAGAAAAACTGGATAACATTGAAGATGATGATGACGATGCATCTGTATACAGTGAACAAGGATCAGAAACATCTACATCCTCTCCAGAAGGTTTGCCGAGTAAGGGAACTGTAGCTTCTATTCCTGATGTTCCGATTCCAAGTATTCTTCGTGGAACTTTACGTCCGTATCAGAAAGAAGGATTGAATTGGTTAGCTTCACTTTACAATAATGGTACCAACGGTATATTGGCTGATGAAATGGGCTTAGGTAAGACAATTCAAACTATTGCATTACTTGCCTACTTGGCTTGTGAGAAAAATGAATGGGGCCCACACTTAATCGTAGTACCAACATCCGTGATTCTTAATTGGGAGATGGAATTCAAGAGATTTGCACCGGGTTTCAAAGTTCTCACATACTATGGATCTCCTCAACAGAGGAAGCAGAAAAGGAAAGGTTGGAATACCCCCGATACGTTCCATGTCTGCATTACATCTTATCAGTTAGTTGTTCAAGATCATGCAGTGTTTAGGAGAAAAAAATGGCAATATATGATTCTTGATGAGGCTCACAATATCAAAAATTTCCGATCGCAGAGATGGAGATCATTACTTAACTTCAATACGGAGCATCGTCTTCTCCTCACTGGTACACCTCTTCAAAATAATATAATCGAGCTTTGGTCATTGCTCTACTTTTTGATGCCTTCGTCTAAAGGTAATAAATCTATGCCTGAAGGTTTTGCTGATTTGATGAATTTTCAGCAATGGTTTGGCAAACCAATTGATAAAATCATTCAAGGTGGTGGACTTGGAAGCGATCAAGAGACTCGTGCAACTATAGATAAGCTGCATCAGGTTCTACGTCCATATCTTCTTCGAAGACTGAAGCGTGATGTAGAAAAACAGCTACCTGCAAAATATGAACATGTTGTTTACTGCAAGTTATCTAAACGACAGAGATTACTTTATGATGACTTTATGAGCAGAGCCCAGACAAAGGAGACTTTGGCAAACGGAAATTTCCTTAGTATTATCAACTGTCTCATGCAGCTAAGAAAGGTCTGCAATCATCCAGATCTTTTTGAAGTGCGTCCGATCAATACCAGCTTTGCGATTCAAAAGTCTATAGCTTCTAAGTTTCTTTTAAGAGAGGCTACGATCAAAAAGAAATTTACTGAGACTCCATTCGGTCGACTGGACCTTAAATTTATGAATTTGTTGCCTTCTAATATGAGTGATATGTCTTCAACCATTACGGAGTGCATTTCGAAATATTCTGCATCACAAATATTTGCTAATGAAATTGATGATATGCAAGTTAAGTTTGGATCAGAATCAGCCGAACCGAACTTCGCAGACCTCACTGCCTATTATAAATGGCTCATGAACAAGAAGGATTACAATCTATTGGAGAGAACTCGCCATATCAAATATATCAACGATCATAATTGCAATATAAATCAGATGATAACTTCTGATCTTTTGAAAGCTGTTACCGTTAAGCGCTTTTCAGAAAAGAGCAAAGATTTATTACGTGATTTACGTATTGTAAAATCGATTGATATCAGAGCACAGGAATTAACTCCAATAATTCAAAATTATGCCTTTATTACACCCAAAGTTGTTTGTGAAGATCTTAATGAGATTTTAATAGACCCTCTACTTCGGTATAGAGTGGAATATGAGGCACAAAATGAACTTATCAGCAATCCATTCCACCAGGTCCAGATTAAGGAATCTATTGCATTCCCAGATAAGTCGTTGCTTCAATATGACTGTGGTAAGTTGCAAAAATTAGCTCTCTTACTTAAGGACATTATTCCAAAGGGTCACAGAGTCTTGATATTTACACAAATGGCTAAAGTGTTGAATATTCTTGAGAAATTTTTGAATTACAACGGATACACCTATTTAAGGCTTGATGGTGCCACCAAAATCGAAGACCGCCAGTTGATGACAGAACGGTTTAACAGAGACAATCGGATAAATTGCTTTATTTTGAGTACACGATCTGGTGGATTGGGTATCAATTTAACTGGTGCCGATACAGTTGTTTTCTATGACTCTGATTGGAATCCAGCCATGGACAAGCAGTGCCAGGATAGATGCCATAGAATTGGTCAGACAAGGGATGTTCATATATACAGATTTGTTTCTGAATACACAATTGAGTCGAACATTTTGAAGAAGGCAAACCAAAAGAGACAGTTGGACAATGTTGTGATTCAAGAAGGTGATTTCACTACAGACTATTTCAGTAAAATCACAATAAATGATTTGTTGGGGAAAACGGACGATGGACAATCGGAAGATAATGGAGACCATAGGGCCATTCTTGGATCCGTAAAGAATAATGATCTAAATAAGGCGTTGGAACAAGCAGAAGATGCCGAAGATGCAGCTGCTGCAAAGGCTGCGTTGAAAGAGACTAATGTTGATGCAAACGATTTCAACGAGGATAGGAATGGAAGTAGAGAATCAAGCACAACACCATCAAGTGAGGCCAAGCAATCGGCCGAGATGGCTACAATGTTCGAGGTAAAAGATAGGAAAAAAATGACACAGGAAGATAGTGATGAAGACATTTCTGATAGTGATGATGAAGGAATTGGACACATTGATGAATATATGATACGATTCATTTCAGGTGGATTTTACGAATTAGATTGATTGAAGAAGGTACATTATGACATTGTATATTATTTCTGTGATTTTTAGTATGACAAATCTTTTCTAACATGAATGATTTTTGATATTTGAGGTTCGATTTGTGTAAAGATGTACATATTTACATTTCCGTAAGATCTTGACGGGTACTACTCTCTGTCATATTATATCATATAAATATCCGGCTTTAATTACTAATAATGAGCTCGATCATTCACAAATTGAATGACTTCAACAACAGTTTTCCAAGGATAATATATGATCCTGTTTCGGCAGAATCATCGTCCTTCAAGTATCTGGTCTCTAAGAGATCACTCGTTATGGAGCCAATATATGAAGAACTGGATAGTGAGAAATTTACAAAATTCAAGCTTGGCGTTTATAACTTGGCACCATTCACATATGATGAGAATGTAATGATCACAGTTGATCCTCTCTGCCTTGCTACGCTCCTGTTCATATCAAAAAAAACACAAACTAAATTACCTAGGCTAGGGCCTCAGCAGAATGGAACTTCAAAATTGGATGGCATGAATTGTATTGTTGCACTAAGTCATGAAGCTGCACCTGATAAACAACTTCCACTTTTAATAGAAGATGATATTAATAGGAAAACGAAGAAGGTGAAACGGAAAGTTAGAACAACGGCAGTTATTAACAAGTTTATTGAAGCCAATGTGACTAACCCCATCGAACAGATGTACAATAAACTCGTAGATACAAGACTATTTGATTTCTATATTGCCGCCCTAGTGTCTACGGGGAATGTCAATTTGATCATGAGGCTATATTCGTTAGCTGGATTAGAAGCAACCCAGAAGACAATATTTGACAAATTAATGTTCCCGTCGATCTGCAATAATCTGGTTTCAAGAAATGGATTCAATTTAAGAAACAAACACATTGCACAGTCATTCACTCGGAATAATTTTTCATCATTGGTGAAACCTAAATGGTTTGATTCATCAGTCATCGAAGAATATGCCAGATGTAATAAGGAGGGACACACTACAATCAAAAAATTTGAGTTATTATGCAAGGAAAATAGTGGAGGGCCTATACTCAAAGGTAAAAAACCAACAATTGTGGATTTCAAGATCGCATCTTTAGTCTATTGCATTTTTACATTAGCAGAGTTTGTTCCAGATTTTCAGAAAGTGAGGTTAGAATGCCCTACACTAAAAATGCATTGCGATAGCATCATGAAAGATATGATAACAAATTAAACCTTTATTTTTATTTTTATTTTTTGGGGGTGGGGTTTATGCAGATGGTACGTCATCATATATATATATATATTAATCAATCAATCAAATTATGACATAGAAATGTCTTCTGATCCTGTACAGATAGCTAATTTACAGGTCAAGCGTCCATTGAATCATAATCCGTTTCCTCAATTTAAGGAGATTGTTAATCAACTTTTCATACCAGTTGAAAATATTATAAGGAATAAACATCTCCATTTAAGTATAAAGAAGTCAGATGTAGTGCGAAGATTTGTTCAGAACTATAGAGAAAATGTTGGATTCGATATCCTACCGGTGGCCAGACTCTATTTTCCCAAGTGGGATCGTGAAAGAATCTATATGATAAAAGAATTTAAGCTCGGATCCATAGTATGTAAGTACCTAAACCTTGGGAAAGGAAACGAAGATTATAAACGAATCCATGAATGGAAGAGACTATCATACAACCGAATGAGATCCACTGTCAAGTTCTCTGATTTATTAGTGGATGTCATCTCAAAAAGACGTATACAGAAAGATATACCTATCAATGAAGGACTGAATGTCATAGATGTCAACAATCTTCTTGATAATCTTTGCAAGCTTGGTAATAACCCAAAGGATTTACAATACAAACTAATTACTGGTGCAATTATCAAAATGACTGATAGTGAACTTCGGTATTTCTTTCGAATTGTATTGAAGAGTGACCCAGTTGGGTCCGAGGGTGCATTTCTCTCAAGTTGGCATCCTGATGCTAGACGATTATACGAATTGACACATGATCTTAAGCTAGTATTTTGGGGATTAAGCGATCCCTGTCTTAGGCTTTCAGAGCAGGAGAGACATATTAGACTAATGCTTCCTTTTACTCCTCAAAGATGTCAGCGGGTAATCAATGACTATGCAAAGATTCCATCTGAGAACTTTGAAGATGAATCTTTTATCATGGAAGAGAAATTTGATGGCGAAAGGATGCAAGTTCATATTAAGAAAGTTGGAAAAGGATTTCATTTTAAATACTTCACGAGGAACGCCATGGACTACACGGATATTTATGGTATGCTTTCGAAAGATAATTGTACGGAAAATGATACAGGCTGTATCTCATCATTCTTGGGGAAAGATAATTTCCATGAAAACTTGCAAGACTGCATATTGGATGGGGAAATGATATGTTATGATCCAATTTTAAAAACTTCTTTGCCCTATTCAGTAGTGAAAGCGTCGGCATTGCATGGCTTGGCCTTGAATGGAAAAATGAAGCAAGCTCGTGCTCCACATCCAATGTTTGTTGCATTTGATTGTGTATATTTGAATGGGTGCTCTTTAGAAATGTATCCTTTGGATCAGCGTAAGGATGCACTTAATTACATTATTAAAAAGCCATACCCTAATCTTTTTGTGAAGGCAGAGTATAGCATAGCTAGAACTGGTGATGAAATAGAAAGGGCCATGATTAAAGCTATTGGCTCTGATTCGGAAGGATTAGTATTGAAAAGTATAAAGTCCATGTATGTGGTTGGAAGTACTTCAAAATTATGGATCAAAATCAAACCAGAATACTTGGAAGAATTTGGTGAGAATTTAGATCTTATCATTATGGGGAAAATACCCGGGACTAAAACATCTTTCCTCTGTGGTCTAAGAGATGACATTGCTTATGAAGGTAAGAAGGAGAAACATACTATACCACTTCCAACGGAGGAACAGTGTCATTTTGTCGCATTATGCAAGATATCTAATGGGTTTTCCGTTGATGATTATCGATACATAGATAAACAAACTGCTGGTAACTGGATAGAATTTAAGTCCAATCCGCCTGACCCAAACCTTCTTAAATTTGGTTCCTTAGTTCCTGTTTCATGGATTGATCCAAAGAATTCAATAGTAATAGAGGTTCGTGCAAGGTCAATTACTCTGCAGGCATCACAGACATATTACGCAACATCCACTACTTTATACAATGCCTATTGTGTCAAAATTAGAGACGATAAAGATTGGAAAACGGCAAGTACCCTCAGTGGGTACAACACTTCATCTAATCAAGGTAGAATACATTCACGTCAAGGGGTATTTAATAAGCATAAAAAGAAGAGAATTCATCGCCCGTCGAAAAGAGATTATATGCTTAAAGAACTTAACGAGTCGTATAATATTAACAATACTACAGGACAGACTGAAGATAGGTTATTTAAAGGGCTCATTATTAGCATCAAAACCGATTGTATTTATAAAGGGCGATTAACCTCAATCAAAAAGTTGAACCAGATCGTATGGGAACACGGTGGAGAGCTTTCTCGAAATCCCGAATCTGTATTACTTGATTCTGATAAGAATCAAAAACTTATTGTTGTGGCAGATAGGATGACTATGGAAGTACAAGCATTGAATGGTCGTTACAACATATTCAAATTCAAATGGATTGAGGATTGCATAAGTACCAAGATGTTGGTATCACCTGATCTATCACATATATTGATGGCAGAATCTAGCTTGCTTCAATTATGTAGAAGCAATCAACATGGAATATACGGAAATATGATTATTCCATTAAACAAATTCACATTTTGGGGTCTTGGATCCAACAACTTAATTAAGACCGCAGATAAGCTAGCCGAGGACAAATTTAATGATTATTTGATTTTCTATAAGATGAATTTCATGATTCTTTCTACACCAGAACATTTCACGATTGCATCTATTGTCGAAGAAAAAATTAGAATGAATGGTGGGGAAATCACCAAGGATCTTGGTGAAGCATCGACAGTGGTAGTAGTCTATGAAGCTGAAGATGTGAAGAATGGATGTACACATTATGAACCACTAGCATCAATGGTAAAGAAAACAATGATAAAAAGAAGCAACCATAGGCTTATTCCTAGAATCGTCTACTGGAAGTATATAGATGCTTGTATTGAGGAGAATGCTCTGGTTGATCCTGCGCAGTTTAAAGTGATTTTACCTGAAGAATCCCTAGGGAGCGGGAGAAGAAAAAACACCGAGAAATAATAATTAATGAAATTTTATTGGAAAAAATAAATGTAACCAAAAAAAAGATATACATGTAAGAATCATTCAGATTTCAGATCGTGCAAAAGAGAACTAAGTGATTGCTGTCAGTATTCATTTTATTGGATTTCATCAGGACACCTCTGTATTTCAAAATGTTTGCCCAAGAGGTGCCTATATTTAAATCAAGAGCTGCATTAGTGTTTAGGCGAGGTATTTCTATTGAGCCTGCCTCAATTACCCCCATTCTGAAGGATGTTGTAGCTGATGAATCAAAAGTGTCGACCAATGTTCCATCTTTGCACTATCCTAAGGGAGAAACAAATACAATCAAATTTACTAAGGATGAACCAACGTTTAGAGTATTAGGAACCCCACAATCGACACTTTCTCTTACTGTTCCACCGTCAATTCCTGTGCATATAAAAAGGGGTTCATTAATGTCCTTATATTCTCCCGGATCAGAAACCGCAATTGACTCATCAGTGACTAGTACAATGGAAATTTCGCAACCAATAAGGAAATTTATATATGGAGGGATTACATCGGCCTATCAACATATTCGTTCCACTGTGCCATTAAATATGCTAATATCCGCATATTCTACAGGAGGGTTTTGGTCAGCCATTACTTCTCATACGAAGAAAGAGGCAACAAAAACATTTTGCAATATTGCAATGGATGGAACGGTTGATTGGGCACTCTTTCAACCCAAATCTCTTCAAGTATATACCGGAAACTCACTCAGTATAACCGGTAAGAAATTCCCTATTCGTAGTAAAAAATCAAAAAGAATAACATTGGGAACATTTTTTCATAGAGGTTATTCATTGATGAGTGGAAGAGGGTTCGTGTCATTAGTTGGATCAGGATCCATCTTTAAATTAAGTCTTGGTCATGATGAAGAAGTTTATATTAGGAAATCGAATATCTTAGCCTCTACGGTTAAGGATATTTCTGAATTTGCAACTGGGGATTTCCAGAAGGCTAAGATTAACAACAAAACTCGTAATCAAATGGAGTTGGAACAGAAAAGAGCGGAAGAACAAAACTTAAAGATCAAGACTTTGATCACCACTACAGAAACACATACTCCCACTACATGGGACAAACTTAGGGCTAGATTTATTAAAGCACTGAATTGGATATGGTATAAAGTAAATGATGCTTCGAATAAGGTGATTGGTAACGGTGAATACATTAAAATTACTGGGCCAAGACTGTTACTTCTACAAACTAGCACTGGATATGATCAATTCATATTTGGAAGTGGAATTAGAGGATCATACTTCAAATCTAGAAATATCAAAGAAACTGAGAAATTCATTAAGAAAGAGAAAGAATTGATCAAACCCGTTGCAACAGTTGGGGATAACTTGTCTGTTGTAACAATCGCCAAAGATGGAGGAATAAAGTACCATAATACTGAAAATTTTAATGATGAAGTGAAACGAATTGAATCCAAAACAGATGTGAAATAGAAATAAATTATCATGATAACTGTTTATTATTGTATACTTTATACATACACTTGATTAAATCTTTGAGTAAGTCAAATCTTAATCCCTGATAAGAACAATGATAATAATAATGAATATAAAGAACATAAAAATAAAAATAAAAAAATAAAATAAAATGGAAAGGCCATTATAGCATAAAGCCGGCGTATTCAAAGGCAACATCCACTAATAATTCATAAATACCGTCCATACGGAGCATACACAATCATGTCTGGATTAGAAAGTGAGTACGAATTATAAGTAAACAATTACAACAAGATATCAGAATTACTAACCATGTTAGATTCCCTTTTCCAACTTAAGTTCACGGCCAAGCAGTTGAATCGACAGGCAGCCAAGGCAAGCAAAGAAGAAAAAAAGGAAAGAAATAGGGTCAAAAAAGCATTAACACAAGGGAATGATGATATTGCCGAAATATATGCACAGAATGCTGTGAGGAAAAGTCAAGAACGGTTGAACTTATTAAGATTAGCCTCTAGAATTGATGCCGTGGCCTCCAGAATACAGACGGCTGTTACGATGCGTGCAGTGACAGGAAACATGGCACATGTGGTTAAAGGAATGGATAAAGCAATGCAAACGATGAATCTTGAGAAAATTACGATGGTAATGGATAAGTTTGAAGAACAATTCGAAGATATGGATAGCTCTACAAATTATTATGAGAATGTTTCTAAGGAAATGAATGCTACGAGGCAACCAGAAGATCAGGTAAAACTATTAATGCATCAGGTGGCTGACGAAGCTGGAATTGAACTGGAACACAAAATTGGTGATGCTCAAGTAAGTGGTGATCTTAAAGTTCCACCAAAGAAAGATGCTGCTAAAGAAGAACAACGTACAGAGGATAAATTAAGTGAAAGACTACGTGCATTACGAAGTTGAGTTTATATAGAATACTTTTTGTGGGAGGGTCGTAACATAATATTGTTATTTTAGTAATTGGATAATCTAGCTCAGCTAAAAATAGGTCTCCGAGGGTAACATTAATTGACATATATTTCCCAACGAAACTATTCAGGGTTCGCATTGATATATTAGAACTTTAAGTGCATAGTCAGAAAGGGTAGGGGGAATCAAGATTCATTCTAATAGCAATATATAGGTGTGGTATCGTTTTTTACAATGGTACATACAGTCAATTCCATTCTACCGGATGGAGAATACGAGCTTGATCTATCAAGTCTCTTTTGCACCAAAGCTCAATCAGAAATATTTGGGGTAAGATGTGGTTTTAAACCGGAAACTATTGATGATTCATTCAGTTCACTTCTTGTAAAGGATGATCCCAACAATCTATACATTTTGAGAAGTGAAATGAAAGATACTTCTGCCAAAGATGACTATATTTTCTTCGAGGGAAGAATGCCTCATTCAAGCAATGCTGGATCAAGATCTCAATCGAGAACCCCATCGCCAGAATTATCATTATCACCATCATCGTCATTGTCATCATCACCTGTAGCTGATTTTACAGACATGGTACTTCTATATGATAGCATTGCAAGAAAGTTCAAAGTGAATAGATTTAATGGAGTTATTAAGTTCACCAAGTCCCGGAGCCCATCTACAATGAGGAATATTATAGAAACTCTTTCAAAGAAAACAAAAGTCACAAAGCCGGGTAAAAGTATGGCAGACATGTTGATACTAGCAATGAAAAGGGTAGAACGCCGTTCAGTTGAGAAAGACCGTAAGATTTATCCCCCATCATTACCAACAATATCACCAAAGAGATCATTGAATTCCAAAACAAATAAACGGTATATAATATCTAAAAAGGTTACCAGGAAGGCTTCTCCAATACGTAAACGAAAGATGAAGCGAAATTCGGGTTCATCAGAACGGAAAGAACAGCCCAAGAGAAAGAAATCTAAACTACTTCGTGCTGCTGAAAGGGCTGTCCATAAAGAAAATATCAACAAGCAAAAACAGCAAGTTCCTGCAACGGTAGCACATAAAGTTAATCCATCAAAAGGGAAACCTCCAAAGGATGATGATTTAACGTTGAGTGACAAGGATCTTGCCGATTTTGCTGATGAATTGGAGGAAGAACTTGATGTGACTAATACTTCAGTTAATAAACCCTCCTTAGATAGCAAGCATTTTGAAGATGGCGATTCCCCAGACTATTCAGAGATGGAAAATGCCATTGATGACAATGATACCGAATCTGTTAAAGATGATAGTACCCAATTCCATGTGTTTGTAGAAGATAATCCTAAGTTGAAGAGTTCGAAGAGAAGGATCAGTGAAACTGAGGGTGATCCTGTGCACAGAAAAAGTTTTAATACGCAGCCTTCATCCAAACCAACTGACAGGAAACCGATTAGTATGCGTGAACTCGCCGCAGGTGTTAATATGCCACGATTATCACCAACATTGAATAATACAAAAGGGCAGGAAGACCCAAATGAGGAGGCCCTAGAAATAGATGAACAAGAATTGGATAATGCATTAGATGATTTGGATGAAGAGATCAGTGAAGAAGAATAGAAACTATCAAGTAATATAGATATATACAATTAATAGAATACATTAATAAATTAGGGATTCTCTCACATCCGTACACGTATTAGCGATTCAGATTCCAGTTTAGCCAAAAAAAAGAAATTGAAGAATTGATTTGCTCGTTCCGCTTGTTGAAAGTGAAACAAATACCGACTAAAAAAATAAAACAAAAAAGATAGGTTAAAGTTTTACATTTGAGGATTTATCCGGGTTATGACAACTTAACTTATTGATCAGATCACAATTATTGGAGATTGTTCAATTACAAAATCCAGTTTTCAAGGTGTCAGGTCTTCTGGAATTGTTGATTGGTGACGCTTTTTTTGACCGTGAAGTGATTTCTTGATCGATGTCAAACTTTACTAACTTCGTCTCGCAGTTTAACGAGTCGATTCATTCGGTTAATGTTACTGAATTTGCTCGGGCTCTACTCAAGGCCAATTTTACAACTACTGGCTTTGTGAACAGTGGATCGATATTTCCAGTACAAATATCCATCTCTGTCCTTATTGGATTGTTACCATTCATATTTTTACTGATACGAAAGTCTAATAAGCGATTAGAAAAGCCAGAAAAGTTTGAATTTCCATTACCTGAAGAGGCCAAACCTAATTGGAAAGGTAGAAGACTCATTCCTGCTGATATTTATCAACCTGAGGATCCAGATAATATCTATTGTTACTGTCCTGCTACAGCTCAATATTTAGGTAAATTTAAATCTGATACTAAAGAAGATATCGACGCTGCCATTGAGAAGGCACATAAGGCACAGAGAAGTTTCTATCATGATCCTGAATTTGCACATAAACGTCGTAAAGTACTACGTACACTGAGTGATTTCATCATTCGTAACCAAGAATCTCTTGCTAGAGTTGCATGCCGTGATTCTGGTAAAACAATGGTTGATGCATCCATGGGTGAAATTATGGTCACTTTGGAAAAAATAAATTGGCTTCTAGATAATGGCGAGGCTGCTTTGAAACCATCATCCAGGCCTGGTCCTTCCAGTATGCTTATGAAATATAAGAAAGCAGAAGTTTGGTATGAACCTCGAGGCGTTGTTGGAGCATTGGTTTCGTGGAATTATCCATTCCACAATATTTTGAACCCAGTTCTTGCTGCCATATTCTCCGGTAATGGTATCGTTGTTAAGTGCAGTGAACGAGTTAGATGGTCATCAGAGTATTTTGTTAATCTTATTAAAACGGCTCTTCGAATTTGTGATATTGACGAAGATCTTGTTCAACTTATTTGTTGCTGGGGTAAGGACGGAGATCTCGTATCAGCTAACCCTGGCTTTGCTCATCTTACATTCATTGGCTCTATTCCAGTGGCCAAGTTGGTGTTACGTGCAGCAAGTAAAGTAGTCACTCCAGTTGTGGTAGAGTTGGGTGGTAAGGATCCTGTTATCATCTGTGAAGATTATATGAAAAAGAAAGGCGTGGATGGTATAGCATCAGTGTTGATGCGTGGTACTTTCCAAAGTGCGGGTCAGAACTGTATTGGTATTGAAAGGATTATCGTTGCAGGAGATGATGAAGACTATGAAAAACTCGTTAAAGTACTCACGAAAAAAGTATCCTCACTTAGGGTTGGCTCAGATATTGATCAGAATGAAGAGATTGATATGGGTGCCATGATCATGGGTGGTGCTAAATTCGATCAATTGGAATCTTGGGTAAAAGATGCAGTTGATCATGGTGCACGTTTATTACACGGTGGTAAACGGTATATCCATCCAAATTATCCTCAAGGTCATTATTTTGAACCAACATTACTTGTGGATGTTGATCCAACATGTACATTGGCCACAAATGAGGTATTTGGTCCAGTTCTCTGCCTCATGCATGCTAAAAGTGACGAAGAAGCACTTCAGTTTGCCAATGGAACAATGTTTGGATTGGGTGGTGCCGTTTTCTCAACAAATTTCACTAAAGCTAGTAAAATTGCAGCCGATATGAAGGCTGGTAACGTTGCAATCAATGATTTTGCTACGTTTTATGTATGCCAACTCCCATTCGGTGGTGTCGGAGGCTCTGGCTATGGTAAATTTGGAGGTGAAGAAGGTCTTAGAGGACTCTGTGTAGAAAAGTCAGTTTGCTACGATAAAACAAATTTGATCAGTACGCAGATTCCAAAAGTTATCGACTACCCGATTGCAAACGGAAAGAGGGCCTGGAAATTCGTCTCTTCTCTTTGCAAAGCTGGTTACGATTACAGTTTATGGCAACGGGTCAAAGCTCTTGTTACAATGGCTAAGAACGCTAACTGATGATGATGATGTCCTATAATGCTCCATGTACTTAAGAATAAAATTTTTGTTACTAATTTATGTACAGTTTATAAAGATTTTGATGCATTCTTGTACTCTTGGTTCAACTTAGCGGCGTAGTCTTTGTAGAGTTTGCTTACATCAGTCTCAAATCTTCTAATGATATCCTTGGAACCTTCAGCACCTTTAGCTTGCTTCATAAATTCTCCACGAAGATAGGCTAACGAATGAGGATTAGTATGCGACGACTTGAAACTATCACTGAGTTTTTTCAGTTCTTTGATCTTCTTTTCGCGTAACTCTTTGGTAGTATTTGGTAAAAGAACCTTAAGAAGTTGAGGATTCTTCGGATCAACTTCTGGATTTAAGTTTAAATTTGCTCCTAGGATTGCGCTGACAACATTTTTGGTATCATTTGGATCGAAAACAGTTACATTCAAATACTTATTTCCCTTCATAACAGTCTGTGCCACTTGACAGAAATTTGCTCTTCTGTTGTTAGATAATCTGACTTCAATCTTATTGAAAATTGTTGGATCTGCACGACCCATCTTCACCTGTGTAACCTCTTTACCAAACATGGCAATACATTCCCTAAATTCAGATTCTGCATCCTTGATAAGTTTACGAGAATCAAACTTCTCGACTGGCATATCATCATCACTATTATGATTATTGTTATCTTTCCTTCCCTTATTACCACCTTTTCTTGATTTTTTCTTCTTGCCGTAGGATGTTTGAGTATAACTGAAAAATCGAATAGCTGATGTATCAGAAGCCAAGGGAACAAAATTGGCTACAGATAATGCTCTGTGAACACATGTAAACCTTAAATTGGGCACCATTCCTTTTATTATCACCTCCTTTAGATTTATGGAGGGCAAAATTGGGAACTCTTAATGATATTTGTCACCTTGAAAACCGTTCAGATGATTTGAAATTTATACATAGATTTAAATTTATTCATACGATGCGGCTGCATTAATTGCTTAGTACTTTGTTTTAACTCGCATAAACTATTGTTGTAGGAAATGTGAGGATGTACTATTTTCCCCGATCTTGTGCTATATATTGCATATATATCAGATTTGGAAGTAATTAAATGCCTAAAATGCAAAGTACATAAGATGAAATACACACAAACCACACGATACACAGATATTTGAAATATGATTGATCCCAAACAATCAAGTAATCAGCTGAGTTTCCCATTTTGTCTTTTTTTTTTGTATGTGTGTCCGCGCCTGAATCAGTACCGGCTAGTTAAAAAAACTATCAAATTTAAAGGACTCGTCTAATATAATGCCAAATGTCACACACCAAAAGCATCATACGCATTATTTATATAGATCCAATAATCACTATTAAATATTATTAAGAGACGCTTCTAATTCTGTTTATACTCATGACACATACACTCCAATGAATACAGAGAGCAAAATTAGTAGTACCAGTGGAGATATCACCTTAACTCCATTGTGGGATATACCACTAATGAAGTGGACATCTACATCTACACCAAGTACAGGCAGAAATTCTTCGGAAAAGGGTATTTCAACCACTGATGATTCTTTGGAGACCTATGTAAATGAGCCTGAGATGAAGTCAGTTCATTCATACCAGAGTTGTACACCTGAAACTCAATTGAATCAAGAAGATACAAATTTCCAAGGTAGTACTACCTCAAAACAAACTGCAACAAATATTGAATATATAAAAAGATCATTCGTTCGTCAAAAACAAGTTAAGGAACTTCTTAATACTGAATGTGTCTATATTCAGTCACTAAAAGTATTGAAAACAACTTATCTAGAGGGTATGATGGCTGATCTTAAAACACCGCTTTACTTCAATAAGTTTAGGAAAACTGTAAGTAAATTGATTATCACACACCAAAAATTCATTGATTTAGCTACAAAAGCATATATGGATTGGGGAAGAGATGCGAATAATTCGTTGAGTTCAATTGAAGGAGTAACTTTAGAATCGCCCACTATCGAGGGTTTCAAACCTTCTTTTGATGAAACTCGATATCTGGTTAAGATATTTAGTTTGATTTCTAATGAGGCAATTAACGAAGATTTGTACTGCGCATATTGCTCTCTTATTAGTCGGGTGACTGAGTTTGCAAGAAACAAAAATATGGAGAAATACCGTCGACTGTCCATTCAAGTGCTTAATGATTACATCGTTAAACGGAAAGCCAATACCAATATCGACTTTAATTTAAGTCCAACCTTGGATACACGATTTGGCTCATTAATTCAAATACCAACTTCTAGAATAACGAGGTATGGGCTTATTGTGAGATCCTTAGTGGATAAAGCTCAGGAAGATGATATAAGTGGTCAATTAACACAAAGAGGTGAGCTAGCTATAGATATCCTAGCAGATAAATGCCTTTCAATTAATGCCTGTATAGGAAAAGCCCAAGAGAAACAAAATGCAATAGAGCTCTTTGAGACTATCTCAAACGGATGCATCGATAGATTAATGAGACCACTTTTCACAGAGGACCTAGGGTCATCAGAATTCGTTGGTGGATATGGTGTGGTTTGGCTTGAAGATAATAGAATATTTTATGATTTTCTAGCCATATTTATTTTCGATACCCATCTTATTATTGGTAGAATGCATCAATTTGGTGGACTTGAAGTGAGATTTATAATCCCCTTCACTGCAATTCTTAATAAATTCCAAAGTAGTGAAATTAAAGCAACCAGGCTATTCACCCATTATCCTTTTCAATTACAACTTGAGTTTGAACAGAATTTCAAGAAGTATGAGTTATTTGTTCTTTTCCCCTGCTATTATGAACGACAAATCTGGATAACAAGGTTAAAAGAAAAGACTGAAAAATGGCATGGTAAACTAATTCATAAACCTTATGATTATTCCGAATTGGTTGCCAAATCCAAGGATTCATTATCTGAGAAATTACCATTCATTTTTGAATCTTATATACCTGATACAATTGATTTTTATGCACAGAAATCAGGTATAAGAACAGCATTGATGGAACAGACTCATACTTTTGTTGTCAGGCATTTTCTGACCAGGATTAATAGCTGTAACGAGAATGAAATCAAACGGTCGGCTGATGAAATCAAGCGGATCACGGCAATACTAGTTCACGTTAAACGAGATCAACGTATGACATTGGAAAGACAGCTAGGCGATCTTTGGTCCAAAGAACTACCGATGTATCATCTTGAAGGAGGATTATTAGGTAGAAGTACATCCGCTAGGAATTTAAAGCGGATAATTAGTGCGGAAACACAATCGATTTTTTCTAAATTCAGCTTGGAAGCCAAGAAACCTATTGAGAGGAGTTCTGTTAGAGAATTTTCTACAAGATTCAGGCAGGTTAAGAATGCAATGAAGACGCATCCATCAATGATGCTTTATAGAAGCTCAGGATCTCTAAGAAAAAAAATTAAAAGGCAGGAAGATAGTCTTGATAATCAGCAGCAAAGAAGTCGGTTCAGATTTTTCAGAAGTTAAGAAAAGGATTTGAAAATGCAATTTATAATTATATAATTGTTTCAGTTAATATAACAAAGTATCCACACTTAAAACTAACCAACTGTATTGTACTTAGGTTTATCCTTACGGGTATGAATACCATGTTTCTTCTTACGTTCACCTGCACCCAACTTCCGTTTCTGAATTGTTCCTTCTTTCAATATCTTCGGAATAACATCCTCTTCGACAGATTTAAATTCACCAAAATCTTCAGTCAGTTGTAATCTAGAGGCTTTCTCCAATTCACCTTCAGCTCCTTCACCTGTAGTATTCACATAAATATTGAAGGTTGACATGATGTCTGATAATGGTATGGACTTATCACCATCCAGCCATCTTTTGTATGCATCTTCTGAATCGATAAAGACACAAAAATCAACTTTTGAACCACGATAAAACACCTTTATTGCTTCAGACATGATAAAATATAAGACAATTTTAGTAATATAGTGCAAGATATTAAGTAGCAACTAATATAGGCTAAATATATAGAGCTCTTCCGCCTCTATATATATAATTTAGGGAAATTATTATTGCACAGGTATTTTAAAATAGATTCAAATAGCAATAGTATTTGGAAACTAATCACGAAACTAGCATATGGATTAGTAGTTCACTGCTTACTATTCGGAACTTTCGGAAAGAAATCCTGTCAAGAAAAAGTGGGTTCTAATACCGTTTTCAGCGCTAGAAAAAGTTACCCCGTGGGGGGGGTAGAAACGGTATAAAAACTAGTTTTACAACAAATATTCGTGACATAAATTAATAGTGGCAATAAATGACAGAGAAAAACCTAAAAGTGACAGACAGCCAAAAAGTCCAGAAAAAAATAAATCAAGTGATAAAGTGATCACTAATTATATCCTTAGGTTTAACAATTGCATTTTCAACTTTATGAGAATATTAAGATGCTAGGTATACTGAAGGGTCGAAATGTTCGGGCCGGTTCTTTTGCTCGATATCATAAGTTCCTTATGGTTCGAGGACGGGTACCAGAGTTAAATCTTAAGGGTAAATTCGATTCAAATTTGGGTATCAGAAGATTCTACTGTGGGATGAGAAGAGGCAGTGGAATGCATTTCATCGGATTTACTGAGTTCCGTACAGCATTCACGCGAAGAAGTATTTCATCCCTGCAGGCTAGGGTGTCTGTTCGTGGACTGTCATTTATCGGTATAGGGAAGGCAGCTAGTAAAGCCATAAAAGTCCCTGCGTATATAGGAGGTGGCGTTGCTGCTGCCGGATCATATGTGATGTATAAGGTGGAAAAAGCGCAGAACTATGCCTCTGATAAAATTGATCAACTAAAGGATATGGCTGGAAATGTGAAAGAAAGTATTGGAGGATTCTTTAGTAGTACTGGCGGAAATGGCAATGATAAAGGTAATGATGGTGATAATAATGGTAATAATAATGACCACGATTCTGTTGCAGCTGCAGCTGCTGCAGGAGGAAGTGCTGCGGCGGCAGTAGGTATCAATTCGGACGAGGATGATGAAGATATGAAGGCTGTTAAACAAGCAGAGGATGAAGATGAACAGGAAAAGGAGAAAGAACAAGATCAACATTTGGATGATGCAATGGTTAACTTGACACGTCAAATGATCGAAATTAGAAGTCTACTAATGGATGTTGATGGCTCCACCGCTCTTACTTTACCAGCAATCGTGGTAATTGGATCACAAAGTTCTGGTAAGTCATCTGTTCTCGAGTCAATTGTTGGACAAGAATTCCTCCCAAAGGGTTCTAATATGGTGACTAGAAGACCCATTGAATTAACTTTGGTTAATGATCCTTCACAAGCCGCTGAAGTTGCAGAATTTCCGGCTTTGAAAATGTATAATATGACAGATTTTCAACAAGTCCAAAAGATCTTGAGGGATTTGAACATGGCAGTTCCAGACTCAGAAACTGTTTCAAGCGATCCCATTCAACTTACTATTAAATCTCCAAAAGTTCCAGACTTATCACTTGTTGATCTTCCAGGTTATATTCAAATAGAAGCTGCTGATCAACCACCAGAATTGAAGGATAAGATCAGAGAAGTTTGCGGACGGTATCTTCAGGAACCAAATATTATTTTGGCCATTAGTTCCGCTGATGTTGATTTGGCCAATTCTTCTGCACTCAGAGCTGCCAAACGTGCAGACCCAGAAGGAGAGAGGACAATTGGTGTGATAACCAAGTTGGATCTTGTATCACCACAGGATGGAATGTCACTTCTTACAAATAGAAAATATCCATTACGTATGGGTTATGTCGGTGTGATTACCAAGGCACCAAACACAGGCTCAATATTTAGGCGTAAGACAGGATTACAGGCATATGCATCTCAGCAAAACTTTGAGAGAACCTATTTCCAAGAAAATAAGGATTCTTTCCGGGGAAGTAGTGTGGGCACAAAAATTTTGAAACGTAGATTGATGAAAGTGCTTGAAAGTTCCATGGCTCGTGCTTTAAAACCAATGCATGATAAGGTCGCCAATGAATTAGAAGAGACTAGTTACCAATTCAAGGTGGAGTTTAATGATAGGGATTTGACTAGTGAAAAGTATATGGCTCAGACGATTGATAACTTGAAACTTGCTGTAAAGGAATTTAGTGAACGATTTGGTAGACCTGAGCTGAGGTGCCTTCTTCGTGCAGAGTTAGATCAGAGAGTATTAAACTTACTTGCTCAGAAGTACTGGAATAAACCACCTGCTTTGAATAAAAAAGGTGGCAAGATAACCAGCCAAGGTGAGCAAGAAGATAAGGATGAACTATTTTCAGAACCAACATTGGAAGATATGGAAGCATCTCCAACAGATGATAGCTATTGGGGAAGAAAATTAGAATTATCCACTTCTAGCCTCACTAAATCAGGTGTGGGAAGAATGTCTACTACTCTGGTCAGTGATGCACTTCTTACTGAAATAAATGTTATGCTTAATGACTCAGAGTTAAGAACACATCCTGGGATGAAACATGCCATTAAAGATGCTGCAGTTTCTGTTTTGAGCAGAAGATTTAACTCTACTTCGGATCAGGTAGAGAACTGTATCAAACCTTATAAATACGAGATTGATGTTGAACCACGTGAATGGACAAATGGCCGGCATCATTCAGTAGCCCTCATACGGCAAGAATTGAGGCAATGTAAAGACGCATACAAAGATATCAAGAAAACTGTGGGAGGTAATAAATTAAAACAAATTATGACCTATCTACAAAATGAGGATAATAGTGTTGGACGTTCCATTGCGGAAGAGAACATTGGGTTCAGCCCAGGACTTATGTTGCGGGGACGTGAAGCATTGTTCCTTAGAGATAGGTCCAATATTCTTGCCATGCGTCTCAAATTTTTGCGTAGTTCATCATGCAAGTATAAAGATAGCAAGTCTAAATGCCCTGAAGCATTCCTTGATGTTGTTGCTGACAAATTGACCCAGACTGCAGTTTTATTCCTCAATGTTGAATTATTAAGCGATTTCTATTATAGTTTCCCAAGAGAATTGGAATCAAAATTGGGATCGGATTTAGATAAGGATCAGATTGAGGCCTATGCTAAAGAGGATCCTAAAGTTAAGAAACATATTGAACTTCAACAAAGAAAAGAACTATTGGAGCTTGCATTGGGCAGAATTGAAGATGTTATGGCTTTGCGTAAACAAATCTCATGAACATAACCTGATTTATACTTCCATTTTACTATTTAACGAAAATTACTGTAATATTGTTGATTCCATAGTATAGGCAAGACTGTTGTAGGGAAGTATAATTATTCATTCACATTTTTATTTTGCTTAATTTTTTTTTTTTTTTTGTCTCGAGGCAGATTTTTTTTTCTTTCCTATTCCTTTTAACAATTTGAGCACCTTGTGTTATTTTTACCTTCAAGGATATCATTTGATCACACCTACCGGTTCAATCTTAAGTTTATATCCAAGCAATTTGCTAACTTTCAATAAGGCAGAATACTTAAATAGCTAACAAGTGTTTCTATCGGATAGGACTGCACGGAAAAATTGCCTCCATACATATAACATTGAAAAAAAATTCCGATGGATTCAACCGACACAACAAGGTACGTGCCTGAATATAGAAAGGCAAACTTCAAGAACAAAAACCGATTCCAACGTGATGAGGTCAGGCGTCGGAGGGAAACGCAACAGGTTGAATTGAGGAAACAAAAACGTGAGCAACTTCTAACTAAGAGACGGAATTTTGATCCTTCAAGTCTTCCAAAAGATGATGATTCGGAGAGTGAGGATGAAACAGATACTTCTAACGGTGAGCATATGTTTTACACTCAGCTACAACAGGATTTACCTAAGATGATGGATGATATTAACTCTACCAACTTGGAGAGCCAATTACGTTCTACAATCAAATTTAGACAGATTCTTTCAAAGGAACATAACCCCCCAATTGATTTGGTTATTGAAACAGGTGTTGTTCCACGATTGGTTGAATTTATGAAAGCAGGTCCTCAGGTGTTGCAGTTAGAATCTGCCTGGGCCTTAACAAATATTGCTTCTGGTACCTCACAGCAAACTAAAGTTGTTGTTGATGCTGGCGCAGTTCCCCTATTTGTTCAACTATTGTACTCACCATCGGCTGAAGTCAAGGAACAGGCCATTTGGGCATTGGGAAACGTGGCTGGTGATTCTTCTGCTTATAGAGATTATGTTCTTTCATGCAATGCAATGGATCCAGTTCTTTCACTCTTCCAATGCTCAAAAATTTCATTGATAAGAACCGCTACTTGGACATTATCAAATCTTTGTCGTGGCAAAAATCCACAACCGGATTGGAAGATTGTTAAGAGTGCCCTTCCTACATTGGCAAAATTAATATTTTCTGTCGATGTGGAAACATTGATTGATGCTTGCTGGGCAATTTCATACCTTAGTGATGGTACGAGCGAAGCTATTCAAGCAGTTTGTGATGCTCGAATCCCTAAGAGATTGGTAGAATTATTAGGACACGAATCTACATTAGTTCAAAGTCCTGCCTTAAGAGCTGTCGGTAACATTGTTACAGGTAATGACCTTCAAACTCAGATTGTGATTAATGTTGGTGTTTTGCCTGCATTAGCTCCATTACTTCGTTCTCCTAAGGAGTCAATACGTAAAGAGGCATGCTGGACAATTTCTAATATAACTGCTGGTAATACCGATCAAATTCAGGCAGTGATTGATGCTAATCTTATTCCTCAAATAATAAAGCTCCTGGCAACAGGTGATTACAAGACAAAGAAAGAGGCATGTTGGGCAATTTCAAATGCTTCTTCTGGAGCTCTTTCAAGACCAAAACAAATCAAATATCTGGTTAGCCAAGGTTGCATCAAGCCACTTTGTGATTTATTGGCTATTGCAGATAATAAGGTAATTCAAGTGTCATTGGATGCTCTTGAGAATATTCTCAAAGTCGGTGAGATGGAGAAAGAGGCTAAAGGCTCAAATATTAATGAAAATGCTCTCTTTATTGAAGAAGCAGGTGGTGCTGAAAAGATCTTTGAATGCCAAAACAATGAGAACGATGGTATTTACACAAAAGCATATCGAATCATTGAGACATACTTTAATGGTGAGGATAACGATGATGAGACAAATGATCTTCAACCTCAAACATCGGGTGAACAGTTTGGCTTTGGTGTCAATAATGAACAACAGGGAAATTTCAATTTCAATGGTTCATAAATTTGATTGATACCGAACACATATTTTCTTTCACATATTCTCTTCTTATTCTTCTTATCTTTGTTTGATTTTATTAGTTCTTTTGGCTTTTCTGCATTTCTTGTCCAGCAAACTTTCCTCTTGCTCTTGCGGGTGTCACTTTTAAGCTTCTCTTTGATTCTGGTCAAGATTTTTCTTCTTACTTAGTTAACTTTGTATATTTTCCATCCGCCTATTGCTTTAATCTCACTTTTCTCTTGTTATCTTCTACTTTGCTTAATCGAGTCTTACTATACACATACTCTTTCTACTTTTTAACATATTCTGTTTACATTTTTCATAATACAGTAATCCTATTGGTGCTATAAAAGAAAGGATTTTGAAGATGAGAAAGATAAAAATAAAAACGAATATCAAGTTAGATAAAGTGAGTAAGGTCCAACTAAGTAGAACTGCCGAATGAATGTAGCAGTTAAAAGGGCACTGTAAAAGAAAACGACCTAAACATTGCACAGAAAGCAAAAAAAAAAGCTTCACCTTCTCAACTGTTAAACTGGAAGAACAAATAAAGAATTAATTAAAAAAAAAAAGGATCAGATGGTATCACAAATAAAAGGCAAGAAAGCCACACTCTGAGTTATATTTAACGTTCTATTATTCCATCTTTCTTGGTAAGCAAGATTTCCCTCCATAAAGTGACTATCAACCTTATTTTTGTCAAGGAATATGCAAAAAAGGGTTTGACTGACTTACATCAATAGAGCCATGGCAACAACACCAGCACCGCCAAGGGATAGACCCATGACTGATTTTCCATTCATACATGGGAAGGCACGAATTGGACCAGCGGCAGCATTTGCAGAAGTGTATTTAGTAGTGGTAGTTGCACCAGTACTAGTAGTAGAGGTGGTTGTAGCCGATTCAGCATGAGTGTTATTGAATCTTCCCTTGGTATGAGTACCAGTGGATGAACTACTGGAAGTACTTTCACCATGGGTGTTGTTGAATCTACCATTGGTATGGGTAGAGTTCCAAGCAGTGGTTTCGGTAACTGTAGTAGTTGGGGTAGTCTCAGCGGCAGCGAAAGACACACAGGCAATAGTGCCAGCCAATAGAGCGGAAAACTTCATCTTTAGGGAAATAACCTGATGCAATTGCTAAACAGCTTGTAAGACTTGTTAATTTCAAGTGAAAGAAAGGGAAAGGTTCTAGTTGATAGAAGAAATGTTTTGGTTTTTTAAATTTAAATCTTAATATTGAGGGGAATGAAAAATTGCTGCAAACCAAAAGCAGTATAAAAGAAATAGAACCGAAAAATAAATAAATAAATAATCTATGCCTAAGTAGATATCCCACGCTTACGGAATAATGCAAGCTATAGATTAGGACTTTCAGTTACATTGGTATGTAAAGATGGGGAAAATATTGAAAAAAAAAAAAAAAAAAAAAACGTTCTCAAACAATGGTTTTCAAATAATTTAGAGTAAGAAGTGTTCCGATTTGTCCGCTAAAGTTATGAAATCTGGAAAAACTATGTATACTCAGAGAATTTACTGTATAGGAAACCAAGCTTTTGGGTGAAGTAGGGAACATTTGAAAAATTTTGGATTCGATCACACGGGAATGTGCGGGACTAAATCTTAAACATACGTAGAAATAATCATTCTGTAACTAATTTGGAAATATCAATGTTCGTCATTATCACTTATCAGCAATGGTCACTACCGTGTATCAATCTCACCGTCTAGATATGATTATTTTTTAAGACAGAATTTGCCATTTGGAAGAGTGTAGTTACTGGGCTTGAAGATTCTAATATATTAATGGGTATATAATCTATGCAATATTAACGTCACATCGTATAGATGATGCAGCTTCAAATATTGGTATCGGATGGAATTATTATTAGTTACATCCAGTATTATCCATTTTTTTTCTAAGATTTAATTTAATGTCTATGTAATGTAATCATGGCCACGCAGGGAATATGACTCTTGTGATCGATGATTTACAACCTGTTAAAGGCCAAGGTGAATGTATAGTATCACTGTTTTCATTGAACAAAAAATATATTTGCTTTATCAAGCCCTACCTTATAGAGATCTTCGTACCTTTACAACGGAAGCTATCAAGAGTATTAAAATTCGAAACAAATAGTGAAATATTAGCTGCCTCTCATATACTACCGCCCGGATGTGATAATGAATGGATTCTTCTTATTAATGAATCACAAAAGTTCATTACATTATGTCCTCAATTTGATAGCGATATTCCGATTGTGACAGTTATAGATGATATATCCTTGCGCGATAACATTACTTCCAACACCTCAGAATTTGCTGTCATTCCTGAATTGATTCCATTGATAGAGGTGAGTCCTAGTCAGAGATTCATAGCTATTCATATTACGAAATGTTTTGTTTCGATCTTTGAATTGAGACCAAGTAAAAGTCAACTATTCAGAAAAGCATCTATTAATATTAAGCCAAAACAGATTCAAAAAAATGAACAGGTATCAAGTTTACGGGCATATAAAGTATATGAAGATCCATACGTTGTTACCATTGGACCCATGCCTATTCTTTTCATGAAACTCCTAAACACATCCGAGAATTTAGAAGGCGTAAAAATAACTTGGATGGCAGTTGTTGTAAGGGATATGAACCTTCGATATATCTTAAAATGGTACATGATAACGAAGGTCGGGGATCTAAAAGTAGATTTCTTTAAGAACATGTCTCCTATGGATGTTAAGCCTCATTTAATGGTTCAAATATATGATAATATGGTTGCTGTTTTATGTGATAACAGGGAATATCTATAT
This sequence comes from Brettanomyces custersianus, assembly GCA_012295335.1. Classification (NCBI taxonomy): domain Eukaryota; kingdom Fungi; phylum Ascomycota; class Pichiomycetes; order Pichiales; family Pichiaceae; genus Brettanomyces; species Brettanomyces custersianus. The sequence continues at coordinate 774,043 of JAAVTW010000006.1, read as the reverse complement.
CCAGAACCAGATTTCAGATTAACATCAGAGATCGAAGGGAAAGAAAGTATAAAATGGTATCGTAACTATGCATCGATGGATCTTTCTTTGAAAGAAGGATTTTCTCCTTCATGCTTTCTCACTCTAAATAAAAAGGAGATATTAATCTGTGCTACAAATGGCTCCATATATATGTTAAATGTGAAAGAAAAAAAGACTATGAAAACTCCAACTGATGCAAACATATCTACCAGGTTGAAGCATAAGTTATCTTCCCCTGGGTCATCTGCTAATTTCCACAAGATTGGTAATTTAAGTATCAGAGAATGGAATACACGTTTAGTAGGTCACAGAAAAGTTGGGTTCGATTTTTTAACTAAACTTGATGAGGAGTATGTATTGGGGAGTACCTACTCTTCAATAATTGGTATTTTCAAACCAACAAACTTGACGGGGTCATTCAAACTTCTTTCCTGGGATAAACTTCTTCCAGTTACGTTTTTATCTTTACACAATAGAGAAAGAATCATGTATGCAAAGGGAAATTTCTTTGGTTCAGAAATGTCATACGAGGATCGTAGATTGGAAATTCCAGGCGCTATCATTAAGATGGTAAAACTTTTGGATACTACAGATCTAGGATTATTATTCATCGTGCTAACAGAGTCTTATGAAAATTCCGATGACGATATTAGTCAAACGCAGATTCAGGATAGAATTTTGATCTATGATTCTAATTTTGTTAAGCTTTCATCATATCATTTTAAACAGTCTTCAAGTTGTTTTGATATCCTTCCTCTAGAAGGATTTGCATGTACTTTGAGTAAGGATATTGAATCTTCTGCCAATCTTATTTCAAATTTGAAAGATCAAATGTCTAACTCATTCCTCACCGTCTACAACTACACAGATGATTCGAATGTGGAAAAAACAGAACTCTTACTATTTCATATTAATGAGAGCGGTGAATTGAAATTGACCACTCTTGCTACTGTGAATAGAGAAGCTAACTTTCTTTTAAGATTAAATGAACGGAAATGTGCACTGTTTGGACCACACTGTCTTTTCTGGATAGGCATCGTTGCATATAATGATCCTATAGGTATTAAACTTACTCTCAGTGGGAAGAGTCTAGGCTTGCCTTGCGCATATATTACTGATGCTTTTAATCTTGATGAAAATGGCAAGGAAATATTTGTGGCAGATGCATTTGATGGGCTCTATTATGTAAAACTATTGGATTCCGAGGATGGAATTGACTCAGTTGTCCACTTACTTTCAGGTATACAGATTACATGCATTGATCGAATAGGTACTGATGGACTGGTAGTTGGTGATTTTCTTGGCAATATACACCTCTTTGCCATTAATAAACAAAGAAAATTATCGTGCCTATGTGAATTCAATCTACATTCGGGATCAATAGGATGCATTACTACCATACAAACTAGATCAATACTGGAGGCACTTAGTTCACAAATTTGTTATCCGCTCTTTATTGTTGGAACTAATCAAGGTTGCCTTATTAAAGTATACGGCGTTGGAACTGGTGATGCCTGCCTTGCAGCATTAAAATATGAGGTATTCTTGGGGAACCATAACTGTACCACGTTAGATAGGGGAAAGCAATCATCAATTACTACTAAAATAGATGACAATTATTGGAATTGCACTAGTTTACTTTCGAGGATACAACCGAGAATCCTTCCGGGATCAGGCAGAATGCGGGTTCACCATACCTTTGACAGGGCAAATAGTCAGGAAATGATATTGGATTTACGATATATAAAGGCAAAGTGCAAAATGTATGGACTAGACATACCGGAACAGATTACAGGATTTATGAAGACTATTAAGGGTATGGTAAGTTGATTTATAGACGTTTTTCATTTTTATTTTATTTAATTTTTTACGCGCTTCAAAATACGAAAAAAAAAGTAGGGGGAACTCAACAGGAATTGAACGCATCCTTTATTTGCTTAGTTTGTAAGGTGCCATACAACTTTGTGAATATAGCATTTGATTTACTCACTTATAATCATGAGCTCATCAGCTATCAAGCAATATGGTGTTACTCCACCTATTTCAACGGATGCGTCAACCCCAAAAGATGTGAAGTTGAATGAAGCAATGATTGAAGAACTTCGAAAGGAAAATTCATTTGAAACCGAGGCAGGTGTTCAGAGAAGGAGGAAGGTTCTAGCCACATTACAGTCCATAGTACAGGAATTCGTATATACAGTTTCAAGGAAGAAGAATATGAGTGATGGTATGGCCAAAGATGCCGGTGGTAAACTTTTCACATTTGGTTCTTACCGTTTAGGTGTCTATGGTCCAGGATCTGATATTGATACATTAGTTGTGGTTCCTAAACATGTTACCAAAGAAGATTTCTTTACTGTTTTTGCAGATTTGTTACGGAAGCGGTCCGAATTACAAAAAATTGAACCTATTCCCGGAGCATATGTGCCGATTATTAAAACTGTTTTTGATGGAATCGATATTGATATTATTTGTGCAAGACTAGATATTCCACAGGTTCCATTAGATCTGTCCCTTAAAGATAACAATTTATTGAGAAATATAGATGACACTGATTTGAGAGCTTTGAATGGAACTCGTGTTACGGATCTTATTCTCAAGTTGGTGCCTCAGAAGACTGTTTTCCGTCATGCCTTACGTACCATCAAATTATGGGCTAAGAAGCGGGCTATTTATGCAAACATGTTTGGATTTCCAGGTGGTGTTGCATGGGCTATGTTGGTTGCAAGAATATGCCAATTATATCCCAATGCTGTCGGTGCGGTTATTGTAGAAAAGTTCTTTGATCTATATATACGATGGAATTGGCCTCAACCCGTGCTATTGCAACCTATTGAGGATGGTCCATTACCAGTGAGAGTTTGGAATCCTAGACTTTACGGTGCAGACAGAGCTCATATTATGCCTGTTATTACTCCTGCATATCCTTCAATGTGTGCTACGCATAATATTTGCACTTCAACTAAAACGATCATAATGTCCGAATTGAAAAGAGCTTCTGAAATCGTGAAACAGATTAAAGATGGTAAAAAAAGTTGGAGTGCCATGTTTCAAAAGCATGACTTCTTCTATAGATACAAGTTTTACCTTACAGTAATAGCAGCCACAAGGGGAACTTATGAGGAGCATCTAGGTTGGAGTGGTCTTGTTAAGTCGAAATTGAGATTATTAGTTCAGAGATTGGAAGTTATTCCGGGTATCACACTTGCACATCCATTCGTTAATCCATTCAAAAATTCATATGCTTCCAAAGATGAAAGTAAACTCTTTAAAATGAAGGAATTGTATGGTACCATGGAAGGTGAGAAGTATGCTAAAGAAAACCTAGAAGAAATAGTCATCGATGATGATACCAATATCAAGCAAATCGAAGAAGATGCTGCCAAAGAAGGTAAGCATATCATTCATTTAATGAAGCTTTACATCGGATTAAAATTGAACGTGAGAGGTCACGATAGAAAGATTGATATCCAAGTTCCGTGTGCGGAATTTGATAAATTCTGTCGTAGTTGGCCTGATTTTGATGAAAATAAGAATTCCCTTAGTATTCGGTATATAAAGATTTGGTATCTTCCAAGTGACGTGTATGAGGAAGGTGAAAAGAGGCCAGTTAAACACCATAAGCGGAAAGCTTCTCCTGCAAGTATAGGTACAAACAAAAAGATCAAGAATACACCTGCTTCTAAGACAAGCGATTCAAATATCAAGCAGACTGCAGCTGAAACTACAACAGCTGCTTAAGGAAATCAATAATGTAGTTAAACAAAATCCTATCTTTTTTAGAATATATCTACATCTGTGCCCTCAGGATTAAAATTATGGTTCTCGCATGCGTGGCTCTGCAGATGCATGAAAAAGCAAGCAATCGGGTATAAAACTCGGAAGGTTATTTTTGGGAAGGGGTAAAAGATTGGATTCACATAGATAAATAATCAGAGTAATTTAATAAGCTGTGGAGTTACCCTTAGTAATTACACCAAAATATAAGAGACTTGCAAATGAAGTAGCTAGGTTATAGGCCGAAAATAAAATGAGAGGAGTGAAAAGGGGTCTGTCTGCCTGGGTCTATGAAAGAAAATAAAAAATAAAATAAAAATAAAGTACATAGAAACCGGGTATTAGATTTCTGCCAGGGAGATCTGAGGGTCGGAATAAAAATTAGATGCTTGCTTAGTTTAAACAAGTTAACCACATAACCTTACTGGCAATAGCGTGTGATAGTATTCAGTCAATTTCTTATAGTTGTATTATGCCATCATTTACAAGACTTTTGGGTAAGTTCACTACAATTTAAAAGGATTTTTTAACCAAATTACCACTACTAACACTTTCTTATAATAGGTCGCTCCGGATCGGATCCAAAGAAGCCATCAAATAAGAGCAAGACTAAGAATTCCGACACGAAGGAAACTGAAAATGTTGAGGATATCGATGAAGTTGATGAACAAGGCCAGAGTATATTGATGGGAATTATTTCCCAACTTCGACCAGGTTGTGACTTATCGAGAATTACTCTTCCTACTTTCATTTTGGAAAGGAAGTCAATGCTTGAAAGAATAACAAATCAACTGCAGCAGCCTGATATAGTTTTGGAAGCTGAGGCAACAAGAGATGATCCTTTGAAGAGGTTTATTCTTGTCGTTAAATGGTATATGTCCTGTTGGCATATTGCACCGAAGGCTGTCAAAAAGCCATTGAATCCAATTCTTGGAGAGTATTTTACTTGCTATTGGAATTTGCCGAATAATAAAAAGGCATTCTATGTTTCAGAACAAACATCACATCATCCTCCAGAGTCATCATATTTTTATACAATACCATCTTCTAGTATCCGTGTTGATGGGATAGTGGTTCCTAAGTCTCGATTTCTAGGAAATTCTACTGCAGCAATGATGGAGGGTGTAACAAAATTATCGTTCATGGACATTAAAGATGATGATGATGAATCCGAGGTTTATACACTTACTCAGCCTAACATGTATGCTAGAGGAATTCTTTTCGGGAAACTCAAATTCGAATTGGGTGACCATATGATTGTTCAATGTAAACATACTCATCTTGAGGCTGATATTGAATTCAAGACGAAAGGTTTCATCTATGGAACTTATAACGCTATTCATGGTATAATTCGAAACACAGAAACAGATGAGAAGTTATATGAACTGACAGGGAAATGGAATGAACAAATGTATATCAAGAACTTGGAGACCGAAGAAAAGACGTTATTCTGGGACTGTGATAATGCCAACCCTTTGAAACCAGAAGTGAGAGACTTAGGTGAACAAGGAAAGCATGAAAGTAGAAAACTTTGGAAGAAAGTTACAGATGCTCTTGCTAAGAGGGACCATAAGGTAGCTACAGATGAGAAATTCAAAATAGAGGAAGAACAAAGAGAAGAAGCTACAAAAAGGGCAGAAGATGGCGTTGAATTCCATCCTAAACTATTCAGACCACTTTCAATTGAAGAATCTGTTAAAGATGGTAATGAAAAATTGGGATTTGTTGTCTATAAAGATAGCTTATTGAACAAAGACCTTTATGCACATAACGAAGAAGCTGTACAAAATCATCTTGCTCAAATAGCCCCTATTTTACCGGGCCAGAAGTTTAATGCTGCATTTGATATTCCGGGTTACCAAAAGTTCCGCCGGCCATCTCTGGAACTTCATCGTATGAAATCATTGGAAGCATATAGGGAAAGCAACGCTCTTGTGTGAATTGGAAAGATTTAAATACATATTTGAATATTTGAATATACTTTTCCTGTCATGTTAAATATGATGCCCACTGATTACTGTAGAGTTTTTTGAATATCATGCAAAGTCGTACACTTTCTAGTTTATATGCATCTTTATAAAAATCGGTGCATACTTCATCTGTATTGATATCGATCTTTATATGATTTATTTTTTCAAATTCAATCACCTTTTCTTTCATTTTTTGTAACAAAGTAGTGCTTTTGCCGAGATGCTTCGAAAGTAGTAAACCAACAAGCCAGCCAGGGTAATAAGGATAGTTTGATGATTGAAGCCAAGATGTTAATTGCCTGTATACTTTGCTCAATTCAGTCTCTGCTATTACAGACTTCGAACCAATTAAATATGATGGGAATCCGATTCTAATACCTTCTGATACATAGAAATCTTCAGAATCGGTTTCTAACAACAGTTGAGTCCATGCAAGCCACATGGATGTATCATTAATTCCATCTTTTTGTAAATATTTAAACAGCGACTGTGAAATGCCTTGTAAAAGCCATTTCTTACCGGTCGCTCGTATAAGAGCAATAACGAACCTAAACGTATTACAAGCATGATAATTTCTTGGATGTACTTTCAAGGATTGATATATAATCCTGATCATCCAATTTGAAAAGGTTTCCAAATCAATGATTTGTTCTTTAAGCAACAACAGTGATAATTTCATTGCATACAGCCAAAGAGCGGATCCCTTATTTGTTCTGTCAATTGAACATGTTAAATAGCATGAAATTACACGGAAAGTGGACAAAACATCATATGCTGCCATTTCTTTTACAATTGACTCACTTATCCTGATAGCTGTACAATCCTCAGCGCTAGAAAGAAGTATACCTAAACTAGCTGTATATGTATCATGACGATTTCGTAATTCTGGATTCAATTTGTATAGGTACTCATAACATTCAATGAAGGACTGGATTAACACTGTTTTGCTAATAATTAAATCATCAATTTGAGTCCCTGCATCATAATGGGATAATATAGTTTTTTTATCACCATATAATAACGACAGCACATCATCTTGATTTATCTGCTCATCAGAAAGCACTTGAAGTCGCTTAATCACTGTACGATCATCACCAATAGCTTTTAAGACACTCTCTGTTATTTGGAGATTTTTCATCGGTCCAATTCGTATATTAAGGAAGTAGAGTAAGCACCAATAAACAATGTCAATTACAACTTTTTCTTTTAAATTTCTTGATTGACTAAGCTACATAAATTATATAAGGTTTTATTCATCACATCTAATCATCCATTTCAGATGGCTTTAATAGGCCACCCACCATGCTCTTCTTTTGCTTCTCTTCTATTTCCTTTTCTTTCTTCTGCTCCTCTCTATCATCAGCAAATAGATAGTCCGTAGGATCACCACCGTATTCTTTGATTTGAACCAGAAAGTCTCTTAGGGTAGCCTTAAATTTGGATTTACTCTTATAACTGCTGAATAGCACTTGAAGAAAGTTGATCACTTGCTCTTTTTGTAACTGAGGGAATGCCTGCATGAGCATGTTTCCTAAATAGTCTCTAAGATAAGCCTCATTTGAAGTACCGGGTGGTGCGGAACCATTTGGATAGATTGGCGCAGCGATTTTGTTCTCACAAACAAGTTCAATCATTTTTGAGATAAGTTGAGATTGAAGACGGAAACCGGCTTGGTGATCCGAATCGGTAATAACATAAAAGATGTCAGAAATAATTGGGAAGAAATAGTTTCTGTAGAATCCGAGTGCAAATTCGTTAGAAGGTCCCAAACTTTCAATATTATGTAACAATTCAACACAGAGTGTAAGACCTGTGTTTTCTACTTCTCTGTTATTATGCTTCAATGCCCAGAGAATAGCATCAACAAAGGACTGGAATGATTCGGGTGGAAATTGCAGTAACGCATTGAAACCTCTTAAATCAATTTCACGAAGGAGCTTGTAGAATTCAACTCTATGCTCAGGATATTCAGTAAAATCCTTATTAATCATTTCCAAAGTAGGCACAAAAACTGAATTCAATATCTCCACGGTACCTTTAGGCATTCTTGAACCAACTTTTGCAACAAGCGTGGAGAGACAGTGCAATACCTCGGCATCACGTGCATCTGGAACACTCTCCTTATAATCTTGCAGAGTTGTTGTTAATAAATTAGGAACCAAATCTCTCACAATTTGTTCCTCATCACTAGCTTTAGAAATGTATATTTCTAAAAGCGTTAAGATTTCTTTTTTAATGGTTCTCCAACCACGAACTTTAGGGGTTTTAGTGGCAACAGGACCATCCGATTCCACTGCAGAAGATATCAACCGACTCACTGCGCTATATAGAGATAGCATATCATTATAGATATTAGCCAATTGTGGCAAGAAGCCCGATCCCATTGGTCTACAAACAGCGACATTGGTTTTCAAAATGTTGGCAATGATCTTATTAATTTCTGGATTTGCCAACAAATTTGGATCTTCTCCTGCCTGGGTTACAACAGTGTGCCAGGCAACATTGGGTAAATGCATCAAATTATCCAAGAGCCCATTCCTTATAGAAGGCACGTTTTGCGAAGAGACTATCACACCGCAGGCTTTATAGAAAGAATGAACCTGTTGAGGTTGTAAGTCCGCAGTGGTTTCTTGAATCTTTCTTATAATTTCATCAATAAATGGTTCAGTCTCTCCAGGTTGTTGTATGATGAAGTGTCGACGACACTTATTTGCTATCTCATTGAATGTATCGCATGCCATATCTTGCACACCTTCATGAGTTTCATGCATAAACTCAAACAATTTATTAACCACAGTTTTCAAGAATTTCCAATGTGCTTTAAGGAAACGTGGATATTGTCCCACAATGTACATTATATTGGAGGCAACAACTGCTTTATTGCTCTTACCACGTTTCATTTCAGTTAATGCAAGTAAATCTTTTATCACGATAACTAAAAATCTTTTCTCACGTTCTTCATCCATGGATCCGGATATAGAACCAATTGCCCAACACAAAGTATTTATATTATGCCAAGACCATTCAGTACCATCTATTTGAGCATTCAATTTTGCAGAAAGTATCGTTTCCATATCGTTGACATCTAAATGGGTTAGATAGACGAGCACCTGTCTTTCAGCTTTATACAACTGAATAGTATCACTTTCCTTAACAAACTCTCTTACAATTTCACCTTCGTCATTCTCCACAATCAAAACTTCTTCTGGGCGAGCCATATTTTCAATTATGATAAGCCTTAATTTCGACAAAATATCTTTATAAATATTTCTTCTGAGAGATAATCCTTCAAATATAGTCGGATCGGGTGCACCAGCACGTGGATTATACTGGAGCCTTTCCAAGGGACTTTGAGCTAATTTTTGTGGAAGATCACGAATCTCATCATATAAACTGCTAACCAAAACTGACCAATAATCTAGGCATGTTTTGAACAACTCACGTTCTTCAATCCTCGATAATGAAATAAGATAATTATGGGCTGTAAGAAGCAATCCTCTCAAACTTTCTTGAGATTCAACGGCTTTAAGATGGTTACCTAGAAAAGTCACTAAAAATAGAGCGAGATCCTGTAAATATTGTTGTTCTGCCGTTGGGGCATGCCTATAAGTAGCCTTAAGATCAGTACCAGGGGCAATCGATTTTTCAATTGCTTGGATAGCCATAGCAAACATTTGTACAAGTTGTTGATCATAAGGTGGTGCTACTAACTGAGATACTTCAATCAAACATTTTAAAGCAGCTCTTCTAAATCCTTGTTCCGGCAAAAATTTACCTGCAATGAGATTAAGAATATTGGTTTCAAAAACATAACCTAAAGGAATCCATGAAATATACTTTTCGAGTGCTTTTAATGTAGCCAATATGACACTGGGTTTATCGGCCTTATCAAGAATCTCAAAACAAAGTTTAAAGATCTCACCGAATTCATCACATAAGCTTGTCTTTAAAGCAGTTGCCTTTGCTTGTGTCATCTGTCCCGCTGAATAATCAAAAATTTCTTCAGATAGAAGTCTCAATATTCTCATGTTATTCTCACAGACATTATAACCAGCACGAGAAGACTGGACCAACTCTGGAATGAAATTGGGCCAATTCTTAGGCCAATCCTGCTTCAAGATCTGAACGAGTGTTAAATCGCATTTGTTGATCAATGCCTTTTCACTTTCGAACTGTGCATCATCTTGACACATTGCAACAATCATACTTGCAACAAAATTACGTATACCTAATCTTTGATCAGTTGGTAACGCCTTCCAACGGGATTTGATGAGGTTGTCCAATATGGATAACCCTATATATTTTGTCTCTGGATCTGAGGCATACTGGAGAATCTTATCAGCCTTTGTCCAAGAATCTGGATGATTTTGAAATTTTGTCAAAACCTCTTGAGCTTTCTTCTGTTCCTCACCTGTACCTTTATAGAGAGTTTCTACAATGCGATCTAGCAATTTGATATCTAGATCTTTGGAGAAGTCAAGTATTGACTCCATTTCTGGAGATTGCATGGCTGGTACTGACTATTTTTTGATGTAGATGCTTTATTTAGTAAACGGGAAGCAAAGAAGGGTCTAAGAAGATCTTGATGTGTACATAAGAGGAAAAAAAAAATTAATAATGATAATAAAGCTTGGAATACGAAGAAATTTTTATTCAATGTTAACCCGTTTTATTTATTTACCCCTAATCAATTAGATCAATAACGTCAATTAGTAAAACAATTAACTAGTGATGAAGCACCATTATATAGATATATATATTTACAAGTTTTATTATTTGGCTCTTCCCTGAAGTTCTTGTATTGCTTCAATGTCAAAGCACCATTTACCTAACCTACCATATTTCATTTCTTGTATGAGTTGAATGGCTGTACCTACATAGTTTGGAGTCTTATGCGTCTCGCCCCTACGACGAATGAAATTACCTTCCTTCCGTGCCATTGACTCCAAAAGTTCATAGATATTATTTGTAGGATGATTCAAATGCCTTCTATAAATTCTGCCATCCGGTTGCATAATATTCATAAGATAGAGCATATAATCAGAGAGTATGACTGGATCGGGTCTATTCACTTCTGAAATTATACCTGCCAATGAAAGACCAAGCATTGTTTCTGAATTTTTCACATGAGGAATTAAAACACCAGGTGTATCGTAGAGTAACACCTCTGGATCTCGGCTAATCCGGATTATTTCAGAAGTACTTCTAGTTACGCCGGGATGTTCACCCACTTGTGCTACCCTCTTCTTTTTCTTTTTAACTAACATACTTAAATCTTTGCCCATTCCCAAAGATCTTAACCCATTAACCATTGTAGATTTTCCCACATTAGGCATTCCCACTATCATCATCCTTAATCCTAGAGGTGGTCTTGGATACATGGATTGATACAATTTACGCACACTAGTTAGAATTCCATTAAGGTCACTCGATGATTTGCAATCGACCATTCGGAACTTCTCGTTACGGCAAAAACTCATCTTGGAAAGCTGTCTTGTAGTGAACATACTTTTGTCTCTTTTAGTATATAAAACAAGCCTTTCCTTATCTCTAAATACTTTTTGTAATAATTCATTTCTCGTAGAAATAGGTGCTCTTGCATCTCGAAGTTCTAATACTAAGTCTACCTGAGGCGATAGTTGTTTCATCCTCGTTAATGCTTTCGATTGATGTCCCTTAAAATCAGCAAGATTTACCCGGTAATCGGGAAATTTTAACCTTGGTTTAAAACCTCGTACTATAGCTTGAGCAGACATGTATAATAATTTATTCAGTTAACCGTATTACAAACTTGTGTTCAGTAGGGGGTAAAAGTTGGTTTAAATTTCAATTTGATTTAAATTTTATCTTTGATCTAAGTTTACATCCTTAAAACTAACAACCAATCTTCAATCAAATAATGCCGCTTATACTATTTGCTGGGTACCCTAGTTCCGGAAAGACTAAATGGAGTAACAAACTTTTCAGGGCACTTACTGATCGGATTGCCAGTCTAAAATCTAATGAACCGGGTTCCAATTTGAAGGTAAAGTTATATAATGATGAAAACCTTGGAATTACACATGAAATGTATCGAGAATCGGTGACTGAAAAGGCTGCAAGAGGTAAACAAATGTCGGCAGTTCGTCGAGATTTATCAAAGGATACTATTGTGATTCTCGATGGTTTAAACTATATCAAGGGTTTTAGGTATCAACTATTTTGCGAAGCTAAAAATTTGGGGACTACATATTGTGTGATACAAGTTATTGCACCGACAGATGTATGCTTTAAAATAAATTCAACACAACAGCCACAAAATAAAAGATGGAAAGAGGATCTTATGAAAGCATTAATAATGAGATTTGAAGAACCAAATGGACAGAATCGATGGGATTCCCCTTTAATTCCTGTAACTTACGATGATCACGATTTACCAATAGACGAAATTTGGAAAGCCATAGTTTTAAGAAGATCACTTAAACCAAATCAATCTACATATATGAAGGCGGTAACTACTACCAATTATCTTCAAGAATTAGATAGACTGACATCCTCTATTATAGATCAAATAGTGGAATATCAAAATCTGAATCAATGCGGTGGTACTATATTAATTGATTCAAAATCCGATATTTTTGTGACACTACCAACTAGAAGTGTTTCTATTGCAGAACTTCAAAGACTTAGACGTACATTTGTGTCATTAAATCGTATGAGATCGATAGATGCGAAGCGGATTACACCACTTTTTGTGGAGTTTTTAAATCATGCACTCAATAGTGAATGAACGATTAGGGTTTTTATTTGATTATATAGAGGACAATTAATTACACTCATTGAACATGCGACATTATTTTTAGCCGTGGAACTCGGAATATTTTAAGGAGAGGCCCGTGGAATTTTCTATTAGTCTAAAATTTTAGCATGTAAATAAACTAAGATTTATTAGGATGAATCAAAAAAAAGGTTTGAAATTGAAAAAAAAATAATCAAAAAATGAAATCAACATCAAGCAAATGAAAAAAAAAAAAATAGAAAACAGCATTAGATTTAGAGAGAAAGACTTTCATATACTCTGTTCTGAAGATAAAACTTCTTAACAGTGTTTCCACATTGCTTTTACTATTACCTGAACATTGGGTATATAGTACTATCTATATTTTCTTTTTTTAATACCTCTTGAACTCGAAATTTTTCAGTGTTTCCTCATTGCAGTCCATTCTCCATTTACCGTTTTGAGTATTCAATCTCGTTTATCATCAAGTGTTTAATTTAGAATTCTTATTACATTCTTATCTATTCTGACTTGAGTTTCATTGCAAACTATTCAACTCAGGTAGCTAAGAAGACCATATTCTTTGATGCACAGCTTTAGTGGGTATACTACATTCAGAATAGAAGGCGGGTTATATTCATATTCATCATGGATAATTTAAAGCAATCACAGCAGCAGCAGCAGCAACAGCAACAACAAAAGCAACAGCAGCAACAGCAACAGCAGCAGTTTGATAATTTACAGCTGGCGAACACTCAAACGAGTGCGGCTAATCCCGATAATTCTGCTGGTGTCATCAATAACGAAATCAATGTACAGTATGGATTAGACAAACATCACCATCATCATCATCATTACCAATCGTTGGCAAACAGTAGCCACTCATTATCACCACAGCAGCAGCAACAACAACAGCTTTATATTCAACAGCAGCAGCAACAACAGAGGCTTTCTGCCGTTGGAAGAGCTGACCAAAATGTTGGTCAAGAGCAAGTTTGTCAAGTCACAACTGCAAACCGACAGCGGTCTTTGAATAGCCAAGAAGAATTATTGGCTTCGAATCTTCAAGAAACTTACAAGGCAATTTTAAAGTTGGAAATTGAAACTCAGCAGGGGTGCTCAGAAGTTAATCAACGACTAGTGGAAAATGATGCAGGTGCCGAAATCACGTCACAGCTTTGGATTGTTTACAAAAGTGTCGTACAACTATTGGATCACTACTATGATTTCTTGCTCTATGCTTTATCACCAACATCTGCACGCGCTGGCAAACCATTGGTTATGAATTATCGCATCCTGCGTCGGATGTGGGTTTATGGTGTCATTTCATTTTTAGAAGTGTTAAAGAATGTGGCTGCTATATTTGTTGAGCACGAAATTTGTGCATGCTTCATTGCATATGCTTTTAATATTATATCATGTTTGACTGACCCACAATTAGGTGTTGAAGGTTGGTGGGCTGAAAAGCTAGGTGATCTCAGTAGAATGGCTATAGCTCTATACCCGGGTAGGTATATGGATTGGAAGGCATCCTCTGTTTCATGGTATAGGGAAGCAATGAAAACACAATATGGCCATGGTAAACTCTATTACCATGCATGCACCGTAGAAAGTGATAATCTAACGGCCCTAGTGGATATCGGTAAAAGTGTCACCTGCCGTGAACCATTTGTTCCCACCCAACAGTATCTTAGAATCATTGTCGATAATGTGTGTTCTCAACGAAACATCCTCAGCTCAATAGAGATGGCAATGATTGATTTTGTGAAAATTCATAAGATCCTTCTTCTACCAAATTACAATGGTAATCAAGAAATGATTAACTTGGTTTCACATTATGCATCTCATTTCGGCCTCGACAACAGCAACGTGGACTTCTTTCAACTGCGTGGTGATTCAGAGGCAGTGCCCAACGTTAAATTGCAATTTTGGTATCAGCAATCTGCCAATTTTGCTATTTGCAATTTGAATCATCTTATTGGATTTGGTGATAGCAGGAACCCATTTGCAAAATTGTTCGGTCTTCCTGAAGCATTGAAAGAAAGAAAGGAAAGGAAAGAGAAAAGGAGAAAAACATCTCGAACCAATGAAAATCAGACAGGTGATACCAAATCCGGTTCTGATGACGCAGATTCATTATACTACTCAACTGCAGATGAACAGAAAGAAGAAGCATGGTTTAGCCTAATAGATTACATTAACTGTGGCGTGTTAGAAATATCAACGGAAATGTTAAGACAGTATGTTACAGGCCCATTACAGACATCTACACCTCACATTATTGTTTGGCTGTATTTCATTATAGCTATTGGACGTGCAGTAGATGCTCATCCTTCTGCTAAGCCACTGTTCACTCAACTCATTCATAGATTTATTCCATGGTCTAAGATCATTCCGTATTTGAATGATATCCTTTGCATACTTAGATCATCGGAGGAATATCGCCCAGACTTTAGATATTATATGGACTTGTTTAATACGGGCGATGGGGATATCTTACAACATATTTCTGAAAATGAAGGCCTATGGGAGGCATGGAAATGTTGGGGTTCTCTATGGTTTGATAGTATTTGCTTAAAAGATGACTATGACACACCCGAGGAAAGTGGTGTCAAAGAAGATATTTTTGATATTCCTTCCGGCGGTCCACGTTATTCTCCTGAGGTGAATGGTCCAAGATTTATTCGTATTGCAGTTTTAGCAACTTATATTGGATTACATTATCCAGGTTTTGGTTTGGCTATGGAGGGTAATATCTTCAAATATCTTCCAAATAAAACGTCTGAAGTCCTTTCACCAGCTGAAGTCTCAAGTTTAGAATATTTCTATCAAGATCAGAGATTAATTGCACTTGGTGGTGAAAAGACTCCAAGTGCACTTGTCGTGCAAGATAAACCAGACACAGAGATAAATCCTTCTCAATGGGCTGGTGAAAATATTGACCCTAAACTCCCAACTTTAGAAGCAAATTCTTACGGGTTTATGACTGAGGTAATCAATAATGATTATCCTGCTTTCTTGAGCAAAGAAAGGCATCATGAACCACCAGAGGATGCCGACGATGAAATAGAATATAATGATCCGTATGCGCAACATGGTGTTTATCAGTCCGATTTGGTTCGTATTCCGGGAGATCTCGGTGATAAGATGGATACATCACTGACTTTCATTTCGTTGGATACAAATATATGGTTAAAGCATTGTGGTCGTGTCTTCAAATGTGTTAGATCTGAAATTTTCCGTCTATCAGTGCCATTAACTGTATTTCAAGAACTCAGATCTCTAAGAAGATCTACCGATGCTTCAGTTGCTGACTCTGCAACTCGTGCCGTAATTATTATCAGGCAACTTTATGCAGATAAAGAGGTTCTCCCTGTTCGTGCTGATGGATCAAAGGCCTCATCTTTAAACGAAACTCTTGAATTTGAACAGAACCAGAATTGGCGTTCAAATACAGATGAGATTATTATGAAGGCAGTAAAACTAAATGATGATTTAGGTAAATCTTTACTCCTTGGCAATGACTACAGAATCAATAAGGGAGGTAAAGTTTTAACCAGAGTTGAAGCCAGGCTTTTCAAATACAATATACTCATTACTGATGATCGGAATATGAGTTTACGTGCTAAGGCAATTAGATTAAATAACTTCTCTGGTGCATGGCTCTTTACTCAAGTGGAACGAGTTGCAAATGAAAGATGTGCAGATTAATGATGTGACTTTAGTTTTGGAGAATGCTTTATAAAGAAATTTTACATATGGATTATGTATATCTCTTTATAATATTCTTTTCAAAAAATGTAGCATATATAAATATAGATATATACATACATATTAATACTTACCCAGCAATTCAATAACGGTATGCCGTGTATTACATTCCTTAAAGTGAATCAGATAGATTTTTTTTTTTTTTTTTTTAGATATGTCCCTTTCGGTAAAATAGACAATGAAGAAATGTTATATTTATCGAAATTCACTATCAATTATTTATCATTCTGATCTATATAAATCTTAAAAGGATCCCTTTAGCCAACTTAGTGAAAATATTATGTAAAGCTATATTCTTTAAAGTCTAAACGTAAATATTTCGATGAATGATGATAGATGCGAGAGCCTGGGTATAGTTCTAAGAGTACTTGCCTACTTTACCGGGGATTGCACGTCACACTCAAAAACCATGAACGCAACAATACATAAGATATCCGAGTATTCGGAACTATTATCCTTCAGCTCTTGGATGATTGCCCAGATACCGCAAATTTTGGAAAACTATTTGGAAAAAGATGTGGAAGGTATGTCTTTCCATTTCCTTGTTACTTGGTGCATGGCTGATCTAGGTACTTTCTTCAGTTGTTTAATGAATCATGCTATCTTTGATAGGACTTTTGTTTCCGCGTATAATTGTTCTATGGATGCCATAATTTGTTGGCAATATTATCATTATAAGCTTGCATATAGTGGTCCCAAGTACGGTCTTTCAAAGCGTAAGAATAGACGTAGGAGAAGAAGAAAGGGAAGAAAGAATAAGAAGTCTGGTAGCAAGATAAATCGAAGAAACCTACAACAATATAAGCCAGCAAAGAATACCGATACAGCCAAGGCTTTAAATTCAATCAAATCCACTAAAGCAAAGATTGATACATTAAAAAAAGAGGTGTCAAAGGTGGATAAGGCTGCAAAAAAGGTTGCAGAAGTAGCCAAATCTGATGGAAGTGTTGTTTCGAAAGTCGGAAAGACTGTTAAAACTGTAGCTAAAGTTGTTCAAACTGCAAGCGTTATTGTTGGAGCTAATGCCTTGCCTATATCCCGAGGTTACATTCAACCTATGGTCAAAAAGGACAACTCCATTCTACATTTTTTACTTGGATTTTTCCCCGGTGTTGATGAACAACAGTTTTCAATCTATTTAGGTTATGCCTCATCTTTTTTGTATATTGGATCTAGGCTGCCTCAAATATTCGAGAATATTTCCCAACAATCTTCTAAGGGTCTTTCGTTGAAGCTCGTTGTTTTTGTTTTAATTGGCAACATCTTTTATTCTATTTCGCTTTTAACATCGAAAAATGCCATTGTTGGTGGTAAGAAAAGTGCCGAGTTTTGGGAAGATGATCTTTGTTATTTAGTTGGCTCTGTGGGTACCATCGTGTTTGACATTTTCCTTATCGTTCAATATGTTTACTATGATATTGTTCATTTTTGCAAGGAAGCATTAGATGAGATAAATGATTCAGACTCAGATTCGGATTCAGACTCAGAAGCTGGGCCTCCATTAGTTGGTCACTGTCCTAGATCACCTGCTCTTCAAAATTCTTCTCAACCAATTGATTTGCCGGATGTGCTTTCACCGAAGCATATTAGAAAGCTTAGTGAGCATACACCGCTCACACCTATCGATTTCTTGGCAGATGATTATGATTCCATAACGAAGAAATTGAAGAAACCAATCGATAAGAAAGCTGTCATCGATGAAATAGAATCCTCATTAACAAAAGGGAAAAAGCCATAACGTAGTGCTGGTCACTTCATATAAACTTCCTAATCTAGACATATAAGTTAATAACAATTATAATTGTGTGGTATTGAAATAGGGCGGTATAAAAACTATACAACATTCCAAATTTTATCGTGTCCTCCTATCATCTACGTCAAGATTTCTTCAACATTTTTATTGTTTATTAAAAGCCAGCCTTTTCCCTGATAATGTTCAATCAATTCTAAAATAATATTATACGGCAGTGCAGAATCTTAGATGGGGGGGGAAAAAAAACTCGGGCCCATTATCTTGCACTCTCTGGCTGCCCTGAAATTGTCTCTTATCGGTTATCCTGCTAAATTAATCCAAATATGGATTTTGTCCCCTCACTTTTTTTTTTGCCTTCATTTCTATATATTGAGATTTATTGCTAAGACTTTCTGTTCTGGTATAGTTTCTATCTCTTGCGCCTTTTCTGTTTCTCTCTCCTTTAATAAGTTCATAGGTTTTCCTAAGTAAATTACTTCAATTGGGTTGATAAATATCTAACTGAAGTAACAAAGCAAAATTCTAAAGGGAAAATTGTCCTTAAATGAAGTTTTCTTCCTCCACTTCCGCTTGGTCTGTAGCCCTTGTGGCAACAGCTTTCTTGGCATCCGCTGATGCCAAAGTTCATTCAGTTAACTTAAAGAAAAATCCACTCTCTGACACTTTCAAGGATCTCGCATTTCCAGATTATGTTCAATCGTTGAAGGCAAAATATGTTCACACTTTCAATAACTATCTTAAGGTTAAAGGTGAGCAAATTTCATCTACCCTTTCTTCTGGTAACAAACAGCAGATTCCATTCGTGCCATATGTGGAAACTGCAGTGACTGACAGTGATATCATTTCTTCTTCGAGTCATGATTCACCCTTAACTAACTACATGAATGCTCAATACTTTACTGAGATTGAATTGGGTACCCCTGGTCAAACTTTCAAAGTTATTTTAGATACAGGTTCTTCTAACTTGTGGGTTCCAACTAACGACTGCTCGTCTTTGGCATGTTATCTACACGAGAAGTATGATCATGAGCAGTCTTCTTCATACGTTAAAAATGGTACCGAATTTTCTATTCAATATGGTTCAGGTTCGATGAAAGGTTACATTTCTCAAGATACTTTGAAATTGAGTGACTTGGCCATTAAGCATCAAGATTTTGCTGAGGCCACCGAAGAACCAGGATTGGCATTTGCCTTTGGTAAATTTGACGGTATTTTAGGTTTGGCTTATGATACTATTTCCGTCAATCATATTGTCCCTCCTATTTACAATGCTATTAATAGTGGATTGTTGGATAAACCACAATTTTCGTTCTACTTGGGTGATACCTCTAAGTCTGAAGAAGATGGTGGTGTTTGCACTTTTGGAGGTGTTGACGAATCCAAATTCTCTGGTAAGATTACATGGCTTCCAGTTAGAAGAAAGGCTTACTGGGAAGTTAAGTTCAACGGTATCGGATTGGGCAATGAATATGCAGAATTGGAAAATCATGGTGCTGCGATCGATACTGGTACTTCCTTGATTGTTCTTCCAACTCAATTGGCTGAAATTTTGAATAGTGAAATTGGTGCAGAAAAATCGTGGTCCGGCCAATATACTGTTGACTGTGATAAGAGAGATTCTCTTCCAGATTTAACTCTGAATTTCAATGGTTACAACTTTACTCTTTCTCCATATGACTATACTTTAGAGGTTTCTGGCTCATGTATGTCCGCTTTCACTGGCATGGATATGCCTAAACCTATTGGTCCTCTTGCGATCATTGGTGATGCCTTTTTGAGAAAATATTACTCTATTTATGATTTGGGTAAAGATGCTGTTGGATTGGCTAAGGCAAATTGAAATCATGAAATCTTTTTTTAATATGATTGCAATTAATTTTGAAGAGAATAGAGCGATTCCAGTCTTTTTATTAAATCAAGCTCTACTCTACATACTCCAATGATTCTCAGCTCGATGTTAAACTGAACCAGTTATTCCAAATAATTTGAAAAAACATAAAAATTAAAATAAAGATATATGCACTTATTGGGTTTGGGAATTGATTATTAGTATTAAAGTTATACCGTTATTTAGTAAATAAAAGTAATTGTCCAGTTAATTGATTGTTCCTAGTGATATCTTGAAGCCTTTCTAGGTTGTTGTGATGATGCAATTTGAAAAGGTCTTTTTCTAGTAGAATGTACGGGTTTACCTGGGGTACGATTTCCCTGGGCCAATTCTTCTTTTAATTTACTCTTCACCAATGCTATATCAAAGGCATCAAGTAATTGAATGGATTGAATATCCGCTGAAGTTCTGTCCTGTAATCCATTATTGAATAAGCCGGTCCCATCATTGATGGTGACTTTATATGAGATGGCTTGTTTCTTCTTCTTATCTCGGAAAAGATCAATAACATCCCCATCGAAAATTTTGATTTTATGACCCTTAGAAACTCTGCATCCATTAATGAAGCAACTATTAGTACTACAGTCTAATAGCCATATATCTTCCAAACCCATTGCTGGAGATTCAAAGATAGAAGGGGTATCGATCGGATGTCTCTTTTTAAAGAGTACACAATGGAGTTTAGAAATTCTTTCATCTGTTACAGAATAGTCCAAATCTTCCAATCTTCCAATGTAAAATGCTGGCATACCTTGCTTAAAATAGAGCTGATTCTTCACTATCGAATCTGGTGGTGCATTCAAAAGCTGCAATATCATGCAGACACCAGGATGATTAGATAAGGACGATTCTACTGGTGCGATGGTACTTTCTTGAAGGTTCCTTTCAAGATCAAGTCTTGCATCAACTGCTTCTTCTCGGAATTCAACTTCGTTACTTTGATTATGAATTAGCGGAGAGGTAGCAACGTTGGTGGTTGCGGCACGCTCAGGCTTTTTAGGAGATTCATTTATTGACTCTTGAATTTGAAGTGCTTTCAATCTTGTCTGAGAATTTGCAAGAGCTTGGCTCTCCCGTGCACGCTGAGAAAATGCTTGAGACATTCTTTGTTGATATGATTGACTCTGAGACAAGCTTACTTGAGAATCGGTTGAGCATATTTCTCGAATCCATGGATGTTGTAAGGCTTGTTTGGCATTTAGTCTCAACGAAACGTCTACTTCCAACAGTTTGTCCATAAAGTCTCTTCCTTGAGAGGAAACGCCGTTTTCTTTCAATAAAGAAGCATGATATTTACCCGCAATAATATTTTTAAATAGTGCATCCTGTGTAGATCCACTAAAGGGAAGATGAGCAGTTAAAATCACAAAGAGTAGACATCCTATAGACCACATATCCACTTTGTTTGAATATGAATCAACCATAGATTTTCCATTACCAAGATATCTCTGCTTCGAATTTGTTCGCATGCTATATTTACGGGTAATGATCTCTGGTGCAAGGTATGCAAGGGTACCACAAAACGTTTTCATCACACTAGTCTTATCTTGACCCTTTGCAAGTCCGAAATCTGTGATTTTCACAGTAACCGGATCATCCTGTGCAATCAAAATATTGTCTGGTTTCAAATCTCTATGTGATATCCCTTTGGAATGCACGTATCTAATTGCCAGAAGAATTTGCCTTGCAATTTCTCTACCCGCTGCTTCTCCGACGGCCCCATATGATGCTACAAAATCCATAAGATCACCACCTGCAACATACTCCATAACAAGATAGTAAGAATCATCATCTTCGTAAAATGCCTTCAATGTAACAATACCTGGATGATGCAATTTCTGTAGAATCTTCAATTCTCGGCTAACACCTTCAATAGCACCTGTCATTGCTTTCTTCTTAGATATGATTTTAACAGCATATGTCTCTCCAGTCTTTCTTTCTATGGCCTTTTTCACAGTAGCAAATGCGCCCGATCCTACAATTTCATCTCTTATTATAAAATCATGAAGGATTCCACCTTGTGCCATTTCAGGAAAATCAGATGCTTTTCTATTTCTCAAACTGACAGAATTCTGTAAATGCCTCATTGACGATCGAAGAGTTGATTTATTCTTCATTGATTTGGGAAAATGTACCAAGAATCTGACGACATCTGCTGGAATACCAATTCCAATACTAATTTCATCGCCTTGAGTCAATATGTAGTTGGTACCCTTGATTAATTTCGAACCGTTAACCCAAGTGCCATTGGTGGACATATCTTGAATCATCATATTTGTATCATTGCTTCTATTTTTCTCTTGAACATTCATCCAAAGTTTGAAATGACGATTACTAATTCTATTGCTCCTAGTTGGTATTGGATAATCGCTTGTTTCTGTTCTTCTTCCAAATATCCATTCCTGTCTTCCTGTTCCATTATCCTCTTTAAGTTTTACATCAATGTATGTATTTTTTCCATCCACTGCAGTTGTACATATAAGACGACAAACTATTCCAGCTTGTAAAAGATGATCCGCTAAATGATCCAAATCAGCATTATGCACATTAGGCTGCGTTGGTTGTGTGATTTGTGTTGCATTTGTATCTGGGTTTTTCATCCTTCGGCTTCTTGAAGGAAGCGCTTGATAGTTTGATTCCTGTAACGGTTCAACAATATCTGTCATATGAAGCGCCACTGTTTAAATTTTGTGTTTTTATAACAGCAAGGTAATAAAAATTTTGGAAAAGGAGATATTAATATGGATCTTTGTATCTTTATCTTATTACTTTTGCTTTGATTGTAGTACGTAAATGATACCTTCCATTGAGTTATAGATCAAAAAAAGACGCGTTCTTGGGATCGAGAAATCTCTCTCTAAGAATAATAATTATTATTTATTTTTCACCTCCTGCAGAATTTCAGATGCGAAAACTTTCACTATAGACCCCTAACAAATTACTGAATTCGTTGGCTTATCTGTCAGCATAAAGTATGATCGAAGATTCAATCAACAGGAAGCGTGGTAATGACCAAAGTGGTCCGGATGCAAAAAAGCCCAAAAAGGGACCATTAAATCGTCCACCAGTTAGCGGAATTAAGGAGGAAGATGTCGGAATCAGTGAATTTATTTATCAACATCCAGATAAAAGAATTACAGGTGTTTTAAAGCAGAGGTATACCGACTTCCAAGTTAATGAAATTGATCCTAACGGAAAAGTTCTTCACTTGCAGGATTTGGGATTCAAGCCAAAGGAAGAGGTAAAAGTCAAAGAAAAGAAGCCTGAAGTTGAGAAACCAGATGATTCGCAGCCCAAGTTTCAAATATCGGACGAAAATAAAGCCAAATTAGTAGAATTGATAGGCAAGGAAGATACAGAGAAACTTGTTGCAATGCTTGGATCGCATAATACGATGGAAACAACTATGTGCTTTCCCGATAAAGCCAAACGGTCTCAGATTCATCAACTGATTAGAGCTGCTTTCCAAGGACGATTTGAAACGGCAACATCCAATGATGATAAAATTAGAATCGGTATCAACTCTTTTAGAAGAACTAAAAGAAGCAAGAAGCTACCAAAAATTGATCATAATCTTGGTTCTCGAAAGGCATTTCTTCGATTTAACCTTTACAAGGAAAATAAGGAGACAATGGAGGTAGCAGGAATTTTGAGTCGAATTTTGGGTATTCAAGTTAAAAGAATTAGATATGCGGGTACTAAGGATAGACGTGGAATAACTGTGCAAAGAGCTTCATTAGAGAACATCCCAATTGAAAGAGCAAATTCCTTAAATAAAGTCCTTCGTGGTTGTAGGATGGGTGGATTTGAATATTCGGATACTCCCGTGAACTTAGCCAATTTGACTGGCAATCAGTTTATCATCACGATTAGGGATGCTAAACCTATCGATCCGTCTCAAACCTTAGAAGAGGCTATCAAACCAATTTTTGAGTCATTAAAAGATGTTGGTTTTATCAATTATTATGGTATGCAGCGATTTGGAACTTTTTCTGTTTCAACCCATCTCATTGGTAAACAGATTCTTAATGGAGAATGGAAAAATGCAGCGGAATTAATCTTGAGTGAACAAAAAGTGGTTAATCCTTCTTCTCGTGAGGCTAGAAAGATATGGAGTCAAACAAAAGATGCACATTTGGCCCTTAAACGTATGCCAAGAAAGTGTAATGCTGAATATTCTATTTTAAGTAGACTTGATAGAGCTGAAAAGAATGAAGATGGTGAATACTCTTCTGGTGCATACTTTAATGCCATTATGGGAATTGCCCGCAATTTGAGAATCATGTATGCACATGCATATCAATCGTATATATGGAACTGTGTTGTTTCAAAAAGGATCAGACTTTGGGGTCTAAAAGCTGTCGTGGGAGATTTGATTCTTGTCGATAAAAAAGTAGAAGATAGTAATGGACTCGAGGATGTCAAAAGAAAAAATATTACCGTTGCCAAACCACTTACAGAAGAAGATATCAAATCAAAAAAGTATACAATTTATGATGTTGTTTTACCAACCCCAGGTTATGATGTTGTTTATCCTAATAATGAAAAGTTGAAGAACTGTTATGTTGAACTCATGAAGAAGGATGGGCTTGATCCTTTCAATATGTCAAGAAGAGTGAGAGAATTTTCTCTCGCTGGTTCTTACAGAAATATTGTGGCAAGAACTACAAATCTAAATTACACTGTTCGTACGTATAATTCATATACAGATGAATTGGTGAGAACTGATCTGGAAATTTTACAGTTAAAAGAAAAGGCAAAGCAAGCAGGTAAAGATATATCTGTCGATCGTATTCTACCAGGAGATCCTAATGGATCGTTAAAGGCCATTGTTCTTGAGATGGAACTTCCTCTATCTACATATGCTACAATGGCTTTGAGAGAGCTTGTCGCAGATGATTAGCGGGTGCTGTAATATTTAATGTGATAAATAGAAAGTAAATATTTACGTCAGGTCCTAATAATTCTGTATAAGTCCAAGTAAAATGAGAAATGGAAAAAAAAAAAAAAAAAAAAAAAAAAAGGGATTGATTATCCAGCGTTATTCCAGGTATATTTAAAGAAATCAATTTGTACTCCTTATTAATTCCTTGTAAGTATAAAGGATAATAAAATTTTTAATACATTACATAGCTGTATGACAGCTTTCAAGGCAGAATTCTTATATTTTTGCTAGTCTTTGCTTAATTGCGCCTATGTTCAAACAAAGTTTGTCAAATGAGATTAATGTGGTAGGTTCAGGTACCAAAAGAGGATCTCTGATAAAAGATGACGGTGTTAAAAGAACCACTAGAAGAACAGTTTCATTTGCTTGGTTATTTGGAAGAACTTTCGAGGATGGATCTGACCAGGCAGAAAAATTGAAACGGCCAGAGACAAGAGAGTCCTTACAGGAAAGGATTCAACAATTACATGCGAAGAAGACCGAGTATCTAACTAAAAAGAGATTCTTCTTCCGAAATATTGCAAGAGGGTTCCTATACAATGAAACAAAAAATCCCGGAAATGTAGCTTCCTCTTCAACCTCAGACACCAGGCCAGATCAGTTTGCCAAAACTAGCTGCCAAACCCCGCGGAAAGGTACTAAGAACCTTTGTAATGAATTGCTTAATGATCCAAAAGAATATTCCGAGCAATGTGATGAGGTTTTGATTACTAAAGAAAGATTATTATTAAATAGATTACTTCTTAGTGGATCAGGGATGGGTGTAACAAAAGAAGAGTTCGAAGGCGGTTGTCAGATTACAAAAAAACATTTGGCGCCTCTCAAAGATAACTTTTCTCTTACAAATACATTAACAGAATCAACTGATTATCACCCTCAAAAAGATGAATTTACTTCACAATCGGTTCTATTGGCAAACATACCAATATATACAAGTATACCCGCCATTCTAGCACAAATTGGAGGTGGACCACTTGAAAGAATTCAACTTCTTAATAGGAAGAATTGGAGTTTGATGGATATTGCACAATCCAAGTTACAACATATTGATTGGTCGCGTACCGTTTTAAAGCTTGATTTTGATAATAGAGAATGTGCACTTGCTTTCTGGGAATTTTCAAAAAGTCAAGCATTTATTGTAAATGGCCATCATATTACGGCTTTCCAACTACCAGATTTACACCAAGTTAATAACGAGCTATCATCGCTTCCTTTAGAGTCACAAAAATATAGCGGGGAGATAACAAGGGAACTTATGGAAGAGCCAGAGAAGGCACGCCGGATCCTAGTATTAAAGAAACCCATTGCTTCTAAGAGGAAAATAAGTTCTAGAAAGCATTATTCTTATCCTGATCCGGAACTTAATTTTAGTAGGGATTTTAATGTAGATGAAATCCTTGAAGATTTCTCTCGATTTGGCAATGTGGTGGAAATTACTCCAGTCATTTCTAGAAAGCTATGCTTTGGAATCCAGTATTTCGATGTTGCCTCTGCAATTGCAGCCAAACATACAATAGAAGGTGATATAAAAAATGAGAATTCTTTTGGTGATGAGTTCTGGCAGAAGTATCATGATTGGTACATTTGGTACGGAAAAGATCCAACTGAAAAATCAATTTTGGTTTGACAGCGTCCACGCGATCTTTTCATTTTTAATTCTTAGTATATCTTTTTTTTTTATAGCGGTGCTTTTTCACCATGACAGCATGTAACACTTCATATAATCATAATAATACATTTACTATAAAGAAATAGTTAAGATGCTCAGGGGTGGATATATGTTTCAAACTCTTGGGTACAGAAGCTTTTCAATCATATTTGCCAGGCAATATGCTGAAAAAAGCAATCCACCTCAGCTTTCTACCATAATTGATATTCAGCAGAGTATGCACAATGCACATACAAATTCAAACACGAAGAATGTTATCCCCTTAATTGGCAGAATGACATACCAAAAATGGAATATGAGTGAAGAAGAGAAGAAAAATGCAGACATAAAATTAAATTCACCACAGAGCTTGCCCCAATTACATTTATTGAAATCCAAAAAGGAGGTTCTTCAAGAAATCGGTCAACAACGACCAGATCTTAAAACTGAAACTTCCCAAAGATGGGTTTACTATTATCGAATGATGCGAAATTATCTTAATTTCATTAATAAAGGTATTTCGAACGTTTGGAAAACATACATTCAATTAAAGAAAACCAACTATCAGTGGTTAAAGCCATATTACGTATTTGATAATGGTCTCGATAGAACGGATAAGGCGACAGGTAGTCCTAAAGATAAGAAATTATTGCTACGAAGTAATACATTGGATCAAATAGTGGGTGAATTAGCTACTGCAGTCAGATGCCAAGAAAATGTAGAACATAATAAAGTATGGGGTTTCAAACAGAAGGATGATCTTGAATATATTGCGATATCAAGAGCTGATCTTCAGAAAATGTTGAGAAACAAGTATGATATTCCAAGGCTTCCTTTTTTTGCGACACTATTCTTAATCTTTGAGGAATTATCCCTTGGTATATTCTATATATCTCCATACACAGTTCCTACTACATGCGTTTTCCCACGGTTCATGCCACGATACTTTAGTAGATGCTTACAAGCACAGAGGAGATTAAAAGATATTCGTAAGAATATTCAATTGGAAACAATTGCATCCAGAAATCCATATGATATGGATATGAATGAATTGAGACAACTATGTGAATTGCTTTTGGTCAGTTCAAGTTTCAAATGGGCAAATTATATTGAGAACAATAAGTTTATGAGAAGTAGATTATTGCAGAGATACAAAGAAATTACTCTTGATAACTATTTAATAGTCCGTGATGGAGGTGTTGATAATTTGAATGACATAGAAGTATTCGCATCCTGTATTAGAAGAGGATTGATCGATTTTGAAATACTGTGTCAAAATATTAAGAGAAACAAGGGGGGGTACTACACAGATTTTGTTGATATCAGTGAACAGAGAGAAATTCTAAGGAAATTTATTATAGATTTTGATGATAGAAGAAACAACGTTGGACTTCTTGGACTATATATCACTACCAACAAGCAATAAATAATGACTTGTACATAATAAAATAATTCAGGATATTTCTGGAGCCGGAACATCCTTACACATGATTTGAAACAGGTTTATCATTTTAGGTTTTTTTTTTTTTTTTTTTTTTTTTTTTCGGATAACTGGAGAGCGATTTGTAAAGGAATTAATTGATTGACAGGTCGGACAAATAAGCTAGGAATAACCGATAAGCAGAAATATTGTGATATACTGAATGCAAATATAATGTCTGTTAGCATGTAAACAATCCATTCTGTTAATCTGCTTTCCAATAATAGCTTAGAATAGGCATCACCTTGTGTTCAATATATAAAGGGTAATCAGTGTCCCTTAACTACCGGCAGACATAGCTCCCAGTGTAAACTAAGCCTTCCAATTAGCTTGTAGTTCTATCCAATATGCTTGAAATGTAGTAAATCTTACATCTATATATAATTCTTCAACAGAGAGCCATTTTTTAAATAGAAATCTAAACCCCCAACCTAGTATAGGTATTTTTTGGCTTAATTCCAAATGCATTGTGGTAATTTCTTTTACCGGTGACTGTGGGGTGGGAATTTTCAACATGGGGTAGTTTAATAAATAATTCCATTCCGGTTTTCCTTTTTTTTTTCTTCTATTTTTTTATTCCCTTTATTATTTCATGTAATTTTCTTGAGTCACCACTGTATTTCAGTACACTAATAATCGTCAATATAGGTACCGCTCCCTCTTGCTATTCGAAGTTGATTAACTTCTGTTAAAGGGAAATTTAAACATACACAAATTTGAATACCGTTTTCTCCCTTTGTTATTGTGAATAGCCATTTCCTGCTCTCGCTAATCAAGACGACACTTTATTTATTGATATTTGGTCGTTTTACCAGAATCACTTAATCTTCAAAACCCATACCGATCCAATTTTCTAAAGAAGATGGCGAGATTTGGCTCATTTTTCCTCCATTTGAGGCATCATCCAAATGATGAATCCGAACAATCCAATGTACATTCTGAAACATCCAGCTCACGACAAGGAGTGACAGATACTTCTTCAATATCGGCTAGTACACAGAAGACGAATGCTACAACACCAACCAAAGATTTGATACCAAAGGCGACAATGATGTCAGCATCATCTACAAGAGCCCATACTGGTGTCGACTCCTCAAGCAACAGCCAATCACACGGAAGTACCTCTTCGCTTGCTGCAAGTTCAGGAGCATTGAAATCTTCACTGTCAAGGGCTAATACGGCCAGGAAATCCATTTTAGGTTTAACAGTTGGGAGAACACAGACCGGCGAAAGTTTATTCAGTCATCATCATGCGGCGGTGCCTCAGGTTAATATGACGTCTGTTCACGCCGAGAGACCCCATGAACATTATTCCTCCTCGATGGTTCAGTTGAGAAAGTTTTTCCGTCCTATGAGAAAACGATCACACGGAAGTGGAAGCTCAACACCAAGAACGGTTTCACATGTTAGTACCGGACCAACATTCACTCATGATGCCCACAATAATATGATTGTTAAAACGGATAGGAAATTCTGGGATAATCTTGAAGGTTCATTAACCAAAAAGTATGGAAAAATGGGGAAGATGCTTGGATCTGGAGCGGGTGGTTCTGTTAGGCTCATCACGAGAGAGAGCGATCATGTCACTTTTGCAGTTAAAGAGTTTGTGCCACGTAGAGCACACGAAAGTGTGAAAGAGTATGCAAAGAAATGTACTGCAGAATTTTGTATTGGATCTACTTTGCATCATCCAAATGTGATTAAGACTCTTGATATTATCAGTGAAAATAATCATTATTATGAAGTTATGGAGTATGCACCGGTTGATTTTTTCTCGGTGGTTATGTCAGGCAAGATGGCAAGATCTGAAATAAACTGTTGTTTAAAACAGATTACTCTTGGTGTTAACTATCTACATTCTATGGGATTGGCTCATAGAGATCTCAAATTGGATAATTGTGTTTTGACTAAAAGTGGAATACTAAAGTTGATTGATTTTGGATCTGCAGTTGTTTTCAAGTATCCATTTGAAGAGAAGGTTGTTATGGCTCATGGTATAGTGGGATCAGACCCTTACATGGCACCTGAAATTTTGACGTCTACATCAAGATATGATCCCCAATATGTTGATATATGGTCTATCGCAATAATATACTGTTGCATGACATTACGCCGGTTCCCATGGAAGGCGCCAAAGCAGACTGATCCAAGCTTTTCAATGTACTGTATGAAGGATGATGTACCACACGACTACGTGGCTAGTGCTCAGAGGCACAAAAAGCTGCTCTTAGAGAGACGTCGTAAAATTGCCGAAAAGAAGAAGAAGGAACAGGAGAAGAAAGAAAAAAGAGTTGAGGCCGAAAAGGCAAGGATGGCGGCCGCAGATGATGAAGAACCGTTGGAGGCTTGGAATGGAAATGATAATAAAAAGGGGAACGGTGTCGAATCGGCCCGGAAAGATATTGAAAAGTTGCAGATTAATGAAGAAAAGAAGGAGGAAGGTAAAGGAGATGATAAGAAGCCGAATGAAAAGAAGGAGAAAGCAAAAATGGAGAAGAAAGATGAAGAGAAACAAGAGAAGAAGATTGAAGAACATATGAAAGTCGAAACGTCCGCAACTCCCGCAACTGCTGCAGTTGCTCCTGTGAAAGAAGAAGAGGGAAAGGTCAATGGTAACCAGGCAGATAAGTCGAAGGAGGAAGGAAAGAGTAAAAATGATGACAAAAAATCCAAGCATGTTGACAGAGCTCCAGAGAGGAGACAGAAAGGTTCTGGCCATACCCACAGACAGATTCATGGACCATATAGATTAATGCGGCTTCTACCACATGCAGCCCGTCCTTTAATTTCGAAAATGCTTACAGTTGACATTTCATCCAGAGCGACGATGGAGGACATATTGGCTGATGAATGGTTCTCGAGTATCAAATACTGTACCGTTGATGATGAAGGACATACAATTAATGATCCAGGACATCGTCATACCATCGTATAAAGTTATTCTCTCAACATATCGGTACTCACATATATAGTTTTCTTTAAGGTATTAAATTCCGAGCAATATTCCGAGCAGCTTATTATACCAACGTATATAACGTAGATATGGTTGAGTAAACTTTTTATATTAGTATGCTAACAAATAGTAATACCTTTTAGAAAATGAGTATCTCCACAAGGGTTTTTCTACATTGGCCAGAATCAGAGTTTAGCTGTGCTTCTGAAATTACAGATACAATTGATATTACAGCACCAAGTGGAAGATATGTTGATGTAAGAAGTTTTAAATCTTCATATTTGGATAAACATTCGAAGACTACTTTTCCATTCCAATGGGCCTTTGCAGGTGAAGAGCTTGTCAAGAGCAAAACCCCACTTAAAATTGAGTTTACCCATTATCATTTTGATTCTTCTTACATTAAAGAATATATGGAATGTAAGAAAAATGGTTCAAAGCTTCCGGAGAAGAGTACCATATCAAGAGATATAGGTAATTTTAAGACGTTGCCTTCCGGAATAAGGGAGGAGACAGGAAAGATGATGAACGAGACAACTGGGAGAGTTGAAACGTATGTAGAGCACTGGCTTTCTATTGATCCATTAAAATCAAAGCCTGACCATTTGATTCAACTTGATGAGACCAAGGCAGGAGTTCCGTACAGGTATGCAGTTTTTGATGTACAGGATGAATCATACGATGGTCGGTTCATAAAGCTTGGAACATGGGCCCAAGGAGTTTTATGGGATAAAACCAATGAGGCTAATCCAATTGCAATCATTCGACTTCATCGAGCAATGAACTGGGAACCCGTTCTCAGATTTGGTCAATCAGCAACAAAATTTGAAGGATTGGAAAATAGAGAATCAAGTACAGGGAAAGAAGTGGAAATTGATGGTGTTAAATGGACATGTGTTGAATCATCAACATGAATTATAGTAATACAGAAATCGTAAATTAACTAAATCTAAAAGTAAAGATCACCCATATTTTAATCATGGCAGAAAGCCCAGATCACCTCTACCTGACCAAACATCATCACCAGGATAAGAATTCCAATTACCAAGCATCTCAAGTCCATTTCCTGTAGAACCGTCTGCACTTGGTTGATCTAGATCACCTCCAGTGGCGGTGGCGCCCCTAGTGTTCGCCGTCCCGTTGCTTTTAATATTGGGCTGGAATGTTGATGTATTAGGAACTCCCATAGGATTATCTGGACGAATTCCAATACTAGCCAAATTATCCATGGACGGGGCAGAATTCATAAAGAATTCGGAATTGCCTCCACTATTAGCATTATTCTGTTGCTGAATCATAACTAATCCGGTCTGAGGAATCTGTTGGCCGGATTCACCGGTCCAAACGGATATATTGTTGATCATGGCTGTAGTTCTTCCAACGAATGGTAAAAGCTCAGGAATAATTGGAGTGTTCAGGTTCGAATTCGTATTGACAGACGATGATGTAAGCGTCGTTGAAGAGGTACCCCCATTAGAAGTAGTCGACGATGGTGTCTTGCACATATTTTCCACGGGCGAGGTGACTACAGATGGCTGTGTCTGTTGTTGATTTCTTGATATAGTCGATTCTAGATGAGGAGCACGTATAGATTGTATTTCTGGTGATGCTTGCAGAATTGACATATCGAGTGTACTTTTAGACTGTGAGTGAGGCTGGAATGAAGACAAAAACTGCTGCTGTTGCTGTTGTTGCTGCTGCTGTTGTTGTTGTTGTTGCTGCTGTTGTTGCTGTTGTTGTTGTTGTTGTTGTTGCTGCTGCTGTTGTTGTTGCTGCTGCTGCTGTGTTTGCAACTGCTGATCCACTCCAGAATTTGGAGCTCTTCCATTTGAAGAGCCAATGCCAGGAAGAAGGGTTACAAGATTTGTTCCTGTTTGTGGATGAAACTGTTGAGTTGTCAAATTTGATGGTCGTCTTGTAAATCGCACCGGTGGAATGATTGCTTTAGATGACGAGGTGTATCCAGAAAGTGAAGGACGACGAGAAATGCTGGAAGAATTTAATGTTGGTGTATGAACCAAAAGATGACTCAATCCCTTTGGAATAGCAAGACGAGTAAGATGGCCCGTACGTTTTGAAATTTCTTCTTCTTCTTGGGTCTCTGCAGGGGTTTTCTGAGTGAACTTAGAATCAAGTTGATAATGTTGCATAGGCTGTCGATAAACAGCAGGAGGCATTCCAGATTCTGTATAGTTTAAGATGACCGATGAATTAGGTCCACACCTTAAAATCAAATTATCCACGGTGGCATGCATCAATTCATCAAACGAATCTCTAAAGCTTAACGCAAATTTTGTGCGTTCTGACATAACATAGAGTGAGATTGAGCATGCCCTAAGGTCGTCTAGTCCAGAAAACAAGGCGGCCGAAACTAAAGGTCGTGTATGCTTCTTATCGTCGCCCAAAAGCTTCCTCTTCATATCATCACGATTTCTCTCTAGCCAAAGACAATATATCAGGGTCACCCCAGAGGTAAATGTTGTATGAATACTAAGAATAGAATGTCCACTCACAGTCTTTTGATGAAAGGCTTTGATGGCTTGGCAAATCTGACCAGCTGCTGCTTGACATTCTTTGAAAAGTTTATCATCTGGCCCAAGCAGCTCTAAAAATGGCTGAATTAGATTTCTCACGGCTTTATAATAATACACAGATAGTGCTTCAGTTTCTTTGCCTCCATTAAATCCTTTACACTCTTTCCTCCAATCTTGTAATTCCTGAAAATATATTTTCACCTTAGGAAGTTGTGCTCTGGTTGCAATAGATGCAGAACTGAGAGTATCCAAATCTTCCACAAAATGTGACTCAATCCTTCTAAGTTTGATTGCTTGATTAATAAAGCTGGATTGCCCTAGATTTGTATCAAACAGAGGTAGGTAATTATCAATTTTTCCTTCTCTAAGAACAAAAGGTTTGGCAACAGCAATAGAAACTGATCGCTCCAAAACATAAGTACACCAAAAGCACCTCAGGTGTCTTTCACGTAATGCATTTGATATACTTGCATATGCTTTTGGTTTATAAAGGCCAAGCTGCATACATGCCCTCATGGAATCCGATATAATCATATATAAACAATTAGAATCTTTATCTGTACGATTAACAAGCGTACAGAGCAATGTTAAAATCTCAATTCTTTTGAGTGGCTCTAAATTGTGGAAAAATACCATATGTCTTAATGCAGTGGAGAGAAATCGGTACGGATGCGGACCCCTATATCTGCCTGTAGCTCTGTAAAGCATTGCTGCCAGAGAAAATACAAGAAACATTCGAGCAGCTCTAAAATGATAATCACCATGGTTCGAAAATGTTCTTCTCTGATAGTAATCATGATGGAACTGCTGGATTTCCTGTTCATCTAATAGTGGAAATTTATACTGAAGCATAGCAAAATAAATATCAATCAGTTGTTTTGACAGTGATTCATTCAATTCAAAAACAGGCTCATATCTCATAAAATCGCCAAGTCCGTAGTGAGAAACCCAGGATTTCTTTAAACGACTAGCATTGTCAGTGATAAAATAATCATATGGCTTATTGAGAAGATGATCAAATTGATCATAAGGTAAAAAAGATCGTGCAGTAG
Source organism: Brettanomyces custersianus (assembly GCA_012295335.1). NCBI lineage: Eukaryota > Fungi > Ascomycota > Pichiomycetes > Pichiales > Pichiaceae > Brettanomyces > Brettanomyces custersianus. The sequence goes on along the minus strand of JAAVTW010000006.1, from coordinate 739,494 downwards.
TCCTTGATGTATCCAACAAATCACCAATCTTCCTATATTTCAACATCCTACTGTTATCAAACTGCTTGACTGTCCCCACTTTATTGGTAGTAGGAGAATTAGAATGGTCCATACCGTTAGTCACAATATTTATAGACTTATTGCTGGCGGTTGACTTTTTATCTGTAGCAGCCAAATCATATGTCTCTTTTTCCATTTCAGAAATTCGTTTTGTAGTTTGATCCAGGAGCTTTTCTAACTGCTTCACTTTCTTTTCAAGCAATATAGTATATTCATCTTTAACATGAGATCGATAATTCTCACCATATCTCGGAGGTTGAATACATTTGACATGAGCTTTAATACAGTTTGTACAGCTGGGGAAACGTTGATCACATTTTTGTTTCCTTTTTTGACAGAGATAACATGATGTTGACCTACCCTTCTTGTCCTTAATAATTCCACTATGACCTTTTGTTACTTTACCTCTATTCTTCAAATGTGGTTTTGAACCTTTCATATGTGTTACAGTAGTCGAACTGTGTTTTCCATTGGTGGGTGATGAATTCATAATGGTTATCCAGTTTAATCCGCTTATCAGTAAAAGTTAGTGATACTAGCAGATATCTGCTGGTGTAGCATTGAAATAATATTCTAATAGTAGTACGCTTATGAAGTTTGAAACGTATGTGGACGGTTCATGGGACCAATTATAGTTAAAAGATAGATAGTTAATGAATACAATTTTGGAGTTGGATAAAATCTGCACCCCCACCCTTGATACATAATTTTTTCCCCCTTTCTTTTTTTTTTTTCGTCTTATTGTAGAAGCTCTCCATTTTTAATTTCAAATTTTACTCGGAAATTGTAGGACTACCCGATTTTTATCGCGAAAATAGGCCGGAACCCGGTTTAATTTCATTATAATTACATTTGTATATATATATTTTTCACCTTTTTTGTAATTCCCATTATTTTATGGGGTGCATTCAATGACTAGTCTGCTTAAAATAGCTATCAATATTATCTTGATCATCGTAATAAAAACGGACCAACTTCCGTGTTAACTCATCGAAGTCGGGTTTTGTTTTATCATCTGTACGCTCACCTCTCTTCTTAAGATCGTCTTCAAGCCATTTCAATGCAAGAGGATAGAAACTTTTGATTTTCCTAATGAAAACTTCCATTTGACGTTCATTTTTTAATTTGGAATGATCGTCATCAATCTCCTTCTCATCAACGGGCACTTTGGCATCATTCAAGAAATGTATTTTATCCGGATTATACCTCCTAACTATGATACCACCATTTAAATGAATAACCTCTGTAGGCCATTCACCTAATCCGTCGAAGATGTGGGTAGCATAAACAATGGTGCAGTTCCTCTTTTCAGTTTCTTCTTTCAAGAAATTCAACAACCTGTATCTAACCAGAACATCCAAGTCGACTGTTACTTCATCCAATAATAATAAATCCCATGGTTTTAAAAGTCCCATACAGAGTTGAACCCTCCTTCTTTCACCATCGGAGCATTGGTTCATTCTCCAGGTGATATCAATATCCAACAAATTAATTAACATATCTCTTCTTTCTTTATAGTAACTTCCTCCCACAGATTCCACCAACACAGTAACTGGTATATCTCTTTTGGTAATCTCATTATTGGCCCATTCAGTCCCCAAGTATGTAATAACTTGATTGCCTCTATCCCTCATATCAAACGGATCCTTTCCATTCAATAAGATTTTACCATTCTTAATCAATTTTTGTCCAGCTAATATTTTAAGAAGTGTCGATTTACCAGCACCGTTTGGACCGACTAGAAGAAGTCTTGAGCCTTTCTTCAACTTGAGGTTGATATCAAACACTCCCATTCGAGCATTGGGATACCGATAGCATAGATGGTCTGTGTAAATGGAATATTGAGTATTAACGTCAGTCATATTGATTCCCTTTGGTATATTGATTATTGGTGGATAAAACTAATGTAGTTCGATGAGGTCTGATTTATATATGGTCATCTGTAAAAAAAACATGATCGGCTCGTGATTACTGTCATAATTAATTATCAGGACTGACTGAACTGTGGTTAATTTTTTTTTTTTTTTCTCTCTCCTGTTTAAAACTTCCTTGATTATTTTCGATAGCTACTAATCTACTTATCGTTTCAAATTCTGGTTATCCGTCGAAATGAGCATACAAAATACAGATGAAGATACGAATGACACGAAAACAGAGGATGATCAGAAGTTAGATAATGATAAAAAGTCGGATAATGATGCAAAAATGGATACTCATAATGTGAAAGATAAATCAATTCAAGAAGATGGATTATCCCTGCGAAAGGCACTAATAAGAGATGCACCCAATTCTGATATATCTGAAATTGTTCCCATAGTAGCAATTCCATATTCACAACCTGTCCATTCAATTGCGGTTACCAAGGGCCCCAAATGGCTCTTCACTGGTGGAGAAGATGGAATCATTCGGAAATTTGATTTCTTTGCATCTGTCGAAGGGAAGGCACCGCTTACGGTGGCTCAAAGGCATCTGTTAGTTGATTCTATATCATTCGGTGGATATGTAGAATCTTACTGGGAGAATGAACAACCGTACTATAAGGAAGAATTATTGAAAGATCTTGAACAATCACAAAGTAAAACTAAACCCAAGAAGACTGATTCTAGTTCTATTACAATGTATGAACCAAAACTTTCACCCGTTTATTCTTTGGCAGCCTCTTCAGAAGGATTTTGGCTTTTAAGCGGGCTTAAGAGTGGTGGTATAACAGTTCAAACGACGAGGTCTAACGAAGGATCGATTCAATACTATTTTAAAGATGGTGAAGACAGATATCAACATAGCAATGCAGTTTCTTGCTTGAAATTAAATTCGGATGAAACGCGCTTTCTGAGTGGATCTTGGGATAAGAAAATCCTTCAATGGGATCTCAATACAGGTAAATGCACTAATGTATTTGATAAATCTACCGGGCAGGTTTCTAGTATTGATTGTCGTCCGTTGGGTAGTATTGATTTGTCACTATGTAATTCCCAGCAAAAGAATAAAGATGATGAAAAGGAAGAGGAAGAATCACTGTTTGGCGATACCGAAGAATCACAAGATAATAAAACCGAATTCCAAAAAGATATGGCAAAAGATTCAAAAACATCGATTCAAAAGGGAACTTATGAAGGACTTGCAAGATCAGATCATGTTTTCGTTTCATCATCAATTAATGGTATTGTGAATATATGGGATAACAGACTTCCGAAGGATACAAATCAAATAGCTACTGTGGGATTACATAAGGATATTACACCATGGTGTATGTCGGCAATTTGGTCAAGCGACGGCAATTCCATTTTTATTGGAAGGAAAAGCTCTGTTATTGAAGAGTTTGATTTTCGTAATCTAAGAGATTATAAAAACTTATTACGTTTCCCCTTTGCATCTGGTCCTGTTAGTTGTGTTCGATCACTTCCAAATAAAAATTATTTATTATGCGGGTGTGAGGATAACATTAGAATTTATGATCTCCGTCTCTCCGATTATGATAAAGAAACACATGAGCACCATCATCACCATCATCATCACAAGCGGAGAAGAAAGGTTCCATTTATGATTGTGCCTGGTCATAACGGTGGAATCCTTAGTGACATTTATGTTGATCCTACATCGAGATTTATGATTAGTGCAAGCGGAAACAGGGGCTGGCAAGGAAAGGCTTCTGATTATGTGTTCATCTATGAGATTCAGAAGTGTTAGTGTAATAATATAGAGATGTACTTTTAATTTTTGGAGAGCCTAAAATATGATTGGGAGATCTTTACCCCGCATTCTTTGATTTATTTTTTTTTACTTTTTATTTTCTTTTTTGGATTGACACTTACCGGAGTCGGAATAAGCTTATAATCCCTTATTACTATTATTTTTTTTTAGCCGCAACTATAATGATGATGACCGCATATACCCAGGTGGGGGCAATTGAAGTTACATATATAAACATCAGATTTTTATTAACCATTTGTCTTATAATTTCACTTACTGGGACTATTTTTAAAGATAAAATTTCATGATGTTTCAGACCAGACTAGTTTTGAATTACCAGACGTTGACCCCTGCCTCCATATTTCAAGTTCGTTGCTTTTCAAGTTCATTCATTCAAAAGCAAGGTGACCTTTTCAAATTCCAAAAAGATCTTCCTGCACTTCCTGTACCACCTTTAAAGCATACGCTTGATTTGTACAAGCAATCTATAGTTCCGCTCTATCAAAATGGTGTTAACAGTCTTGAATATCAGAAATATTGTAAAACAATTGAACAATTTGCATTGACTGAGGGGCCGAAGCTTCAAAGTCGCCTTTTAGAGTATTCAGATGGAAAAAGAAATTGGATGACTGAGATGTGGAATGATTATGCCTATCTCGATTACAGGGATCCGGTTTCTCCGTTCGTGTCCTATTTTTACAGTCACAAAGAACTTAACACTGCTATCGGTAAGAATCAATTATTGAAAGCTTCAGCAATTGTCTATCAAGTTCTTCAGTTTATGACAGCAATTGAAAATGAAACTTTATCACCGGAATTGATCAAAGGTGTTCCATTTTGTATGGAAAGTTTTAAATCAATGTTTAATACTTGCCGAATCCCGCATGCAAAGAGGGATCTCACAATGAAATTTAATCCAGGGGATAATAGATTTTTAGTGGTGATCAGTAACGGTCGTTTCTATAAATTGTATCACCACGAAAAAGATGGATCAATCGTTTCTCTTGGAAAGATTTACAATGGATTGCAACGAATCCATTCCATTTCTCATACAATTCCACCCCCTCTATTTCCTATTGGAATTTTAACTTCCTCTAATAGAGATGCTTGGGCTGAAAATTATAAACTTTTGGAGTCGATTCCAACAAATAAAGGAACTCTAAAAGATATCGAAAGTTCATCCTTTGTTCTTTGCTTGGATGATAATTATCCTATCACTATCGAAGAGAAATCTAAAAATTGTTGGTATGGAAATGGTTTTAATCGGTGGTTTGATAAGCCGGTGGAAATGTTTGTGACAAAGAATGGTAGTTCAGGATTTTTAGGTGAACATTCAATGATGGATGGTACTCCAACATTATCTATGAATGACTGGATTATGAAACAGATTTCCCAAATGAAAATTACAGACTTCAATAATACGCCATCTGCTGCAAAGGTGAGTGAATTACCGACAGAGATTAATCCTCAATTACAGAATGCAATTAGAACAGAATTACAAGCTTTTAAGTCTACTACCAACTCATTGGATATTAAAGTTTGGCAATTTCATGGTCTTGGCAAGGATCAAATAAAGAAGTTTAAAGTTTCTCCTGATGCATTTATGCAATTGTTATTACAATTGGCTTATTATAAATATACTGGAACTTTAAGGCCTACTTATGAGAGTGCATCAACAAGAAAGTTCTTTAATGGAAGAACTGAGACATGTCGATCAGTAACTTCTGAATCTCTTCAATTTGTGAAAGATTGGGAAGATACATCTAAATCTGTAGATGAAAAAATGGAGTCTTTTAAGAGAGCTGTTGGAGCACATATTCAATTTGTCAGACAAGCAAGTGCCGGACTGGGTGTTGATCGTCATTTCCTGGGACTTTCAATGATGATCAAACCTAATGAAGTAAAACCGGAGATTTTCACCGATCCGATGTTTGCATACTCTCAACATTGGTATCTGTCAACATCTCAGTTGACATCAGAAGAATTTAATGGGTATGGCTGGGCACCTGTTGTTCCTGAAGGATTCGGGTTAGCTTATATGCTTAACAAAAATTGGTGTCATGTCAATATTACAGTTCATAAAGATAATCCACTTGGCTTGAAAGCAGAGGCTATGGCTGCTTATTTGACGCAATCTGTTTTGGAACTCAAAGAAGTTTTAAGTAAATAAAATTTATTTAATATGAAATCCTTTTAAAAAAAATGTAGTTGTAGACAAAAATTTTATCAACCTTTTGGATGGAAGTGACAACATGTTTATTTCAAGGAGCTCACTATATTATACATAAACATGGGGAATTTTAAAACAGAGAGGACAAAAGAATCCTCCATGAGTACAATAAGCAGCATGTTGAATAATTATCTAGCACCTGGGTCACGTCTGAGTGTACGGTTCAACAAAAGTCATGGTGGATCTGATGCACCCAAGATAGAAAGCATAAGAAGGCATACTGAAAGGATAATGAAAGGTAAGAAATATCAACATAGTGTAAAGAAGATCTCTAAAAGGTCAAGAAGAAAATTTATAAAGCGAAATGTTGAAGAACGCAAAAAGATCGAAAGATTAGGAAAGCTTGCCATTGGAGATGAAGATACTGTGAATGAAGTAGTTGATACAAATATTACAAATATACAAAATTGGAGAGGCTCAAATACAACTGAAATAAAGATGTTAGAGGAAGAAGTGTTGAAGGCTAGACAACGTCCATCTTATAAGCAACTAAAGAAGAAGAAGAAGAATCATCACACTCCAGACTATATAGAAGAGAAGTTTGATGAAAGGGTTGAAAAGGGTATCATCAGCACACCTGGTATTACTCCAGGTTTGGCTCCTATCGGAATGTCGGATGATGAAAGCGAAGATTCTGAAAATAATAAATCACAAATCAATCTTGAAGATTTCAAAGATGATTATGAAGAATACCATTAAATATATGTATATTACAGACATCAATAATAATTTACAAGCTGAATGATTGAAATGTTTATATACATATATATATAAGTAATGATACCATTTACTTCTTTACCCCACTCTTTGCTTCATCACTGTCAAGTTTGTGCTTTCCACCCGTTTCAAATGGTGCCTCATCTCTCGCCTGTTTAACCAACTTATCTATACCCTGCTTCTTCATATGGGCCATAATACATTCATTATAGTCTTCCCAAAAATCTTCACATTCATTATGGATACCTTTGCCTTTCAAGAACTTTTCTGAGTACCACTGGTTGAAGCAATGATCATATTTGTGTTTGAGTTCCGTACATTCAGGGGCAAATGAAGTCGACATCAGATTACCCATAGTCTTATCCAATTCTACTTCAAACTTCAAGTAGTATATGCAAAGAACAGTTCAGAAATAAACTCAGATCTGATTTTGATTCATCATCCTTAATTTTTTTTTTTTTTTTTTTTTTCTACCAGTTACTTTGAACAGAAAGCTTTGATCTAGTTATATAATCAATATCCAAAGAATACATTCATAATCTTACCCTTCCAACCCTTCTTCTTCATTGGCTTTAATTCACCAATACTATCCAAATACTTTTCATGAGCCAAGACTTCAGCCATACCTGTATGAAGGTCAGCTTCCGCAGGCTTAATAAATTTGGTGTGTTTGATCAATTTCCATCCAATAAATAAGGCAACGTCCACAAAGATCATAATGTAAGAAAACAAAAATGATGATACACTCCATCCACCTGGGAGGAATACATAGTAACCTTGAGCACCCAAAGTTAAAGTAACAATCACTAACCCTACCCAGGCTAAATATGGTTGACACCAACCTTTAAATTTAAAAGAACTTCTATCAATACCTTGTGCTTTAATACATTTCAAAAATTGAATGTATGTTGCCAAAATAATCATATAATTAAGAATTTGAGAAGCAGTAGTCAAGTTAATGATCCAGTGTAACACAACACTGGCATTTTCACCCAATTGTAAAAATGAAAGGCAACCCCAAGCCAATGCCATTAAAACAGCATAGACCGGAACTCCACTCTTATTACAATATGCAAAAATTCTCGGAGCTTTACCATCAATTGCCATTCCATATAATGTACGTGATGTGCAATAAGTAAATGAATTACCACCTGAAAATGATGTAATCATTAAGAATACGTTAACAATGTCTGGAAGGACTTTGATCTTCATGTTCTTCATTGCCACTGTAAATGCACACGATCCTGCACCTTGAGCACCATTGTTAATTGCTTTCACTAAAGTTGGATCATTATATTTGATACAAATACCTGTTGCAAGAGTGCATCCAACGAAAAAAATTAGAATACGATAGAAAACAGATTTGAAGGCATTTGGTAAAACTGCTCTAGGATTCTTCAATTCACTGGCACAGAATGAAACATATTCTGGACCTGCAATTAAAAAAGCATATGCAATAACAGATGCTAAGAATCCCTGAAATCGGCCATTGGCACCTGTACCAATGTATTCTACCATTGGTGTACTCCAATATCTAAATCCGTATCTATCATGCTCTGGGTTTCCACCTAGCATTGTAACAAATACGAATGCGATCATGGCCATCATTAATATGATCTTACACATTCCTAACCAAAATTCTGCCTCACCGTAGTATTTAACGTTACTAAGATTGATGAAGAAATAAAGAACAAGCTCCAATGCGAATGGAAGTGCAGGTGAATAATCATCCCTCCAATAATGAATTAAACTATTGAAAAGAGTCATTTCGAATGGAATCAATGATCCTTGAAGGACCCAAAAGTTCCATCCGGCCATAAATCCAAATGCTTGATCAATACATCTTTCCGCCATACTAATGAAAGGAGATGGAATTGGCATATACACAACCATTTCACCACAAGACACATTAACAATGAAAACCTGTAGAGCCCAAAATATGCACCCAAGAAGTAATGAAAGCGGGCCACATTCATTCAACGTTTTGGATGTATTAACCATAAGACCAACTCCAAGAGTTCCTGAAAGTGCAATCAATTGAAGTTGTCGGTTTGAAAGATTACGGTGTGTATGACCTTGAGAGAACTCGGCACATTCCTCGTCGATCTTTTCTGCATTGATCTCAGTGACACTAAGTTTTTCAATCTTGTTTTTCTCTGAATGTTGTTCATAAGAACTACTACTACCAGTAATATGGTCCTCGCCAGTTGAATACTTATCCCTTTCAGCTATACCAATAGCACGAATTGGTGGAACTGGAATGAATATGTCTTTCAAAGCATACTTTACCTTTTTACCAACAGCCATATTGGTTTCTGGTACTTCGGTCAGTGAATATACATTATCGAGTCAAACCTCTTTAATATTTGTCCAGATTAGTAGCATTTATAAATCATCAAACAACTATTGGAAAGCCTTCCTTATCCTGTTTGTAGATATCGGAGATCATAATTTCATCAAAAATATATATATATAATTTTATATTTTATTGTTGTTATCGTAGTTATCTTAACCGATAAGAAATGATAAAACAATAGCAGCCAATTAAACTATCAAAAGTTGAATTACAGTTGCCTCATATTTTATTCGTTAGCGGCTTATTATAATTGGATGTTCCATGATAAATATCCATCATTTAGGTGGTATACATATTATATCCATCAAAGGAACTATAAATTAAATATTATGGAGATAATTGTCTATTCATAATGCTCGGAAATATTAGTCCAAATTGGGAATCAAATCGGAATATTTGTTTATCAAATTAATAGATAATGCTTCTTCGGCGGCTATATTTATCAAGATATCATGTTTGATTTTTTAAAAGCCAATCCCGCAAGAAAGCACGGACTTTTTATGTGTCTATTTTTACCCCGATCATAGTAATGTTAATTATGATCTCATATTTTTATAACACCTCTTCGTTCTAAACCCAACAATTCAAGCCCATTATTATTAGCATTTATCATTTTTCTTCCCCGTTATGCATCCTTACATCACTTAAGCATCCTTACATTACTTCATACGTTCAAATATACATATGAAGATGCATGATATGCAAGTAATTAAATTTTTATTGAAAACAAGGTTACAGATAAAATTAGCAAATTGACATAAGTTAAAGGGGTATCTTCCTAAAGACAATTCTAATAATATAGCAACCTATCTGAGGGAAAATCTAGCATAGTATTTCTTTACATCGTGTTCCTCCCTGAAGAATAAAAAAAAGAATTGTCCAAATGCTGTGCGATGCAAGAAATTACAATTAAGGAATAATCCGAACGCGTTAAGATTTCAAATATTTCCCAATCTGTAATAATTACTTACATTATTTTATACTTTTTATTGACCCCTTTAGATTTGTAAACAAAGCTTTTTAAATTTTTAAGGACAGCGAATTAATCTTCAGCGCGTTCCCTAGATTTTCATTTGGTTGGATCGCGAGTGCTCCATTCCAAGCATTTACACTACACAGACCTGTGTTGACTTGTTCTTACCGAGGTATGTAAATGAAAGCTAAGTTATTAATTTAAAATGCAGCACCGTTCTGGATACATAAGATGTCAGTTCTTTCATATACATTTTATGTTAACATATTCTTCCTCACTACTAATCCTCAGTTCGAACCTGTCAAAGAATAATCATTTTGAAGATAGTTAGCCATTCTTGCATGTAAAAATAGTAAAATTCTCTGAAACGCGCCCCTATAAATTTTACTCTCTAAGCATTATTTTCTCCTTAACTCCAAGTCGCGTCTTTCAAATTCCTGTATTCGGCAAGTTCTATTCCCTATTCTGAGTTTTTATAACTTTTACATTGTTTCCCAAATTATTTGAACAGTGCATTTCGAATTGATTCACTTGTCTTGGTTCCTCTGCTGAATTTTCTTGATTTTCACTTGATTTTATAATTAAAAGAAAAAAAAATTTCTTTTAACCCCTGTCCCTCCCGTCTTCAACAAACTCCATTAGTTTTTATCCTGTCCCATCATCTATCTCTTTACAGACCTTCATTCCCTCCTTTTTAACTAACTTAACCAAGGCCTTGTATACGTCAGTCGTTTCGACGTTTGACAATTCTACACCAACTATCATTCAACTATTGTCAAAGACCATCTAGAACCTTCACTCCTTCACTAATAAGGTTCTTAAACTCCATTCCATTCATTTCTCATCTATTCCCACAAACTTACTGGTTTCTGGTCTCATATTTTTATCTGAATAGCACCTCAGTGGCTCTAACCATAGTGATTTAAATGCACTTCAGTTTACTACCGCTAGTATTATTGACAACACAACTCTTAAAAGTTGGAGCTCAACCTATACTTGCTTTACCTTTCAATGAGCAATTACCTGATGTTGCTAGAGTCGGTGAACCTTATAGTTTCCAACTAAGTTCAGAAACTTTCCGTTCGAGTTCCGGTTCTGAGTCAGTTTCTTATGCCATTTCTAATGCGCCATCATGGCTTAATTTAGATTCTGGATCACGTACTCTTTCTGGTACACCTGATTCCGATTCTAACGTTACATTTACACTGACGGGTACGGATTCTACTGGCTCAATTGATCAACAATGTGCACTTGTGGTTTCTTCCAACGCATCGCCTGTTCTTAAATCAGAAAATTATCTTTATCAACAACTTGCTAAGAATGAAAAGACAAATGGTTATGATGGTGTTGTTGTTAAGCCAAATGAGAAGTTCAACATTAAATTTGATAAGGATACTTTTACCATTCCTTCTAATTCTTCAAATGGAATTGTTGCATATTATGGTAAATCATCTAATGGTACATCATTGCCAATTTGGTGCCATTTTGATGAAGATTCCCTTACATTTTCCGGTACTGCACCAACGGTTAATGCAATGAATGCTCCAAGCCAAGAATTTGATATGGTTCTTATTGCAACAGATTTCGCAGGATATTCGGCAGCGTTCGGTAATTTCCGTCTTGTTGTTGGTGGTCATTATCTTATATCTGAAGAAGATTCACCTATCCTAATTAATGGTACCGTTGGTAAAAATATTTCAGAAAAAGTTCCATTATCCAGCATCTATCTTGATGGTGAACAAATTAGTACCCAAAATGTTTCATCTGTTCAGATATATCAAGGTCCAGATTGGGTTTCCCTAAGTGGCAACAATACATTGATTGGTACCGTTCCAAATAATACCGATTCTGATAATGCATTAAATGTCACTGTGACCGATATTTATGGTGATTCTGTGTATGTTACATTTGAAATTGATGTTTCGGATAGGGTTTTCACTATTAAATCATTTCCAAATGTGAATGCTACTAGGGACCATTATTTCAACTATACTATTTCTAATAGTTCGTTACAGGATCCTGGTTATACAAAGATTTCGGCAAGCATTTCTGATGCAGATTGGCTTAAATTTGATTCGTCCAATAATACATTTAATGGTTGGGTCCCTAAATCGTTTGAATCTGCAGTAGTCGATCTTCAGGGAACGATGGATTCTTTAAAAGAAACAAGGAAAATAACTTTTAAAGGTGTCGCTGGGTCAGTTACCTCCTCTTCTTCTTCTTCTTCTACGACCTCTTCCACGGGAACTACGTCAACGGGCACTTCATCAGCCACATCTTCTTCACCTAGTGCGACGGCTGCTTCGAGTGCGGAGCATAAATCGTCCCTAGACACTAATAAGAAATTGGCTATTGGCCTTGGAGTTTCATTACCAGTCGCATTTCTCGTATTGTTAGGCCTTCTCTTTGGATGCTGTTGGAAGAGACGTAAGCATGATGACGACAATGATGATGAAAAGCAGGTTGGTACTGTGGCTGGTGGACCCGTTGGACCTATGAGAAAATCGCCAACAAATGATACATTAAGCCCCGATGGTAAAAAGAATGCCAACGAAAAAAATGCTGAGGAACTTGAAAATAGATCATTATCGACGGCATCGTCTGCTACGAACGTTGATAGACGATCCAGTTTACGTGATTCACATAGTGGACGTTTATCTAATTCTTCTAGAATTAAAAATTCTTGGAGAAGGCATTCTGGTAAATCCGGTTGGAAGCCTAGAGATTCTTTATCATCTATGGCCACAGTTACAACTAATGATTTATTGACTATGAGTGTTGTTGATGATCCAAATCTACAGAGAAGATCACAAATGAATTTGTTGCTTAGGCCAAATAATACTCCCGGCCTTGGAGTTAATGGATTAAGTAATACAAACCTTATTACAAGTTATAGGAACAGTCGAGTTAAGAGTATTGCTAGAGCTAGCAGTACGAGCCAATCGGTGACTAATACAGAGCCGAAGGATGATATAGATAACGCTAGTACACCCTCATCGAATATTGATCTTTTGGAATCGGAGCCAAGCTCTTCGTTTAAAGATGCTGAAGCAGATGTGACACCAAAAGTGCCAATAGGAAGAGATGAATCGGCTGGATCTTCTGGATCGGCAGAATTAGTTGATTTCGAAGAAAATGCATCTGCTGAGAAAAAGAGTGTGGGAAATGTGGGAGTAGATAATAGATCTTCCAAGGGAATAATAGAAGAGCATCTAGGTGTGACACCTTAAATGTGTTCTTTATTTTTGCATCATCATACAAGGAAAATGGGATTAAGTGATGTAGCGATATCAATATTCAAATCACTTTATTCTTAATCCGAATCCTTATGTTGTTGATATTTTCCCATTGGTTGTATTTATAGATTTGCTTTAGCATCACAATCATGGATTTGTTTCATTTTGCTAAATTCCTGCAATTTTTTTAAACTTTTCTGCTCTGTTGTGAGTTTGGTCGACGACTAAATTGACTTGTATTCTAATTATGTACCATTAGCTAGCTATCGTGATTGATATATTGAATAGGTTTTAAATAAAGAAATTTGATACCACTTTTTTATTGATTAGTATTAAACTAAGGTTTGGATTCTAATATTCCATTTCTCCGTTTTGTTTCAACTGTTGAGCATATGCAGCAGTTTCATAAGCCCTTCTTCTACCCTCGACATAATCGATCATCTCACCATAACTGACAGGAATCACGGATGAATAACCAGGAGAATCGAAAATCTCAGAAGCATCCCTTGGAACGAAAAATGAATAGACGAATTTACCACTTTCAGTAAAATGTTTTGCATCACTTAATGATCTAATCTTGGTACCCACTTTAACCTGAATTAAAGTACCTGGGACGCTGATCAATTCATGACTATCCTCACTGATTGTATTTGCAGCAGTATCATAATCTTTCAAAAGGCTATTTAATTCTTTGGCTGAACCTGACTGTTCTTCTTTTTCATGAACATGTTCAGTATAGCAAACTTCTGCATCCATGAATAGAACGGAGCCAACAGGAACCGGAGCTTTAAATGTAGTATTATCTAAGGAAACAAATCTTGGAGCGGCTCTAGAAAATGCACCGGCTGCACAATACGCTAATTCAAATGTTTGTCTAAGCAGATAGCCACCAAATATTATACCATTTCTGTTTCTATATTGTGGCTGTTGAATTTGAGTGGCGGAAACCCTCGTATTGGCCATAAATGATATATTCTCTGGTTTCTTTTCCATTTGTTTAACTTGATTTCCAGCCAAATATAGACTGTGAATCATCTTGGATTCTTCACCCGTTGGTGGCACTTTGCTTAGATTCTCAGATTTGGCACGTATCTTCTTAGCAGCATTATGAGACTGTGCTTTTCTATAGTCTTTCCATTCTTTTTCCGTTGTTGGTAGAATTTTATTAATCGGATGAGCCTTATGAGTAATTGGATTTCTTGCCGCAAAGGTGAAATTTGCAGACATAAAGCATTTATCTGCATCAATGTTGACAATATCTGGAGTGATTTTCTTTGGAATTGGTCCTGTAAATGCAAATCCTTTAATACAAATTTCCATAGAAGATCTACCTGTGTAGGTAACATAGCCAACAAGAACAAAATTATATTTGTTAATCTCATCGATCTTTTTAGTAACATAAACTCTATCGATAGATGCTGTAACATTCATTGGTTGTGCAGGTTGTGTATGTCTTGCAGCAACTCTGCCTGCTAATGCATCCAAGTCTTGGAATAAATGACCAAATCTTAATCTACCAGGAGCATTAATATAGAAATCTCTAAGGAATAGATCATCTTTGAAAGGCAAGCAAACATATGAAAATGAATCAGCTCTTGTCTTTTCTACAATAGCTGTAGTTTTAACACCATCAAGTGTATCTGAATCACTATGTTTACCCTCTCGAATCCTTTCAGATCTTTTCTGAAGAATTTCCCACCATGTCAATCTGTTTTTAGCGGGAATCCGTTTTTGAAAATCAACAGCTTCTGTTAGAACAGTAGATGTGGCATCTGCAGCATCTTCTGGATTGGGAGATTCTTCATTAAAATTACTGGCAGATGCATACCTTAACGATTGAGATGAGGAAACTTGTCTGTAACCCTTGAAAGTATTCAAAGCAAAGGTTAATTTCGATAACCTGGAAAGTCTAGCAAACATTTTATTGGTACCTTGTACAGATTGGCTTTTCAGGTGGTATAGTGTGAATTAGGGCAAAATTGTAGCCTTTAATATTAATACTGATAATTATAAACCCGGAGTTGAATTTTTCCTAAGATCTACATATCAAAAAAACGTTTGAGTCATTGATAAGAAGATCTAGCAGATTTCGGCATCTAAAGATCTTGAAAACATTTATTTTGTCACGTGATCCGCTTCAGATTAATCCATTCCGGGAGTGTTTCCACTCCTCCGAATGCAAAATTTTCGTTCTAGAACCCCAATTTTATGTTGTTATCATACCCTATATCTATATGAACATATACTGGAGCTCAAATTTGAACTTTTGACACTTGTAACTGAGTCGGAGTTTCGGAGATCTACTTTTCCGCTATCTAGTCTTATCTACATTGATAATGTATCAATATGGTTCTTAGCCACTGTGTTTGGAAATCTTGGTCATGACTTTTAGAACGGTTGGCGGGAAACTTTTAATATAATGGCCAAATTTTGCAAAATATATTAATTATTCATTCTATTGATTGTTTTATGTTTGAGGTTTTTTCTCCCTTTTCTTTGTCTTTTTTCTTTCTATGGGAAGGGAGCTAAGGGAGCTTCTTCTTAATTTTTAATCCAACAAATAAGGAACTAATAATCACAATAAAGGATGAAGGGTAAGGGATTATATCTCAGTATATTAATATATATATATATATATATATGTGTGTATGAGTCTCCATGTCTTATCGAAGTTTGATAATGTTATGTAACTTCGTTTCATCACCTTGTTCGATAAATTTTATAGTAAGAATAGGTTTGTCCGTGTAAAGATGTGCCATCATTTTTCCTATATTTCACACCTCGCTGTCAAAGCAGTTTGTTAGTAAAGGTGAACATAAACATCTAAATATTATTATCAATTTCCATGATCAAATGTTAAAGTATGATGTTAAGTTCTGTTTTACCAAGTATTCACGAATAGTCTTTACAAGAGGTTATTCGACGATCGTACCAGCTAGATTTAGCAAAGCCGATATACCTAGTCAGAGACATCTTTCCGCATTATTTCTATCGTATGCTGATCATAATACTTCAAAAGTTGATTCATGGGCTCAGCATGATATATGTCATATATTAACAGCAGATATTGATAAGATTAAAGCCTCTGATAAAAGTATGATTATACAAAAGATATCTTCCATCAGTTTACTTGATCCACAAGACAGGCTGACTCTAATTCGAACTCTTTCCATATCGCATGATTATTCAAATCTCTTTAGGGTATTGTCCTTACTTTTCCAAAATAAGTCTGTTTCAATTGATACATTCAACTATATAATATGGTCAATTTTTTATTGGTATCCGCATTATTCATCCATTCAGTTGATGGAAAGAATGCTTAAAGGATTGATCAAACTTCATATTAAACCAAACTTTGCTACTTGGTATATTTTTATCATCTATATAGAAGATGATGTTTCCAAGCGATGGTTAATTTCGCATGCATTTGAATCCGGTATCAATCCAATGCCTATAATATCACGAATCATAAAGGTCAGTTATAAAGAAGTTAGAAAAGTTGATTATGTTGTGAAGTTTCTTGAAAGCAAAAATTCACTTTACCAAGATACCTTACCAGAATTATTTAAAATGTATCTTAGCAAGGAGCATAATCTAAAGGATGGACTAACTTTTTTAATGGAGCAATGGATAAATCCATCAAATCAAAATGTTGCTTCAGCTATGGCCGAATATTCTAAAGCTGCAAATGGCAAACAAGCTAATGAATTATCGTTTCAATTACCTGTTGATAGATTAAGTACATTGGGATTAGAAATAGTGGATGATGATGGGGCTCAGTTCAAAAAATTGACAAATAGATCACTTGTGTCAATAGATGATTTGCATTTCCTCTCACGGCTGACAGAGAA
Source organism: Brettanomyces custersianus (assembly GCA_012295335.1). Lineage (NCBI taxonomy): Eukaryota > Fungi > Ascomycota > Pichiomycetes > Pichiales > Pichiaceae > Brettanomyces > Brettanomyces custersianus. The sequence continues at coordinate 722,381 of JAAVTW010000006.1, read as the reverse complement.
TGCTTCCCTTATGTCCCCAAATTCATTGATACGTTACATCTTACCATATAACTCTACATTTACGCCATTGGTGAAAGAATCAATATCCATTTACTTATCAAACCTATTATTGAATAATCCTATTTCAAAATTAGCCTCATCATCCATTGTTAGATTGGCAATGTTCTGGTGTGATGATAGTTTCCAATTTGCTAGAATTCTTAAAGATGCTTCTTTAGATGTTTCTGAAATTAATCAGATTCTTTGGAGTATCAAATCATATAATTTAGGATTTAAACAGATGGTTGAAGTATTAGCACATTTAAAAACTAGTCAAATCAATTATTCAACAATGTATATTCTCTTTAAGAAATTGAAAGATATACCACAAAGAAAGCATCTATTGGCCAGATTTAAAGAAATTGGTATACCTTTGACCCCAATTTTAGATGAAATCTTAGGGTTAAAGTACGAACAAGTACATAGTATTGAACAAATTCTATCTTCGAATGACATTTCTCGGTTTGACAAGACGAAAGTGTACTTGCAGATTTTAGACTATTTCCTAAAGGAGAGAAAACTAGTTGAAGGAATAAAATGGTTGTCACAGACAGGGATAGAACCTAATTTTGCAATTTTGAATCGTCTAATTGATTATACCCTTCAACAAAAGGATTGGAAATCAACATTAGTAATCCTTTCTGAGTTTGATCAAATGGTTGGCATTTTCACCATTAACGCAGTAGCACCGGATAAGTTGCAAGAATTACAAAAAATGTTACCTACAGAAGAAGTTCGATTGTTTTGGGGACATCTTGTTTCAGGAAAGGCCACTGTTCTCGATTATCGTTATGGTAATCGCTTGGATTCGAAAATTGGTGACATAATTCCACTTCTTTTCCAAAATACCCTAGCTAAAAGACTTATCTCCCTTACTAACAAGATTTCAGATACTTATGATACCTATTTAAAGTTGGTTAAAAAACAAGAAAATCTTAACTCCGATCAAGTGTCACACATTCAGCATTTATTGGAGAGCGAAGGTAGCAATGATGCCATTAAAGATATTTTTGATAGAGACTGTTTTTATGACAAGAAGTTAATCCCCAAATGTCTTTTTTTTATCAATAAGCTTGATCTATCATTATTGAGTTCTTATTCTCTCGAATTAATATTCGTCTTCCTCTGCAGAGTTCATGATTATGACAAGGCGAAACAAATAGTGGAAATGTCATCATTTAAGAAAGCCCCTTCTACGTATAATCTTTTACTGTGGTGTTCTGTTGGAAAGCCCAATTTTATTGCTTCTGAATTGTTATCAAAGAATAACTTTGTTCCAGACTTGTCAACTTTTTTCATCGTTATCGATAAGATGTTAGTTAAGTATAGAAGTTCACATGGATCATTATATTTAAATGAAGTTATAGAACTTGTTGACTTTTTAACTTCCCAAAATGTCAATATGTCATTGATTGCGGTTCTGGTATTGGAAGCTAAGTATTACCAATATGGATCGCTTGAAAAGGTAATTGAATGGATAAATGATAAAGATAGAAGCTTAGGAATCGGTATTTCACTAAAATCACGATTTTTCCTATTGCGTAAATATTTGGAAATCAATGATATTGATGGTGCTTTAAAGTTCTCAATCAAATATAACGTACCAAATGATACCTTACTTGAAGCTTTAGTTCATTATTTCTTGAATAGTAAAAACTATTTAGCAGCTTTAGAAACCATCGAAATATTTCGAAGTTTATTAGGGATTACCAAACTAAATTTATTAGAAGAGTTGCGAAGATATTCGTATAAAGATATCAGGTTGGTGAAATATTTCCAAAATTTAGATTTAAATCAAGAATCAAAGATGGATCCATTGGCCTTTACCGATTTGAATGTTCAATGTATCTATCGTTATATTACCAAGTTTCCTGCCTCTAAATTTGTTTCTATTGCAGAAACTACAAATACCGTTTACAACTTTGAAACTTATGAAAAACTTAAAGGGAGATTGCATCATTCTCAGTGGTATAAACCTAATGATTCCACTGATTATAATGTATGTTTGAATCATTTGGACATATACGGGATTTATTCTGAAGATGATTTAATGAAAATCAAATTGTTTCTTGATATGTTAAAACACCAACAGGAAGAGTGCAATCTCACTTCTAAGAATTTGAACAAGCTGGTTCTTTTCTATTCTAAGCTGCATTCATTCTATCCTGTTCAGAATTTGGTTACTTCGCACTTGAAACATTTCCAGCCTAATACTGAATTGATCAATGTTATCTTGTGGGATTTTGTTGAGCGGAAACCAAGAAGTTGTCTAGAGTTAATTCAAAACCTAGTACAACAATATCATATTTCATTTGACTTATCTACATGGTATATCTGCCTTCAACGTTTCCATATGCAAAATTATAAAGTTTCGTTACTGAACGAGATGATATCTCACAGCATTCCGATCGATCCTGTAATGGAAATTGCCAAGGGAATAATGAAAAGGGAATATCACAATAATCAGAGCAAATTGACAGAATGGTTATCTCAGTATAAAGCACAGAAATTGGATTCACTTGGTAAAAATGAAATGCTAACCATAGATCTAAAATCCATGGGGAAACAAAATCTTCAACTACAAATCCTTGGTATTTTTTTATCTTTTGCGAAGAAGAATACGGCCTCTCAGGACAAACGATTTTTTGAACAGACTTGCAGAGATGTAACTCCAATGAGGGAACAATTTCCTACAAATTACAGACTATTTGAATCGTTCCGGAGTGGTAATTTAAGAGCGTCATTCAGAGTCCTTCAAGGGATGAAGAAAAGTAACAGTAAAATAGATTGGTCTACGTGGTACATCATGTATACATACTTGGGAACAAAAGAAAGAAGAGAATTACTAGATAACATGCTTGAAATGGGGATTGACATTACTCCAATATTTGAAAGTAATTAAAATACAATTGTTTAATTCTGTATCGGCTACAGTTGTCTGCTTTATAAGCATTGTATCGTTCTTTTGGCACCACTTCACCCATCAGCATGTTTTGTCTCATGATATGTAGCGGTTCTCTCTTCCCCATACAAATCTGACTAATAAAGAATATTAAACGGCCTTAGTAGAATACAAAAAGAATGATTGGAGATTTTCTGTCAGCCGTCGTATAGGAAACGGCGCGCTACGATCTTATAACCGACCGTTATGCATTATGACCGAATACAAATTTAAAATTATGTATTGAATTTCTGCCTAATAAAATTCTTTACGAGTTATACGACAAAATTTTTCATGTAAATCACACTATCAGCATACTTACTCGTATATCTCAATAGAATAATTTACACACACAAACCACGCGCATCTCCAGTTGAATCTATTTTGCCAAGGTATATTAACCTAAAACTTTGTTCGATAAATTGTTGAATCTATAGATCTCTTTTTTTTTTTTTAAGATTCTAGTGGCAAGAGTAAACGGAGTGATAGCTTTAAACACCATGGATTTAGTTCTTGAAGTTTTGGATAATGCCTTTTTAGACAAGTTCTATGCAACATATTTCCCTAAGAATATGGAAATGCCTCAACCTCCAGTATTCTTACAGAAATGGGTTGATATTTTGAATAATGGCACAAGAGCTGCGGTTGCCTTCACACAAAATTCAAAGTTATATCATATTACTAGGGATGCATTACCAGATATTCCAAATGCAAAATTGATCTATGGTGAAAATGAACCTCTTCATTGGTTTGGTGAAACTATCTATACGCACGCTTCTTATTTCTCTAGATCAAGTATCTTTAGACAGACATTATCATTGTTAGTTATGATGAGTTTGTTTGGTTGGCTTCTTTACTTTAGTTGTGCGTCTCTTGCGTTCTTCTTCGTTTATGATAAGACCAATTTCAATCACCCTCTCTATTTAAAGAACCAAATGTCTATGGAAATTAAGCTCGCAACTGAGGCCATTCCAGTGATGGTTGCTCTTACTGTTCCTTGGTTTTTGGCTGAGCTACATGGATATGGATTCCTTTACTATGATATTAATGAATCTACTGGTGGATGGAAGTCTATTCTTTTCCAATTGCCGGCTTCCATTATGTTCACTGATGCAGGTATTTACTTCATTCATAGATGGTTGCATTGGCCAAGAGTCTATAAATTATTGCACAAGGCACATCACAAGTGGATTGTCTGCACACCATTTGCATCCCATGCCTTCAATCCGGTTGATGGTTACTGTCAATCATTGCCTTACCATTGGTATCCATTCCTTTTCCCTCTACATAAGGTCATCTATTTATTTATGTTCACATTCGTGAATTTCTGGACTGTGATGATTCATGATGGTCAATATATGTCAAACAATCCTGTCATAAATGGTGCTGCTTGTCATACTGTTCATCATCTCTATTTCAACTATGATTATGGTCAGTTCACTACTCTGTGGGATAGACTGGGTGGTACTTACAGAAAGCCAGATGAAGATTTGTTCAATAAGAATGCAAGAAAGGAAGATACTTGGAAGAAGGAAGCTGAAGAAATGAATAAAATTAGGGCTGAAGTCGAGGGTCCTAAGGACGACAGGGTTTATGGTACTGAAGAAGAGCTCAAAGACTTGAAAGCGTTCAAGAGCAAGGTTAAGACAAATTAACTGATTTTATGACTTTTTTTATCCGATGTTTCTTTCTTTCTCTTTCTATTACTCCGTTTATGTCTCTTTCATTATTTTGATTGATTGGCATTGGTTGAGTGTTGCCAATTATAACCGGCATATTTACACTACGTGATGGTGTCAGAGTCATCTTCGATTCTTTGGAACTTATGTGTTACTTATTGATGTCAACTATTCTTCTACTGCTTATTATTGAAAATATAACTATGAAATCATATGAAATCGTTCGTTCATTATTAATCTGTAAATTTATAGTAAGAAAATGCTAAAGCTGATAAGTAGTAAAGCGGCCAGTATCAACGAACCATTACCAAATGGTTCAAATCGATCTTCAGGATCCGACTCAAAAGCACCCAGAATTTCATTTTGTGGATCACCACTGGTGGTGTTGCTGTGGTGCAACTGATTCTCTAAAATCAGGACTAATAGGGAAATGATACATAAGTATATGATGTTTTTCCCTCTGGCTATATGCTTATACTGCATCTTATGTCGTCTTGACGATCGATCCAACTCAGATCGTCTGATTGTATTCATTCCGCTAACACCATTCATGGAGCATTGCTGTTTTAGATAATGTAGGGTATTTTTTGTTGCATTTGAGGTCAAAAGTAATGGAAGTTTGCGAAACCGTCTCCTTTTAATCTATAAATGATACATTGATAGGTTTCATATCGTATAATAAATTAATGAAATAATATTATTCAAAAAAGAAAAAAAAATTGAGAAAAGGAAATTAAAAATGAAATACAGATCTCGGAAATTAAGTTTTGATATTACTACTGTACAATAAATAATGTCAGAAAAGTTCTTCCACTTTTCAGATTTGTTCTAAACCCGTTACACTTCCGTTAATTTGTTCCGTTAATAGCGAAGGAGGTGACTCTTCACCATCACTATCTTCATCTTCCAATCCATACTTCTTCTCAATATTTCGAAGTTTTATTGTAGCAGGTGAAGCTGGATTTTCATTCTTATCCGTAACAACCGCTAATTTTTCTGTTAATAATTCAGGTGGTTCCTCAAAGGTTGACGAATTTTCTAAGCCATAGTCTCTTGATTTATTTATTTCAACATGAGAGATATCCTTATTAGTGTCTTCCGCTTCATTGGATGACACCACGTTAGATGCTTTATCCGTCGATTGTAGCGATGGAGGGTTATCCCAAGGTGGGGAATCATATTTCTTGATCATATTGCTGACATATTTGTGTACTGCACTCACTGGAGTAGTTGGAGCAGAATTTACAGGAGTCTTTGGGATTCCTATCACTTTCATTGTAGATTGATCCTTGGGATTTATTTCTGTTTCATCTCCACTGGATTGTTCATCAGTAATCAAATGTTTTATTGCATCAGATGGTTCCGAATAACTAATTGAACTGACATATTCTGGACCATTCTCAATAGTTTCGTTAGTAAAATTCTGGTGGTATCTCGCATTGACTTGCTTTAACACAACAGATGAGCTTGCTTCATTAGAGGATCGGGGTTCATTCTTCTCCGACTCCGTTAGAATATTCACGTTGGATGAATTTTCAAAAAAATCCTTAATATGATTTACATTAGAAAAGATATTGGTTGAATTGGAGTTGTATTGTTGTAAAGAAGGAATTATCTTCTCTGTAACCAGTTGGTTACACTCAGATAGATTTCGTTCCACTTCTTGGAGACTCATGGTGATTAGTCTTTCCACTTCATCTATTCGATCTAAGATCTTCTTTCTTTCCTTGTTACCAACTGTGGCAGAAGAAGAGTAATAAAATGACTTTCTCCCTACTGTTGCTGGTCTCTTGGGAGAATCCAATCCTAAAGAGGATGGCCTTATTGTGCAGCGTCTCTTGCAATTATTTTCCCCATACTCAGAATCTGACATTTGACCAATTGCATAAATTGATATCCAAGCTGGTGACTCAACAATCAGTAAAGCGTGTTTATAATTTTTCCCATTTTCATAAATATATATTTTATTAATTGTGTAGATCAAAAGTTGATTGATAATAAACTTATCTATTTTATCGCCTGTGTCGATAACCTCAAAACAAATTTCTTTGATATACCGGAAGCGCATATTCCTGTTACATAAAATTATGTAGTGATAAGCAACAAATTTGTATCCCATCATACATCCTGAAAAATGGAGATTGATATGCGCAATATCCCTAATTGTATAGTGGCTATCGCATAACAATTGAACTTCTGGTGCGCAACTTCCCAAAGTTGAAAATCTCCATGTTCCCCGTTCGCAACTACTAATTTCTATCGGAATAATACACTAGTGCCCCTAGTACGTAAATATCCCTATATATCCCCAACCTAATGATTGATTTCCCTTCTATTAAATTGTAGTACATTATATCTCGTTCGTTATTATCATAATCAAACATGGGACGGATTGAACTACCTATCTATGAAAAGAAAGATAAGCAAAAGCCTAAATCGGGAGTGTGGAAAAATGCATTTCTCTACTCATTAATTCTATTCACTATCGTATTCGGATACAAGCTTTACTGCAAGCAATTGACGGTTTCGATGGCAGAAGATAGAAGCTATACCAGTCTATGTCCCCTATCCGAGAAGATTGTTCCACCATCCAGTAAAGAATTTTCGGATCTTGCCTACTTTAGATCAAACGAATATAAAAACCATTCACTTAATGTCTGGGCTGGGGCTGTCAGAATTCCGACACAAACATTTGATGATGAAGGTGATGCTGATAAAGATCCCCGCTTCAAAATTTTCTTTGTTTTGGAACAGTACTTGCTTAAAGCGTTCCCTCATATCAAAGAAGGAGCAAATTTGACGCATATCAATACACATGCCTTAGTTTTTACTATTAAGGGCTCGGATCCTTCATTGAAACCTGTCTTGCTTATTGCACACCAAGATGTTGTTCCAGTTCCACCCGAAACAATTTCGAGATGGAAGTATCCACCATTTTCTGGTCATTTTGATGGTAAATATCTTTGGGGAAGAGGTGCTGCAGATGATAAAGATCATTTTATTGCTGTCATGGAAGCAACAGATAAGTTATTGTCTGAAGGTTTTAAACCTAAAAGAACTTTAATTCTTGGTATCGGATTCGATGAAGAGGTTAACGGTGAGCGTGGTAGTAAGCGTATCAGTGAATACCTTATGCAAAAGTATGGTCCCAATTCATTGTTCTTTATGACAGATGAAGGTGGAATGGGAGTTCAAGATATTTACGGTGCTCGTCTTGCTCTACCATCAACGGGAGAAAAAGGTTATCTCGATGTTACCATTGATCTTATGACTAGCGGTGGCCATGGTTCTATACCACCAAGACATACTGCTATTGGAATTATGTCGGATCTTGTGACACTATTGGAATCAACGCCATACGAAATGAGATTGACTGATAAGAATCCGTTCTTTGTTCAGCTTCAGTGTATGGCAGATAAGGGATATCTAATGGATCCGACTCTCAAAACTAGCATTAAAAGAATGACATTTGATTCAAAGGCAAAGGAATTTGTTCTGAAAGTTCTAGACAAGGACATTATGACTAGATACCTAGCATCGACTTCCCAAGCCATAAATATCATTGATGGTGGTATGAAAATTAATGCGCTTCCTGAAAAAGTCACTCTAAAAATAAATCATCGTATTGGTTACGATTCATCTATTAAAGAGGTTAAGAAGACTGTTTTAGAAAAAGTCAAGCTGATTGCTTCTAAATATAGTCTTGGGGTGGACGGATTCGATGATATGGATTCCACTGAATTTAGAGATATTCCATCTGGCAAATTTGTTCTTTCATCTGATGTCAGTTTGATCCAAGCACCGAAGAGTCCTGCTTCTGGAGATGCATGGAATCTATTTTCGGGTTCTATTAAGCATGTTTATGAAGATTTTGCAATCTATCCAGATTCAGATCCTTCCACAAATAAGGAAGTTATCGTAGCACCATCTGTTATGACTGCAAATACCGACTCAAAATATTATTGGGGTTTGACGAAGAACATCTATCGGTTTTCACCAATGAGAGGAACAAGTGCCAAGAATTTACATGCGATTAACGAAAGAGTGGAACTTGATTCTCATGTAGAGGGTGTTGCATTCTTTTATACGCTTCTCAGAAACGTGTATCAGTATGATCTAAATAATATTTTACAAAATTAAAAATTGTTGAATTACTGTCAAATAATTCATAATGAAATTAGCCTAACAAGTAACGACTTCTAAACTTGTAATGAATAATATGTTGACTTTAACAATGGAGCTAGTTTATAGTGCGAAGAAAGCAAATATATATGTTATTGATTGTATTTCAATCAAAGTATTCACGATTTATGTACATTTTGGTTTAGGTATGATTTCAAAAATATAACCCCTGCCAATGATCAAAGAAATCTTAATTTATTCTTAACTGCCTTACTTCGCTTATCGGCATTGATTGCCATATGTTAAAGTGATAAAATTCAGAATATTATTTAGCTTATTATAGTAATCGTTCTTTATTCTATCATTAGATGGAAATTGTAAAGCCAAGCTTCGAAACGAGAATTTTGATTATGTATCTGCAAGCAATATATTATTTCCATATCGCTTAACTCATCTTAATATACTGAGGCTGAAAGTTAAACTTGAAGTTATGTTGCAAAGATAAATATAAATCCGTTAAAACCATATTTGTAAAATGTAATTAGATAGATACATAAATTCGGTAAAGGTATTCACAAGAAATATTTTTATTATCCACATTTTCGGTGGTACTGGATTAGGATAATCCTTAATATAATTAAATTCACCTCGGTATTTTTAACTAATTCGGACAAGGATTGAAAAAAAAAAAAAATTATATCCTATATCCGCTCGCTCTTATATCCAGGGGGATATATCATATCGTTCTTCAGAAAACGCAATTTAAATCCGATCTTATTTCCATATCATGAACTCTTATATAAAAGGGAACTCAATATCCCCAGAAACAAATCGCTGTAGAACTATCTTATAATCCTCAGCAAGCATCGAAATGACTATTTCCAAGATGAAAATTGAAGATTACTCATCATCTATTGATCTTGAGAAGAGTAAAAAGCCGTTGTTCAAAGAAAGTGATGCTGGAGATGGTACTACACGGAAAGATCAACTATTACATGGAACCAAGCTTTATGCCTGCTCAATAGCTTTACTCCTTTGTCTCTTCCTTGTGGCCCTTGACCAAATGATTGTTTTAGCTGTTTTAACTGATATATCTTCTCACTTTAATGAGTTTACCAAATTCACTTGGATCACTGCTGCGTTTATGACCCCACTTGGATGCTTAGCCCAATTTTGGGGCAGAATCTCCATCAGCTTTGGTCGAAAGTGGGTCATGCTGACTGGAATAGCATTGTTTGAGGTCGGATCTTTGATAGCTGGAGTTTCCACAAGTATGGACATGCTCATTGGTGGAAGAGCGATTCAAGGTGCTGGTGGTTCTTGTATCCAAACCCTTGTGATGATTATAATTACAGAAATTACGTCCATTGATAATAGGGCCCCTTTACTAGGATGCGTTAGTATTGTTTATGTGGTAGCATCTGTTCTTGGTCCCATTCTTGGTGGAGTCTTCGGTACAAATGTCAGCTGGAGATGGTGCTTTTACATCAATCTTTGTTTTGGAGGAATTATTATTCCATTTTTCATATACAGTTACAGGCCCAAAAACCCCGTCGGAAACATTCGTGAGCGAATGCAAAGCATCGACATTACCGGCAACGTTTTATTGGTTGCAAGCTTTGTTTTGATTCTCTTAGGTATTTCTTTTGGTCAGGATAACTCTAATTGGAAAAATGCTAATGATATCTGTTGTTTCGTTCTTGGGGGTATTTTGTTGATTGCATTCTGTATATATAACTTCAAGTACTCAACATACCAAGTGATTCCAACGAAAATTGCTTTGAATTGGCCTATATTTGCAGCATTTATCACATATTCATTAAGTTTTGCTGTATTGATGGTTACAGCTCAGTTTATATGTATATATGCTGAAAATGTGTTAGGTCATAATGCACTTCACACTGGATTTTTTATTATCCCATGTGCCGTGGCCACTTGTATCACCTCCGCATGTTGCGCAATCATGATCAAATTCACCAGATATCTTAAACCATTCTGTATTATAGGTGGTTTGTGTCTTCCTGTTGCAGCTGGCTTGGGCCAGTTAATTAAATCGAGAGAGCAATTAGGGATTATAATAGCTATTGAAATATTTTTGGGTATTGGACCGGGTTTCAATTTTCAAGGTCCATTAATGTCGTCACTCCTTCATGCACCAAAGGAACCAAGCTCGTCCATTTTAACAAATGCGTTCCTTAATTTTGGAAGAAGTGTAGGTACAGCGCTTTTTTCTGAAATTGCAAGTGCCATTTATGTTGCAAGGCTTAAAAGAAATATTAAACATGTCATCCCTCTTTTACAAAAAGTCACAGTGTCATTGGAGCAGGTTTCTGTGAGGCCAGAATTATTAAAACAATTCAATCCCCATGATAAAAGTTTAATTCTTGATCAGATGGTGGATGCATTGAAGATGGTATTTTGGTTAGTATTTGCTATGGGGATAGTCTGTCTTCTTGGAGCATTGTTTATGTCAAATAAACGAGTTCCCAAGAGTAAGAATGTGGAAAAGTAAAGCATTCTTGATTATCTTTTAGTTAATGCCATGGTAAAATGGTTCTTTAATCACCCTCAGTAGTATGTATATCTTATCTCTGTCCAAAAGAGGCAGTTGCGTTTGGCTTATCTTAAATTTTTTTTTTTTCTCCCTCTCTTAAATCATCATCGTTCTTATCTAACGTCAAAGATGGAAGTTACGCGCTGACAGATAGCCGTATCTGATATCCTCAATTGATATTAATAATGATGAATATATACCTATATATATATAATCCAATTCCCTTAAATTTCTACTATCTGTCTTGATGTCCCATATCAATTGATTGATTGATTAATTGAAGTAGATATGACTTCTTCAGATATCGAAAACGAAAAAGAAAATGGCCCTGGTGTTGACATCAAGCCTGTCCCAACTTTCACCAGAGAAAACATTGGCACACAGGAGGTGATTACTAGTTTTACTTCAAAAGATGGAGAGACCGTCAACATTACCGGTGATGTTGATGAGGCAATGAAGATTGCTGTCAACATCGATGACCTCACATATGATCCAAAAGCCGATAAGAAACTTCTCAGAAAGATTGATATGTACTTATTGCCCTTAATTTGCTTTCTCTATGCATGCCAGTTCATGGATAAGGTTAGTTCTTCCTATGCTGCTGTCATGGGTTTCACGGAAGCATTTGATATGAAAGGAGACATGTATTCTTGGTGCGGTAGTGCCTTCTATATTGGTTATTTGTTTTTCGAATTTCCAGCTAATTTGCTACTTCAACGTCTTCCTCTTGCCAAAATGACTTCTTTCTTTATTATTGTTTGGGGGATTCTGATGTGTTTACATGCTACCCCAACAAAATACCCCGCAATTATCACTTTGAGAACTCTATTGGGAATTTTCGAATCGGCCATTACCCCAGCCATGGTTATTCTTACAGGTCAGTGGTACAGAAAAGAAGAACAATTTGTTCGTACCACAGTTTGGTTCTGTTGTAATGGTATCGGTACAATAATGGGTGGAACTATTTCATATGGTCTTGCTACTCACGACAAATCATATTCCATTGCAGCATGGAAGATTTTGTTTGTTATCGATGGTTTAATGACCATTTTTGTGGGTATTGTCTTCTTCTTTCATATTCCAGATACCCCAGCAAAGGCATGGTTTTTAAATGACAAAGAAAAGAAGATGGTGGTTTTAAGAATCAAAGATAATCAACAAGGTTTCGGTAATAAGCATTTCAAAAAATATCAACTTAAAGAAGCTTTGACAGATGTTCAAACATGGATTTTCTTCTTCAGTGCAATTGCCGGAGATATTCCAAATGGTTCATTAACTAATTTTGGGTCTATTCTCCTTAAATCAGACTTTGGTTACAATGTAGAAGATTCCCTCTTAATGAATACTCCGGGAGGAGCTGTTGAATTTGTTGGATGTATCTTTTTGGCTTTGTTTAACAAGTATCTACCAAGGTTAGTTATTGCGGAGATATCTATGATAATTTGTCTAATGGGCTCTTGTTTACTATCTTTTTGCACAAACAAATCAGCAAAACTAACCGGATACTATTTGTTTGATTTAAGTCCTGTTTATATGATTTGCAGTTTATCGTGCTTCGAATCAAATACTGCTGGACATACTAAAAAGATTACCTGCAGTGCGCTTTATTTAATATCTTATTGTATCGGTAATTTGGTGGGTCCCCAGACCTTCATAGCAAGTCAAGCTCCGGGATACAGTGGTGGAAAGATTGCGATTGTTGTTTGTAATGTGGCATCGGTGTTTTTAATTGCCGCTAACTATTTTGTCTATTGGAATAGAAACCGCAAAAGGGATAATGAGAATGACTTGCAGGCCAAGGCAGTTCTCTCCCACATGGATAATTATCAGTTTGCCGATATGACTGATAAGGAAAATCCATACTTTAGATATGTGTTGTGATTATCTTAGGAGATTGATTGGTCTATTATTACATCTTTTGATAAATTTTCCTCTTTTTATTTCATTTTTAAACTTCCAGGGGTATATCCCTCTCTCTATTAGGTGCTGCATAACTAAATAATAATATTAGTATATGCAAATTCTTCAAAGAGTACTTCAAATAAGGCAGGATAATTGAGTTTTGTTCTTTTTTGGCGGATGAATAGTACCAAAGTAGTAATTGCGCAATCCTCGTCTTGTCGGTAATTTCAAGTAATAATTAAATGAACTACCTGAAATTTAAATAAGGATTTAAGCATCAATTTTTCTTTGGAGAATTGAACACGGTATGAGCAGCAGATAGCTATATCCCTGTAAAATAGACTTTGAAAGATATATCATGTCTTACATGGTAAGATATTGGTAATAAATTTGTTTTATATAATAATATTGACAATAAAATTGTTTAATTATCATTCGTGTTTAAAATAAAGTCATAATAAAATGCAACAGTTTCTAAATGGGCATCAACGTTCACCCTTTCATCTATGGCATGAATATTCTTACTGTATTTGCCCCTAATGGGTCCAAAGCGATAGATATTTGGTGTCAACGACCAGTAATATCTAGTATCAGTGTTTCCTGTAGTTAATGAAGGTGTAACAACCATTTCTCTACCGCTTGCAAGCACTGATCCATCATCTTCAAAGACATGGCGAACAGTACCGGCCAATATTCTCCATGTTGGATTTCCAATAACAGAAGTAACTGGGGCCGGTTCTAGAACATCTGTAGTATGTAATGAAAACTTTCCTTTTTGAATTGGATTAAGCCCATTACCTTGAACATCTTGTTCAGCATGGATTCCAAAGCCGTCCAATTCAAGATGATACTTATCCGCAAATTTCTGAACAACAGATTCCACTTTATTCTCCACCTCTTTAACTGAAGATCCGACATCAATACGATAATTGATTTGAGCAGTAACCTGTTCTGGTAAGGCATTTATTTTAAGTCCACCGTTAAATATGTCAACTGCCTGAGATGTGGAAACTAAGTACTTCAGATAAAGATCCTGTGAAATTCTATTAAGAACTCTCTTTTTTGCATCCGTATCCTTCGATATGTTGATAATATCTGATTTGAAATTCTTATCCATGGTTTCCCCACTAAATCTAGCTTGACACTGTAGCTGTGAATAAAATGGATTATTAACTTCCAAGTTAAGTTGAAAAGGATTCTTTTCGAGTGTTGTTATAATTTCTGACATGATACCCACAGCTGTATGTGGTGGTGGCACGGAAGAATGGCCACCAGTAGTTTCTAAATCAATTACTATATTGACGCGTCCCTTTTCACCTGTATCTGGAAGAGCAAGATCAATTCCATATATATCTTCAGCGATATTACCACCCTCATCTAAAATCATAAACATAGAATCTTTACCGTACCGCTTCTCTAAATAATTTCCAATATGACTTGCTCCTTCTAAGCCAACATCCTCTTCATCAAATCCAAGGGCAATAATAACAGTTCTTGTAGGTTGAAAGTTCTGTTCAGCAAGCGATTCCATCGCTTCAAACATTGCAACAACCGTATTTTTGCAATCACTAGCGCCCCTACCCCAAATATATGTGCCATCATAATGTCCTGAAAATGGTGGATATGTCCATCTTTTAATGGTATTCTCAGGAACAGGTACGACATCCTGATGACCCGTGAGCATAATCGGTTTCAAATTTGAATCCGATCCTTTTAGGATATAAACCAGACCATGGGTGTTTACGTGAACCACTTCACATTTGTTCACAAATGTAGGATAGGTACTATTGAGATAGTTTTCGAACTTGTAAAAGATATCCCATCTTTTATCTTTATCAACTGGTCCCATTTCATCGATAACTTGTGTTGGAATACGAATGGCTTCTTTCCAAACTTCAATTGAGTGATTTTTATAAGAATCCTCAATAAAGTAACTTGATTTAAGTAATTCCGTTTCCGGAGGTTCAAGTTTTTCGATATATGGACATCTTTTTTTCAATATCTGCTGATAATTAGAAGGTAGTTTATCAGAAGAACTATGAAATTTGTGGATACCAACACCGGTGATGATTATCACAGTAAGGATGGTAATAATTGCTGCTTTCCATGGCCAAGTGTTCTTCTTCGAGGATTCTTCCCCATCAAGTGGTAATGAAACCATCTTTTTTTCTATTTTTCTAATTATTTAAGGAGTTAAACTTCTAATATAAATCATAAAGATATATCAGCTCCACTATTTATATATATTCCGATTTAGTTGATCCTTGCAGTTGGAGCGGTCAGGCAGCTCTTGGCGCAATTACCTGATTTAGCGACTAAAAGATATATATAATAAAAAAGGAGATTCTGATAATTTTATTATTGTAGCAAGCATCCCAAGTTCGGACGAGTATACGTACAGATCTAAGAACAAATCTAGATTTTAATCAATATGAGCTGTACTGTCACTTAATAAATTAATACTTATATTATTTTATTTGTTTCTCTTCACAGAAGAATATAATCGATACTCCTTGATCATGACCATGGAGAATAGGCACAGAATTGAAACACATGTTGAGAACATGAATGATGTCCAACAACTTATTCCGTAAGATTCAATCATAGCCGTAATTCCCCATTTAGGTGCCTCCGTTCTTATATAAGCCACAGAATTCAAAGCCTTTTTAATCACCGTGCTCAATTCTTTATCAGATATTTCCGAAGGCTTAACTGCAGTCACTTTTTTCACCATTTCTTTACGAAGACTGACTGTAAACAATTTAGAACCCATCGAAGTACCTAAAACAGATCCAATACCTCTAAACGCATATTGAATTGAGGTAACAGATGCTTGGTAAGTCATGGGCACAGCAGCAATTAGAGCAAGTAGTGTAACTGTAAGCATAGCAGAGTAAGAAATGAGTGCTGGAACACATAGCATATATTGCTCGAAAATAGTAATTTGTCTCTTGAGTCCAAATGGGAAAGTACAACATAATAAGATAGTTAATCCTGCAGAGCCAATAATATTGACTATGAGGGAATATGTCCAATATTTTCCTGTCCATTTCATGTAATATCCGGAGAACACAGATGATAATGCTAATGAAATCACTGTAGGGACAACCCTAATACCAATTTCCTCTGTATTAAGTCCTGAGACCGATGAGAGATAAACGGGGAAGTAATACAATATAACAAATGTATACATTGTTCCAAACATGTTAGCCAATGAACAACCTAAAACGGATCTATCCTTAAGAAGATTCATTGGCACAATTGGTGCCTTAGCCATCGATTCTGAAACAAAAAATGCCATTGCTGCGAGGATGAAAGCAATTCCCATACACCATGTATAGATTTGATGTTGAAATGTAAATGAAGATGCTACAATAAAGATCGAAAGCATGGCAGCCAAAAAGAATATTCCCCATCCATCGACAATATTAAATTTTTGCCATAAGGAGAGTTTATGGTAAGGGTTGTTCTCTTTTAATGACTCCGGTAATTTTAAAGTCAATGCAATAATGAAAAGACATATGATTCCATATGGTACCTGACACCAGAACGCCATTCTCCATCCAAATCTATGGGCGACCCATCCACCAAATGTACCTCCTACAGTAGAGCCTAAGCCATAGCACATGTTTCCGAGGCCCTGATAAACGCCCCTTTGTCTTAAAGGCACCAAGTCACTCATGATAATTGTACCTAAAGTTGTTAGACCTCCAGCGAAACCAGAGAAGAATCTACCCAGCACAAATGAAGAAGTGCTATGTGCCATAGCACATTGAAAGCAGCCAATTATGTATATAATGATACACCCATAGAGCATAGGTTCACGTCCAAAAATATCGGAAAGACCTCCAAGTGGTTGCACAATAGACATCGATAACAAATAAGCTGTGGTAATCCATGATATGTATTGAATTGCACCAAGATCCGAAGCTATATCAGTCACAAGAGTAGAAAGAATTGTAGCGTCAAGTGAGGCCAAGAAGCTTAGGGAGAAAAGGCTGTAGATGATAATCTTAACTTGTTTCTGAGGAATAAGATATCCATCATTATCGGAAATGTCTGAAGCAGAAGGTTGAACTCTCCTAGAAGAGCCATTGGTTCGCACATGTGCCAACGCTGCGCTGTAGTTCGGAACATTCCGATCCTCTTCCCTCTCTTCCTCACTTTCAGCACCTTTCCTACTTATGGAATCAATTAAATCTTCAACAACTAATCCAGCAATAGAGGTGGACGTAACTTTTGTAAGGTCAGCCAATCCATCCGAAGACTGTTCCCTTAAAGAGCCAGTATCTTCTAAATAAAGTGGTCGCACTTCATCGGAAGATGAGGAGATTGATGAATCTTCATCAGCAGGCATATTTAGAAGAATGAATATTTGTCTATTTCTCTTACCGAAGAGATGTTACAAAGATCAATTCATTGCAATTCAGTTATTATAAGCCTAATCATAAGTCGGTACTTGTGAATCTATGGATATTTTTTGTGCTGAACTAATTGTCGCAAGATCCCAATACGTCAAAAATAATTTTGAAACTAGATAAGTCATCTTTTATTCGCAAGTTCCCGTTTAAGAATAAATAATTGTCCAGAGTGTTGCCGGAAGTTGTAATGTATTGATATGCTTTCATAAATTCTAACTTCCGGGGTATTTTTGTAATAAATGATTAAACATCTTATCATTGATTCCTTTAAGGCTTCTTTTTAGTAATAAGCTTTTCCTAAAATGATAAATGTGGTGTGCCGATTCCACCTTCACTTAATTCCGTTTAATGGATTCATTGTAATTGAATTAAATATATTCTTTGGTACACACACAATATAGCTTTATTTTTCCTCAGCATAAGTTGTTAAACCTAACTGTGACCCAATTCAAAGATATAAGAAAGACCTAAAATACTGCAGTCAATGCTTAAAATGTAATCCGCTTTACACCCTCCCTCATAAGCTATTAGTTAGATCCTTTTCTTCTATAAAGGTATAATATAAACAAAGAATTACAGATTTTGGTGCTTGTACTACCAGTAATATTGTTCACCGAAATCCTGCATCATCTAGAGGATAAATAATTGAGCAATTAAATAATATAGCCTCTATGAAGAGTATTTATAAAACATGTTAAACCGATGTTCAAAGAATATCAGATGTCTATCAAGTCCGATTAATGGGAAAGGTTTTTCGATTATAATTCATTTTGTAATGTTATACAACCAAATAAGAAGATTCCATCATAACCTTTAAAATCAGGACAATTACAATACTATATTCTTATAATTACTTGTTTATAAACTCGTTCTTGAATATCTAATTCAAATAAAAGTTTAGAGCACGAATTGCAAATTTATTGATTTATACGTGAGAAAGGGCTTCTCATTGATAGAATTAACTTTAAAAGAAGAGCCAAATATTTTGTCGGAGTGCAATAAATCCTATGAGTTACACTCAACCTTATTGCTATATTCTCCCTCAATCAATGATAAGCCTAGCAGGAAGAGTGGAGTCAGACGTATATAGGATTGGCATATATATCGATAGATGTCGTTGCTTGTAAGTGTCCCGTTTCCTTAATAACCCTGTTAACAGTCGGTCAGACTGTTTGTCCCATATAAATATATTACCAATAAAGAAACATAGTTTCATTTAGTTACTTGCCACCCGCAAGTGGAGGTCTACTAGCTTATAGCTAATTTACTAATAATAACTCTCAATTAAGTAAAAGGACAAAAGTACACACTATACAATAGTAACCCTAGAAGGATAAGATTCAATTGACACAATCGGGGAGAGAGTGATCCATTGAGATCTGCGTGGGA